>OZ010671.1:30172576-30660076 GCA_963932185.1 Troglohyphantes excavatus | reverse complement strand
TAAGGTATCCATAAAATTAAATCATAACAATGACTGTCAAACACTAGTGTGGATAATGGCCCTGCATCTCTTTGGAAAGTTTGATTAAGTCAAGTTTGTATGTTGTTTTTAATTTTGGGACACGAAATGTCAATCGCACTGTACGTGCGTTCCATAAAATTATGACTGTCAAACACTAGTGTGGACAATGGCCTTGCATCTCTTTGGAAAGTTTGGTTAAGTCAAGTTTGTATGTTGTTTTTAATTTTGGGACACGAAATGTCAATCGCACTGTACGTGCGTTCCATAAAATTATGACTGTCAAACACTAGTGTGGACAATGGTCTTGCATCTCTTTGGAAAGTTTAGTTAAGTCAAGTTTGTATGTTGTTTTTAATTTTGGGACACGAAATGTCAATCGCACTGTACGTGCGTTCCATAAAATTATGACTGTCAAACACTAGTGTGGACAATGGCCTTGCATCTCTTTGGAAAGTTTGATTAAGTCAAGTTTGTATGTTGTTTTTAATTTTGGGACACGAAATGTCAATCGCACTGTACGTGCGTTCCATAAAATTATGACTGTCAAACACTAGTGTGGACAATGGCCCTGCATCTCTTTGGAAAGTTTGGTTAAGTCGAGTTTGTATGTTGTTTTTAATTTTGGGACACGAAATGTCAATCGCACTGTACGTGCGTTCCATAAAATTATGACTGTCAAACACTAGTGTGGACAATGGCCTTGCATCTCTTTGGTAAGTTTGGTTAAGTCGAGTTTGTATGTTGTTTTTAATTTTGGGACACGAAATGTCAATCGCACTGTACGTGCGTTCCATAAAATTATGACTGTCAAACACTAGTGTGGACGCGCATGTGGATCGCGAACCGTTGTTTGCCGACCACTGGTTTAGACCAATAGGACATAAGGCCAGGTTTGACACTCATAACGGTTTAGAAAAATAAAAGAACGGCCATGTGCAGTGTTCTTGGTAATCTTATAACCATTCTATCAACAAAGCATTGGCGATTTCCGTTAATGATAGTCGATATGAATAGCTGCCAGATATAAATTCGTCAAACATAACTTCCACCAGAAGTCAAAATAGTGTTAAACCGTGACTTACCTGCACTGTTAAAAATAGGTAAAATGAACTCATTTTTGAGTACATTCGTTACTTATCATGGGCTCCGAATACATAAGTTTAAATTTTGGAGAAGACATGTACTCAAAAATGAGTAGAATAAATAAAAAGAGCAGATGCTAGCCTAAATAGGCTGCCTTCCTAAATCACTTTCAATAAATATAGACAATTACTACCAGGATTTATGTGGGAATCAAACCCAGACGAACACGCACTGCAGTCCAGAATCTTATCCGTTAAGCTACCAGGGCGAGGTGAAGTAGCTAACATACAGAATTTTTTTTTATAAAAGTTTGCTAAAAGAATGGGAAGTCAGATAATTGTGTTACAATAACTCAGTTTCTATTCAAGTAATCGACATCAAATAATGTAGAAAACTATCTTCTGAACAACTATTTAAAGTTCATCAGGTCGCTTTGTTAAGATGGCTTGACAAGAAGCTGAGATTAGCAATTTTAAATCACAGTGCTAATTTTTTCGAAAGTACATTGGAAAAAAGATGCTTAAAAATGTGTACATGAGCTTACTTGTTTTTTTCAGTACAATTACATCGCAAATAAGCGATGATCTACTAAAATATAAGTAATCATTCTTTCGTAAAAATGAGCAGTGTGATTTGATATTGCTAATCTCAGCTTCTGTTCAAGCCATCTTAAGAAAGCAACATGACAAACCAAGAATATTTGTTCAGAAGATGGTTTTCAGCATTATTTGATTCGATTGCTTAAATTGAAACTGAATTATTATAATTCGATTATCTTACTTCCCATTGTTTTAGCACACCTTTTTAACATTACTTCTGTTTATAACTTCTTCGCATCGCCTTGATAGCTTAACAGATAAGACAGTGGACAGCGGTGCTGCAGACCTGGGTTCCATTCCCGGTAAATCAAAGCTATAATTGTCATTATTTTTTTAAAGTGATTTATGAAGGAAGCCTATGTAGGCAAGCTACTGCTATTTTTATTCATATTTGAGTACATGTCTTTTTCAAAAATGAAACTTATGTATTCGGAGTTATGAGAAGCATCGAATGTAATCAAAAATGAGCACATTTTAGTTATTTTTGAATATATATTTTTAACAGTGTACGGTTGCTTAAATTTGACTACGTCGCCGACGCTCATTTACGATGCAATTGTACTCAAAGAAAATCGAGTAGTTTCAAGTACTCATTTTAAGTACTTTTTTTTACAGTGTAATATCAATTAATAACTCCATTAATATTTTTCTTCTTATTTTAAAGATTTGTGTTCATCATGCGAGGATATTTTTCCTGCAATGTCTGAGCAAGAGAAAGCGCCAATTGAGTTCCTAACGCATTCTAGAAGACATGGACGCCGGGGTCCTTATCAAAGTTTCAATTGTTCAAGACCTCGCCGACTAAGAAGAATGCATCTATCTCCATCGTTTTACGAGTCCTGTTCTCCGGATAGTAACGGCCAAACTACCATGATTTCATTCAATGATTCTATTTGGGAAAATGCTTCAAATGTTAGAATGCTTCTATCCACGTCGTTCTACGAGTCTTGCTCTCCGGATAGTAAAGAACAAAGTACCATGACTTCTTTCAATGATTCTATTTGGGAAAATGCTTCAAATTTTAGAATGCTTCTATCCCCGTCGTTCTACGAGTCTTGCTCTCCGGATAGTAAAGAACAAAGTACCATGACTTCTTTCAATGATTCTATTTGGGAAAATGCTTCAAATGTTAGAATGCTTCTATCCCCGTCGTTCTACGAGTCTTGCTCTCCGGATAGTAAAGAACAAAGTACCATGACTTCTTTCAATGATTCTATTTGGGAAAATGCTTCAAATGTTAGAATGCTTCTATCCCCGTCGTTCTACGAGTCTTGCTCTCCGGATAGTAAAGAACAAAGTACCATGACTTCTTTCAATGATTCTATTTGGGAAAATGCTTCAAATGTTAGAATGCTTCTATCCCCGTCGTTCTACGAGTCTTGCTCTCCGGATAGTAAAGAACAAAGTACCATGACTTCTTTCAATGATTCTATTTGGAAAAATGAAACACAACAGGCTTTAAATGTTAAAAAGGAAGTGGTTAGAACCAGCAGATTTTCTTCGTCCACAAGCGAGTTGGACAATACCTCTGAAGATGAATCATTAATGAAGAAAAGTGATTCCTCATTACTAAAAAAAAATGAAAATGTCCAAGACCATCACATCAATTCCAGTCGGAGACACAACACCAGAAGCAAGAGAAAGAAAGTTTTTAAAGCCAAAACATCGACAGACATCCCGGAAAACCAAATGGGGGAAAAATATGGGGAAGAGGATCCCGCTTTTAAAGAATATTATGATTTTTTAGCTCAAATTAGTGAAAAGGATGATGAGAAAGAATCAAAATCTTGCCAACACATCGATAAACAAGAAGCTTCCGTTCAGTGGGAGAACAACCTAGTCGATGTTTTGGAAGAACACGTTGAAAAGGTTGAAAGTAAAGTGAGTCTGCAAGATAAATTTCCATTGTTTTACTTTTTTGAAGAAGAAGTAAGTAAACTAGATGCTCTAATAGAAGAAGCGGTTGAGCTGAACACTTCTATGCAATGTGATGTCCTTGAATGGAATATGAATAACGTTAATGTGGAATTGGAGATCGAAACAGCTGCACGACAATCATCCCCAGTTCTTCATAAGAGAAAAGGCGAAACTCTTGAGAATACCTTATCGAAGCAATTAAAGAGCTAGGTGTAAAACCGATAATTGGAAGTTGAAGCATTTGACTGTATACCGGAAATTTGGCTCTAAAACTTTGGACTTTCATTGTGAAGTTCATATCAAATTGAAATTCAGTTTAAATGAATAGTAGTTGTGTAATTTGTATATTTAATGTGATTAATTAATTATTATGATTGTAATTATGATTGTAATTAATTATTTTTTATTGTAATTAATTATTATGATTGTAATTAATTATTATGATTGTAATTATGATTGTAATTAATTATTATGATTATAATTATGATTGTAATTAATTATTATGATTGTAATTAATTATTATGATTGTAATTAATTATTATGATTGTAATTAATTATTATGATTGTAATTAATTATTATGATTCTAATTATGATAGTAATTAATTATTATGATTGTAATTAATTATTATGATTGTAATTAATTATTATGATTGTAATTATGATTGTAATTAATTATTATGATTCTAATTATGATAGTAATTAATTATTATGATTGTAATTAATTATTATGATTGTAATTAATTATTATGATTGTAATTAATTATTATGATTCTAATTATGATAGTAATTAATTATTATGATTGTAATTAATTATTATGATTGTAATTAATTATTATGATTGTAATTAATTATTATGATTGTAATTAATTATTATGATTGTAATTAATTATTATGATTGTAATTAATTATTACTTTAAATGTAATTAATTATTACTTGAAATGCAATTGATTTTTATTTAAAAGTATCAAATGACATCAATATAAATGTATTTTAAACGTCAAAATTTTAATTTAAAAAATGGATTATGGTTTGCTGTTATTAGCAACATTTTGTTGATAAAAGAATATTTATCTTTCAAATTAGGTGACATGTATCGTATTTGCTACATAACTGCAAAAAATATATAATTTCTATTAATATACATTTATAACAAAATTTGTTGGCTAATATTTATAAAAATGTTTTATTTTAAATTAGTAATTTGTGACTATCTGTTTGGATAATAATAAATATAATTTGATTTCTAATTTATAGTATATTTTTTATTGCTGACTTAAAATTACAAAGGAACAATTTAATGCATAATTCTTAATTATTGTTAAACTTTAATTTAATAATTTCCTTTGGAATATATTCAATCTTAAATTTATAATTTGAGAGTTAACTCATTCAGACTTGAAAACAGTTCCGCAGCCTGAAATGTATATGAAGGTGGAGTGAAAAAGGCCAAAAAAAAAAAAAAAATCAAATTTTACTGTTTCCTGACCCAACGAATGGTGCTGTTTGGTGAAAGTCACTGTGAAAATATCTCAGCTCAATCGTTCCTCATCTTTAGGTTCCACATAGAGTCATAAAATATAATACTAAAGTCAAATCGTAAATAAAAATAAAAATTTAATTTTTACAATATTTTTATTTCCAAGCTAAAAAACGTTTTTAATTGTTAAAAAATAAAAATTTTACACATTATTTTGAGATTTCACTCGAGGTCCAAAAAAATTAATCTTGGTGTCAAATTTCGGAAGTTTGTTTCGGGACTTGATTCCGCTGCGAATGTATACATCCCTGGCTTCAACACCACATGCTGCCAATGATGCTTGTGTTAACAGTTTCACGTGCCTATCAACTGCTTGATTTATTTTAACTAGATTAATTTGACTCTATTTTAAATTGTGAACCACTTCTGATCAATCTTGTTATGTCTTCGACGCTGAGGTTCGTGGTAGCTGGTGGTGCCAAAGATTTGTGCCAGTGAATCATCTCATAATAGTAATTTGCTTTAAAATTAGATAGATAGATTAGATTATAAGTCTATTGTAGTGGGCCGTAGCCCATTTAAAAAAGTTGGCAATATAATTTAACAAAAGCTGATACAAAATTAGATAACACAAAATAGTAAGATAATACATTCTAAAAAAATCTAAAACACAATTACAAGGTGATTTAACAAAAATATCAGAATGGGCTGTTAAATGGGGTATGTCTTTTAATATCAGTAAATGTCAAGTGTTGCACATGGGTATCAAAAATAGTAAGGCTGCATATGTTTTACAGGATGCAGAAATAAAAAATAGTGAGATTGTAAGCGATCTGGGTGTGTTGGTAAATGAGGATTTTAAAATGAGTCATCAATGTACAGTGGCTAGCAAAAAGGCTAATAGAATGTTGGGGTACATCAGGAAAAGTGTTTCATCAAAATCTAAGGATATTATCTTGCCATTGTACAGAGGTTTAGTAAGGCCACATCTTGAGTATGCTGTACAGTTCTGGTCACCATATCTTAAAAAAGACATTGCATTGTTAGAGAAAAATCAGCACAGGGCTACTAAAATGGTTCAAGGGTTTTCAGGCATGAATTATGAAGATAGATTAAGAAATTTGAATATGTATACTCTGGAAGAAAGAAGGGTTAGGGGAGATTTGATTCAACTATTCAAATTTATCAAACAAGGAGATGTGGAGGGTTTAGATTTTAATATGAGTGATAGAACAAGAGGTCATGGGTTTAAGTTAAACAAATCCCATTTTAATCGGGAAGGGAGAAAACACTATTTCTATAATAGGGTAATAGACAAATGGAACAACTTGCCAGTGAATATTGTTAATTGTAAAGGAGTAACGGATTTTAAGAAGAAGTTAGATATGCATTGGGGGATAGTTAAGAGGTACTAGATGGACCAACCTTGTTGGGCCTTGAGCCTGTTGTTGGTCGTCAATATTTGTATTTGTATTTGTATTTTGAGTGTTTCAAATATGCGTTGCCAGGCAAAGCTGAAACTGATGAGTAACAACAAAACCATGGAGAACGAAAAGCAGTGACTATTTAAAACTTGGAGTTTTAAATTGAATTTCTGCTGAATTTTATTTTAGGTTGTTAAGGTGTTTTAGCACTTTATATTGAATTCGAAATGCAACATTAAATTACTTGTAACCATAATGCGTACTGAATTAATTACTGATTGGCATTTTTAGAGTACTATTATAGTAAAAATTTATTTGAATTCATTATGGATATTTAAGTATATATATATAAAGTTGGAGATATTTGAAATACATTTTGATTTGAAGTGGGGGAGGGAGAACTTTATTGACATTAATGTTAACTTATTTTATTTTACAAAACTATATAGTCGTAAGAATTTAAACACTAAACACGAACATAATTTTAATTCGAGGTGCCTGGGCCCAGCAAGGGCTATAACCTCTCCATCTAATATTAAATCGGAATATGTGTAACGAAATTAAAATCTAAAGATACAGTGCAGAAAACAAACATTCGCCCGAAAGCGACCACTCACTCGGAAAACCAATCTATCATGCCAGGACAAGACACAAGAAGAACGGACTAGACAACAAGAAAAGCAGACATTCCAAAAAAAAAAAAAAAAAAAAAAAAAAACTGCCCAAAGGAACGAAAAGAAAGCTAAAACACGACCGAAATGAAAGCGGATTTAAACCCTCAATAAGTAAATTCATCATTAAGAGTATAAATATGAAGAGGTATAGCGGTAGCCAAAATTCAATAAAAGTTGAACCCTATCCACCGAAATACAGTTGAAAAGCAAAAAAGAAAAATTTCAAAATTTTTTAGCAAGCTAACAAAAGTTAAAATTAATCTAAGTCTAAAAATAGCGAATTTTAGGTTAAAAAACGATAAAACTCACCAAATCTAGCGAAACGAAAAACACATTAAAAAACAATTTTAAAAGTGAACTCTGGAAAAAAGAATTGCCTAATTATGTGAATGGTGATAATACTGTAGACAGCAATGCACAAGTAATTTTCAAGATGAAAGCCTTGGTCAAAGTCTAATCTTCAAGTAGATTGGAAAATCTTCATTCTTCTTCTGTGACAATTTTGGGTCTTTTGAGTAATCTGACTGTTTTTAACCATTTGTTTCTAAAAGGGGGGAGGGGCAGGGCAATGCTATCAAACTCCAGCCTGACCTACTTGGTGTTCCCCACTCGAGGTGGGGCCCTATAATAGGTTGCTCAGACTGGGGAATGAGGATGATAGCTTGAATTTTTGAATGGTTGTAGTAAATTTAAAAGAGAAAGAGAAATATATGAGTGGTGAAGTAGATCTAAGTATGAGAAGATCTGAATTTAAGAGATAACGGGGAACTTAAATAGCTTTAATCGATTTTAAGAAAAAAGATAAGTGATATTATAACAATAAACAGTTTTAAAATTTTTAAAATTATTTAAATTCTTAAAAATACATAAACACTTAAACAACTTTAAAAGTCATTATTTAAATGTCCCGTCAATAACTAAATATAACACACTTTTTATTGTAATAACTTTTAGCCATTGTCAGTGGATAATGTAACAATGTATTTTTATAATTTACATGTTTTTCAAAAGATTCGTTTATTGTAAGAATAACAAAGAACATATTTAACACACTTAAACAATGATCTGAAGTTGTTTCTTTAAAACTTGTAGTTCACAACAATCAATAAAACCTTAAACATTAATACCTTTAATCTCACTATTGTTAAAAATATTTCTAGATTTGTGTGCTTTTAAAATATGTTGCATCTCTTAAAAAACTTCATTTTCTCACGTATAACATGTTGAAATAGTATTTAATTTTTTGGGCTTTCAAAATACAGAAAAGAAAATAAGTAAAGTCAATCATTGGTTCTTAAAGTGATTGTAAGTAGTACAATTTTACATTTAGTATGAGTATAGGTTTATCATATGATTATTAGAGAAAATAATAACTGTATTTTCAAATCACTAATTTTTCATATAAATGAAGTCATTAAAAGTTGAAAAATTGAATTATTTAATATAAATTTTATACTTATTAAAACTTTTTGTAATCGGCGCAAAAAATGTATGTATGATTTTTGTAAATTGGCACAAACTTAAAAAAAATTGTAATACGTATAAAATAGATATTAAATAATTAAAATTTTTTTTTCAATACTCTTAATATGGTAAAGATTTCTAAAAATAATGATTGTGATTAGAGTTGTTTCATATTACGTGATGGAATTAAACATCGGGTATCTTCATAAAAATTTAAAAACTTGAAATACAACTTTAATTCAATGGAGACACATGCCAAAAAAATACTTTAATCTGTGTGAAGCGATACTATGCTTATGATAATCTAACACATTAAGGATATATTTAATATTTCTTTATAAGGTAGTAGACTTTAATTAAGTCTGCTTGACCTCCACTTGGTACAAGTAACATAAAACCAAAAATGAACTAACATATTTTTTTAATAAAAACCGCAAATCGGTGTTGTCAGAAGGACGATTTTCGAACTTTCTGATATTAGAAGTGTAAATTCCTTTGCTGATGCGTTAATTTTTCTGAACTTTAACAAAAGCAGTGGTGTAAAGAAACTGAACTTTAAGAGTGGGTTTCTTCAATTAGCAATCTCCATTTAAAAATAATCACATTTTTATCATAAAACCAGCATTTATACAGTTAATCACGCTTTTCAAACTTTAGGTAAAAAAGGTCAAATTAATTGCATCTGTGTGTTTTCTATTCAATTATAAAAACAATATTCTATATTATAATAAAAGTTTATGTGCGGTAGAAAAAGTTACTTGTTTAACCGTAACTTTAGTTCTAATAGACCGATCGTATCGAATATCTACTTAAATGGAAGATAAGTACAAAGTCTCTATATTTCTATTTAACTACACTGTTAAAAATTATTAGGACCTTGCACTAAACTTTGGCACCCATTTAGCTGCAACCAACATTTGGTGCTTAGTTTCATCATTTTACGGTGCTACCACAAATGGTTTAGTGGTGAAACGTTGCACCAAAACTCAAAATTCGAGTTTCCTTAGTGTTGTAGTAGTAGTAGTAATTTCGTAGCGAAGCAAGCAACCCTCCGATTACAACTTGTCATCAATCGGTCTCGAACCACGAATCTTCTGATTCAATCCACTGGGCCACGGAGAACCATGTCCGTCGTTGTCTTCTTTTGAGGTACTTGTTGATGTAGCGACAGCGAAAATTGCGGATGCATTTAAAGAGGTTGAACCAATTATCGGTGATACCTCCGCTTTTTTTTTATAAAGAATATTTGGTTCAACCTAGATTACACCATAATATGGTATAGACGTCTGTTTTGCACCTAGATATGGTACATTGTTGAACTGAAATTTTTAACAGTGTAGTTGATAGTTTAAACGATGTGTTCAAAAATTGTGGGGAGTGGAAGGTCATGATTGGTCAAAGATTTCACTATGAAGCCAAAATATCATTCTGAAGTTCAATTGCGGCATATGAAAGTTAAACAGGTTGAAAAAGTAGTTCAAGACAAACAAAATGATACTAAGAAGTCTAAACTTATATGACAAGTGCGGAGATATCTGTGGGTTATCGAAAAAGCAAGACGGAATGAAATATTAAAATTAAAACGAATGCGTCTCGAAGTATTAAAAAAATACATAACAGTCGAATTGATAACCTATCGACTTGGCGCGCGATTTGGCGGTTTTAATTTAAAGTTTCTGGCGGTTTTATTTGAAATTTTGGTTGGCGCGCTGTTTAGTCGGTTAAAAATGAATATATTATCGTTTCAATAAATAAATACATTATTGTAAAGACAGTTTACTTTTGTAAAGACAGTTACAAACTTCACTCTGTATTTCACAACAATGTATTTTTATAACAATAGAAAATCTTAATAAGTATGATAAAGAATACTTTTTTCAGATCTAAGTTGGGCATATAATTTCGGAATATGTAGTATCGGATTACTCCTGAGTTGTGCGAAAAAGTGACTTGCTGACCAATGGCAGTGATACTGAAGTGGAGGATGTTCCTCATGTAAGTAAACAACTTCTTACTCTGTTCCATTTATGAATTTTAGAACAGAGAAATTGGAATATTTTTTCAAGTTGTGACTTGGAAGTTGTGACTTGGAATATACATGTATAATGAGCTTAAAAAATGGTCCTGCGTGCGTCTTTGAACAACAAAATATCTCACTAACGAATAAAGCTACGTCAACCAAATCTAATATAATATTAGGGATGTATATGAAAAACGCCTACAAGGTCAGAATTCAAACTCGGGGAATTCCAAAAGAGCGATTTAGAACATTTAAAACGTTTTCCATTAGCATCAAAAACACTCATAATAAGCGAAAGCATACACTGTAAAAAAATGTGCTTTAAACTGATTACATAAGCACATTCTCAAAAATGAAAGTATTATTTCTGAAATTGAGTTTTAAAAGTTGTTTATATGAGATTCACAAATACACGTCGACTAATTTTTAAAACCTTTTCTTAAGCCCATCACACTTATAGAGTAATGATAAAAATAGAGGAATAAAAATGCTGATTTCCATGTGTCCGTCATTGAAACCACGTGATATGTGGAAATGCCAATTCATTCATGCGCCAATATTACTTGGCAGGCCTTGGCGACTTTAAGAACTAAACGAGATCGAAGTATTTTTGTTTAATTTTGTATTTAAATATAGTTTTTTTTGAACGAGTGGCACAATTTAAGGGAGTTTAACAGATATATTAAGGAGATTTTTCTTACTTTGTAGTTTTGAAATAATTGCATTACGTTTTTATGTAAAAAATTTACCATAAGCGAAGTTCTTTCAATTGTTATTTTGTATACTTCAATAAGAAAATATGAACAATAAAACCTGAGAAATATAAAGAGTTTCGCTTCTTCGAGTATTGAAAATGAGTTATTACAATTCAATTATCTTACTTCCCATTTTTTGGCACACCTTTTTAACATTACTAATGTTTATAGCTCCTTCGCGTCGCCTTGATAGTTTAACGGATAAGACTGTGGACAGAGGTGCTGCAGACCTGGGTTCTACTTCCGGTAAGTTTAAGTTGTAATTGTCGTTATTTATTGAAAGTGATTTATGAAGGAAGCCTATGTAGGCAAGCTACTGCTATCTTTTGCAATTACATGTCTTTTTCAAAAATGAAACTTAGGTATCCGGATTTATGGAAAGCATCGAATGTAATCAAAAATATGAATACATTTTACTCATGTTTGAATACCTATTTTTAACAGTTTATAAGCGATCATCATACGCGAAACATTTTGTAAACCTTTAAGTATCGAAACGGCCGTGTATACAAATAATCAACGGTATAATGAAAGGCAATTAAAGTTGCTTTTCAAGTAAATCATACGCAATGCCAAACGTGCGATAATGCGCCAAGCTAAACAAGCTTTCACCACGAATCGTGCAAAACATCTAAAAAGTTTGTAGGTGAATGGTTTAATTAGTTAAAAATTAAATAATATATTTCACATCAAAATGTTCAGTAGCTGTTAAAAAAAACACCAATAGCTAGCTAAATTCATCCTTTGTCCATCTGTCTAAAGACATGGAGCAAACCACTTCCAGCGCCATGATTCCAAGATTCCAATAGCGGAATTACGCCAACTCGCCAAATGCTGCGTTCCGAACACTGGATTGGTTGGTTTCCTTCCGAGACACAGACACTAATGCTCCGATTAAATATTTCGTCAATCTGAGGAAATTCGTTTTGTCGTTTTTCTCACGAAACTTAGCTGTTAAAAATAAGAACAACTTCAAAAAACAATCGACGGCTGAATCGAACCAATGATCTTATGGCCCAAAGTCCGGCGCCCTATCCACTCGGAATGAAAAGCCCGTTTGAATTGTTGCAGTATACGTATAGAAACCAAAACCACCGGAAAGGATAAATTGCTTTCGTTAAAAATCGCATCGAATAAAGCATCGAATGTAATCAAAATTAATAATAATAAAAATAAAATAAAATAACGATCGCAGAATCCTCAAAAATGAAAATTTTATTTTTAAGAGTGAGTATTAAAAGTTGTTTGTATGAGAAAACCTCTTTTTAGGCCCATCGCACTAGGGCGTGATAAACGCGCGCGAGCTCTTGCAGGTGACTCTGTGATTGATAGATAAAAACAAGTGGTTTCTATGGTTTTTGGTTTGTTTAAATAACGTCGCACTAGAGCTGCACAATGGGCTATTGGCGACGGTTCGGGGCCTTTCTCGAAGGAAAGACCCGGGAACGATGCCTCGTATTTTTGAACCATGGTCAGATGACGAGGACAACACCTGAGCTGGCACCCGACGCAACCTCAATAGGTGTCAGGACATTGGACCCCGATCAGATGTAACGTGCACCAGTCCCGTATACACGCCAGTATAATTTGTTGGATGTTTTGGACGACTTTCTAGTATTTTTGTAGCGAAGCTGGCAACCCTCCGATCGCAAGATCACTATACTTTTTACTTTTCTTTGGCAAGTCCATCGAACCACCAATCCTCTGATTAGTAGCTGAACGCCTTATCCATTGAGCAACTGGGGCTCCGGTTTCTATGGTCACAGTTTCTATGGTCACAGAGGCATCTGCAAAAGCTTTTGCGCTTTTATCGCGTCCGTGTAGAATGGGTCTTAATGTCAGGGGTCTTAAAACCAAAACTATCGATAAAAGCAAATAAAATAACTTTTAAAAAAAAAACTAAGGAAAATGCGCTAAAAAGTTTTTTTTTTTTTTTTAAATTTTAAGACCAAATTGAAAAAATTAATTTTTTAATATAAATGTGTTACTTATTAAAACTTTTTGAAATCGGCGCTAACATTCAGGTCTGATTATTGTATATTGGCACCAACTTCAAAAAGTTTTAATAAGTATAAAATTGATATTAAATAATTAAATTTTTCAAACTTGGTCGTAAAATTAAAAATTATTTTTTACTTTTTAGCCTATTTTCCACAAGTCGGTTTCTCTTTTTTAAAAAAGATTATTTTATTTTCACTTTTCAGTTTTTAATTTAGCAGGGGGCTTCTCCCCCTAATATTATTCTCCAAGAAATTCAAATCGCAACTTGTGCTCAACAATGCATTTCGTAAAACAATCCCTATCAATGCCAATAAATGCTAAATCGAATTGATAACCTCTCGACTTGGCGCTTTAAATTTAAAGTTTCTGGCCGTTTTATTTTGGAGTTTTGTTTGGCTCGTTGTTCAGTCGGTTAAACCAGTGGCGGCCCGTGGTCAAAAATGTTAGTGCAGCCGAAAACATGTAACTTCCCCCCCCCCCCCCCCCCACCCTCTCACCTCGCCTTTTTCACAACCATACACGAACGGACATTCTTTAAAATTTATTACTCAAACCAAAGTTTCCTTTCAACTTTTATGAAAGATAACATGTAAAAATAATAGAAAACACTTACTTATTTTTCGAAAATAAAATCAATCCTCCTATCAAACTTGCGAATCGGTCAATTTTAATATTAATTTAAGTAAAGAAACAACAACACAAGTGCAAGCTTATCGGAAACTATTTCCGTTTGAAGAGAAATTCTTTCTTCGTAATTCGTTTTCCTCCACCCCGCCTCGCCGATTCAGCAATGAACCAATCATTTATTCGAAATCCGTAGTACAGCTAATTCGAAAAAATCCTTTTGCGCTACGTTTGTGTCGTCACATCCTCCATTTTAGCGTGCTGGGGAAGTCATACTACGTAAGGTTGCCATGGCAACGATGCAGCCGATTTCGAACTTCGCTTTTTAGCTGCAATTATTATTGAATGGAGTTTTTGTTTTTTCTTCTCCTGAATTTGTGCATTACGGAAACACGCTTGCTATTTATCGGAGATTTTTTTTTACTTAGAGTTGAAATTTAATCTCCAATTCTAATCTTTATTTAAGAAAATTAGTAAAATATATAATTTTAGTTTTAAAATATAATAAAATTAGGTGCAGCCCGGCTGTACTTGCTGTAGTGGGCGAGCCGCCACTGGGTTAAACATACTATTAATTAAAAAGCAACAATGTTTATCCTGTATTATTAAAATGATTTTTTTTTACTGTTTCGCTACATAAATATATTGTTGCAAAAGTGAGTTAAGGAAACCGGGTATCTATTTATGAACAATGTAATTTTCTAACAATAGTTAATATTATTAAGAACAACAATGAATAATTTTAAGTTGTTAAGTCAGAAGCTATTCAACTTTTCTGCAATAATTCGCTTGTATTTTTCGACGTACGTAAAATATCGGCTTTATTTCCTTAAGAAACCGCGTTATTTCAAGAAATGGTCCATTTTCGCGATGGTTGCCATTGTACAACTGATGCTATGAACTGATTTGTAAGTATAAAAAACTTGTAGTAAACTTGTAGTAGACCGAAAACTATCGGACATGAAAGTAAACTATTCAGGTGAATGCAACTGGAAATTACTCAAATTGAATTAATGAAGTGAAATTTTTGCTCGTACACGGCTAGCCTTAGAGAAACGATTCGCTTAGGGTTAAAATTTCCATGTCAGAATTTCAGTGTTTTTTGTAAAGTCCAATGAATCAAAAAATTGTTTTTAAAACGTGTTTTAGGTACAAAATATCTAATGCAACGACAACCATTATTTGGTATAATAACCATTATTTGGTTTCATGACACTGCATAAAATTTGAAAACTTTGGCATTAGTCCGATCGAAAGAACAGCTCGTAATCGGGAGGTACACTGTTAAAAACTATTACGACCTTGCACCAAAATTTGGTACCCATTTGGCTGCAACCAACTTTTGATGCTTAGTTTCACCATTTTACGATGCTACCACAGATACCATTTAGTGGCGAAACGTTGCACCAAAACTCATATTTTTGCTTCACCAGTTTACGGTAAAACTTTGAACCATGTTGTCTCTACCTCATATTTTTGTGTAACGCCGGTATAATTTCATGGATGTGGACTATTTACTAGTATTTTTGTATAGAAGATGACAACCCTCCGATCGCAAGATCACTACCTTTTTCCTTTTTTTTGTCAAGTCCACCACACGGGCTCGAACTAATAATCCTCTGATTACCAGCTGAACGCTTTTATCCACTGGGTAACCGGGCCTCTAATGCAAAAGGATTAATGGGATTCCACGGTTTGTAGATTCAGCGACGGTATCGGTTGCATTTTAGGATATTGCACCATCTTTTGGTAAAAGCTGCGCTATTCTCAATCAAGGATTTTTCGTTCCACCTAGATTGCACCATAATATGGTGTAAGTTGTGGTAGAGCACCAAAATATGGTACAACGTTGAACTGAAATGTTTAACATTTTACAATAATGGTGGAATTGAATATACACCTTCTAAAGAAGGCTAAATTTTTATTTCTGGATCTGGAGAAAATCTTTATTCAACAACCATCGAAAAAGTATTATCCAAATCGAAAAAAATATCCAAAAATACCGACTGTTGAGGTGTTGGCGAACTTTTGTGACCACTGCTAGTTCAGTGGAATAATATTTATTGAAATACATTTTAGAATTTGTAACGATGCAAGGAACAGCAAGCCTGCAAGAGTATATGAAATTTAGATAAGAAAAACTTCTGTTAATAATCTCAATTTTGAGGTCTTAAAAGATATTTTTAAGTTAACTATGAATTTTTTTTTAATTAAAGCACAATAAACTTGTAATATTTTTGAAAAAAACAAACAAGAATTAAATTAAACTATTCCTCCGTTGTTTGTTGCGCTAGTGCCCAATGAAAATTACTTCCTTTAGTTAAATTATGTAAAGCGACATTATATTCTGTGTATGTAATGACATGAAGTGATTCTAATGTGACGTCATAGTATGTTCTACATCGGATACTCACATTTCTTATACATTTGTCTCCAATTGTAATTCCATACATTAAGGATTTTCGTCTAATTCTGTGATTTCGTTTCGGGATTTTCATTTAATTCTGTAATTAGCGAAAGTATCAATGAAAAAGAATAATGAAAATTTTGCCTCTTGCTTAACTTCTCACTAGGAGTGCAGTTTTTAAGCACATTCCTAATACGATTTCTACTTTCTTGGCTTTATCTGTAAAACGATAACGAATGGCAAAGGTAAAGTGTTGAGTCATTCTATTATTTCATTTGATCGTTTCATTAAGACTGAATGCTCCCCCCGATTAGTGACGGTAATTGAGGGGCGGTTGCGCCCGTAGTTGTTTTTTTTGGATGTAGATCTCCAGCGTAGGGAGGGATTGTGCATTGAAGTTACGAGATCGTTGTATTACCAGCGTTATCGATCTTATTCTTAGTTCAAGTGTAGTAAAGGTTTATACCGTATTATCCCTCTGGCGTATTTTTTTCTTCTATGTCCTTCACCGCCGTAGTATTCTTAAATTAAAAAAATTGTGTAGGAGCAATTTTTAAAAACAATAAAGCATCAATTGCTGCCATCTCTTGATGCAAGTCTAAATCATAGAGAACAATTGTATCTCGTAGCTTCGGGCTCAAGGTGGGATTATGCTGTCGAGCCCTCATCTGAGGCAAGATCTCCGGCGTAGGTAGGGATTGTGCCTTGAAGTTACGCGATCGTTGTGCTACCAGCGTTATCTATCTTATTCTTAATTCCAGTGTAGTAAAGGTTTATACCGTGTTATTCCTCTGGCGGTTTTTTTCTTCTATGTCCTTTACCGCCGTATTATTCTTTAAATTAAAAAATTGTGTTGGAGCAACTTTGAAAAACAATAAAACATCCGTTGCTGCCATCTCTTGATGCAAGTCTAAATCATAGAGAACAATTGTATCTCGTAGCTTCGGGGACAAGGTGGGATTATGCTGTCGAGCCCTCATCTGAGGCAAGATCTCCGGCGTAGGGAGGGATTGTGCCTTGAAGTTACTCAATCATTGTTCTACCTGCGTTATCGATTTTATTCTTAAATCCACTGTAGTAAAGGTTTATACCGTATTATCCCACTGGCGTTTTTTTCCTTCTATGTCCTTTACCGCCGTATTATTTTTAAATTTAAAAAATTGTATAGGAGCAATTTTTCAAAACAATAAAGCAACAATTGCTGCCATCTCTTGATGCAAGTCTAAATCATAATGTACAATTGTATCTCGTAGCTTCGGGGTCAAGGTGGGATTATGCTGTCGAGCCCTCATCTGAGGCAAGATCTCCGGCGTAGGGAGGGATTGTACCTTGAAGTTACTCGATCATTGTTCTACCAGCGTTATCGATCTTATTCTTAAATCCAGTGTAGTAAAGGTTTATACCGTATTATCCCACTGGCGTTTTTTTTCTTCCATTTCCTTTACCTTATTATGCTTAAATTTAAAAAACTGTATATTAGCAATTTTTCAAAACAATAAAGCAACAATTGCTGCCATCTCTTGATGCAAGTCTAAATCATACAGTACAATTGTATCTCGTAGCTTCGGGGTAAAGGTGGGATTATGCTGTCGAGCCCTCATCTGAGGCAAGATCTCCGGCGTAGGGAGAGATTGTACCTTGAAGTTACTCGATCATTGTTCTACCTGCGTTATCGATCTTATTCTTAAATCCAGTGTAGTAATGGTTTATACCGTATTATCCCACTTGCGGTTTTTTCTTCTATGTCCTTTACCGCCGTATTATTCTTAAATTAAAAAAATTGTGTAGGAGCAATTTTTAAAAACAATAAAACATCCGTTGCTGCCATCTCTTGATGCAAGTCTAAATCATAGAGTACAATTGTATCTCGTAGCTTCGGGGTCAAGGTGGGATTATGCTGTCGAGCCCTCATCTGAGGCAAGATCTCCGGCGTAGGGAGGAATTGTACCTTGAAGTTACTCGATCATTGTTCTACCAGCGTTATCGATCTTATTCTTAAATCCAGTGTAGTAAAGGTTTATACCGTATTATCCCACTGGCGTTTTATTTCTTCTATGTCCTTTACCGCCGTATTATTCTTAAATTAAAAAAATTGTGTAGGAGCAATTTTTCAAAACAATAAAGCAATAATTGCTGCCATCTCTTGATGCAAGTCTAAATCATAGAGAACAATTGTATCTCGTAGCTTCGGGGTCGAGGTGGGACTATGCTGTCGAGCCCTCATCTGAGGCAAGATCTCCGGCGTAGGGAGGGATTGTGCCTTGAAGTTACTCGATCATTGTTCTGCCAGCGTTATCGATCTTATTCTTAAATTCACTGTAGTAAAGGTTTATACCGTGTTATCCCTCTGGCGGTTTTTTTTCTTCTATGTCCTTTACCGCCGTATTATTCTTTAATTTAAAAAATTGTATAGGAGCAATTTTTCAAAACAATAAAGCAATAATTGCTGCCATCTCTTGATGCAAGTCTAAATCATAGAGTACAATTGTATCTCGTAGCTTCGGGATCGAGGTGGGATTATGCTGTCGAGCCCTCATCTGAGGCAAGATCTCCGGCGTAGGGAGGGATTGTACCTTGAAGTTACTCGATCATTAATCTACCAGCGTTATCGATCTTATTCTTAAATACAGTGTAGTAAAGGTTTATACCGTATTATCCCACTGGCGTTTTTTTTCTTCTATGTCCTTTACCGCCGTATTATTCTTTATTTTAAAAAATGTGCATGAGCAACTTTTAAAAACAATAAAACATCCGTTGCTGCCATCAATTGTATCTCGTAGCTTCGGGGTCGAGGTGGGACTATGCTGTCGAGCCCTCATCTGAGGCAAGATCTCCGGCGTAGGGAGGGATTGTGCCTTGAAGTTACGCGATCGTTGTGATACCAGCGTTATCGATCTTATTCTTAATTCCAGTGTAGTAAAGGTTTATACCGTGTTATTCCTCTGGCGGTTTTTTTCTTCTATGTCCTTTACCGCCGTATTATTTTTTAAATTAAAAAATTGTGTTGGAGCAACTTTGAAAAACAATAAAACATCCGTTGCTGCCATCTCTTGATGCAAGTCTAAATCATATAGAACAATTGTATCTCGTAGCTTCGGGGACAAGGTGGGATTATGCTGTCGAGCCCTCATCTGAGGCAAGATCTCCGGCGTAGGGAGGGATTGTACCTTGAAGTTACTCGATCATTGTTCTACCAGCGTTATCGATCTTATTCTTAAATACAGTGTAGTAAAGGTTTATACCGTATTATCCCACTGGCGTTTTTTTCTTCTATGTCCTTTACCGCCGTATTATTCTTTATTTAAAAAAATGTGAATGAGCAACTTTTAAAAACAATAAAACATCCGTTGCTGCCATCAATTGTATCTCATAGCTTCGAGCCCTCATCTGAGGCAAGATCTCCGGCGTAGGGAGGGATTGTGCCTTGAAGTTACTCGATCATTGTTCTACCTGCGTTATCGATCTTATTCTTAAATCCACTGTAGTAAAGGTTTATACAGTATTATCCCACTGGCGTTTTTTTTCTTCTATGTCCTTTACCGCCGTATTATTCTTAAATTAAAAAAATTGTGTAGGAGCAATTTTTAAAAACAATAAAACATCCGTTGCTGCCATCTCTTGATGCAAGTCTAAATCATAGAGTACAATTGTATCTCGTAGCTTCGGGGTCAAGGTGGGATTATGCTGTCGAGCCCTCATCTGAGGCAAGATCTCCGGCGTAGGGAGGGATTGTACCTTGAAGTTACTCGATCATTGTTCTACCAGCGTTATCGATCTTATTCTTAAATACAGTGTAGTAAAGGTTTATACCGTATTATCCCACTGGCGTTTTTTTCTTCTATGTCCTTTACCGCCGTATTATTCTTTATTTAAAAAAATGTGAATGAGCAACTTTTAAAAACAATAAAACATCCGTTGCTGCCATCAATTGTATCTCATAGCTTCGAGCCCTCATCTGAGGCAAGATCTCCGGCGTAGGGAGGGATTGTGCCTTGAAGTTACTCGATCATTGTTCTACCTGCGTTATCGATCTTATTCTTAAATCCACTGTAGTAAAGGTTTATACAGTATTATCCCACTGGCGTTTTTTTTCTTCTATGTCCTTTACCGCCGTATTATTTTTAAATTTAAAAAATTGTATAGGAGCAATTTTTCAAAACAATAAAGCAACAATTGCTGCCATCTCTTGATGCAAGTCTAAATCATAGAGTACAATTGTATCTCGTAGCTTCGGGATAAAGGTGGGATTATGCTGTCGAGCCCTCATCTGAGGCAAGATCTCCGGCGTAGGGAGGGATTGTACCTTGAAGTTACTCGATCATTGTTCTACCAGCGTTATCGATCTTATTCTTAAATCCAGTGTAGTAAAGGTTTATACCGTATTATCCCACTGCCGTTTTTTTTTCTTCTATGTCTTTTACCGCCGTATTATTCTTAAATTTAAAAAATTGTATAGGAGCAATTTTTCAAAACAATAAAGCAACAATTGCTGCCATCTCTTGATGAAAGTCTAAATCATAGAGTACAATTGTATCTCGTATCTTCGGGATAAAGGTGGGATTATGCTGTCGAGCCCTCATCTGAGGCAAGATCTCCGGCGTAGGGAGGGATTGTACCTTGAAGTTACTCGATCATTGTTCTACCAGCGTTATCGATCTTATTCTTTAATCCAGTGTAGTAAAAGTTTATACCGTATTATCCCACTGCCGTTTTTTTTTCTTCTATGTCTTTTACCGCCGTATTATTCTTAAATTTAAAAAATTGTATAGGAGCAATTTTTCAAAACAATAAAGCAACAATTGCTGCCATCTCTTGATGCAAGTCTAAATCATAATGTACAATTGTATCTCGTAGCTTCGGGGTCAAGGTGGGATTATGCTGTCGAGCCCTCATCTGAGGCAAGATCTCCGGCGTAGGGAGGGATTGTACCTTGAAGTTACTCGATCATTGTTCTACCAGCGTTATCGATCTTATTCTTAAATCCAGTGTAGTAAAGGTTTATACCGTATTATCCCACTGGCGTTTTTTTTCTTCCATTTCCTTTACCTTATTATGCTTAAATTTAAAAAACTGTATATTAGCAATTTTTCAAAACAATAAAGCAACAATTGCTGCCATCTCTTGATGCAAGTCTAAATCATACAGTACAATTGTATCTCGTAGCTTCGGGGTAAAGGTGGGATTATGCTGTCGAGCCCTCATCTGAGGCAAGATCTCCGGCGTAGGGAGAGATTGTACCTTGAAGTTACTCGATCATTGTTCTACCTGCGTTATCGATCTTATTCTTAAATCCAGTGTAGTAATGGTTTATACCGTATTATCCCACTGGCGTTTTTTTTCTTCTATTTCCTTTACCGCCGTATTATTCTTAAATTAAAAAAATTGTGTAGGAGCAATTTTTAAAAACAATAAAACATCCGTTGCTGCCATCTCTTGATGCAAGTCTAAATCATAGAGTACAATTGTATCTCGTAGCTTCGGGGTCAAGGTGGGATTATGCTGTCGAGCCCTCATCTGAGGCAAGATCTCCGGCGTAGGGAGGGATTGTACCTTGAAGTTACTCGATCATTGTTCTACCAGCGTTATCGATCTTATTCTTAAATCCAGTGTAGTAAAGGTTTATACCGTATTATCCCACTGGCGTTTTATTTCTTCTATGTCCTTTACCGCCGTATTATTCTTAAATTAAAAAAATTGTGTAGGAGCAATTTTTCAAAACAATAAAGCAATAATTGCTGCCATCTCTTGATGCAAGTCTAAAGCGTATAGAAAAATTGTATCTCATAGCTTCGGGGTCAAGGTGGGATTATGCTGTCGAGCCCTCATCTGAGGCAAGATCTCCGGCGTAGGGAGGGATTGTGCCTTGAAGTTACGCGATCGTTGTGATACCAGCGTTATCGATCTTATTCTTAATTCCAGTGTAGTAAAGGTTTATACCGTATTATCCCTCTGGCGGTTTTTTTTTCTATGTCCTTAACCGCCGTATTATTCTTTAATTTAAAAAAATGTGTATGAGCAACTTTTAAAAACAATAAAGCATCCGTTGCTGCCATCCCTTGATGCAAGTCTAAAGCGTATAGAAAAATTGTATCTCGTAGCTTCGGGGTCGAGGTGGGATTATGCTGTCGAGCCCTCATCTGAGGCAAGATCTCCGGCGTAGGGAGGGATTGTGCCTTGAAGTTACTCGATCATTGTTCTACCAGCGTTATCGATCTTATTCTTAAATCCAGTGTAGTAAAGGTTTATACCGTATTATCCCACTGGCGTTTTTTTTCTTCTATGTCCTTTACCGCCGTATTATTCTTAAATCCACTGTAGTAAAGGTTTATACCGTATTATCCCACTGGCGTTTTTTTTTTTCTTCTATGTTCTTTACCGCCGTATTATTTTTAAATTTAAAAAATTGTATAGGAGCAATTTTTCAAAACAATAAAGCAACAATTGCTGCCATCTCTTGATGCAAGTCTAAATCATAGAGTACAATTGTATCTCGTAGCTTCGGGGTCAAGGTGGGATTATGCTGTCGAGCCCTCATCTGAAGCAAGATCTCCGGCGTAGGGAGGGATTGTACCTTGAAGTTACTCGATCATTGTTCTACCAGCGTTATCGATCTTATTCTTAAATCCAGTGTAGTAAAGGTTTATACCGTATTATCCCACTGGCGTTTTTTTTCTTCTATGTCCTTTACCGCCGTATTATTCTTAAATTTAAAAAATTGTGTAGGAGCAATTTTTCAAAACAATAAAGCAATAATTGCTGCCATCTGTTGATGCAAGTCTAAATCATAGAGAACAATTGTATCTCGTAGCTTCGGGGTCGAGGTGGGACTATGCTGTCGAGCCCTCATCTGAGGCAAGATCTCCGGCGTAGGGAGGGATTGTGCCTGGAAGTTACGCGATCGTTGTGATACCAGCGTTATCGATCTTATTCTTAAATCCAGTGTAGTAAAGGTTTATACCGTATTATCCCACTGGCGTTTTTTTCTTCTTTGTCCTTTACCGCCGTATTATTCTTAAATTAAAAAAATTGTGTAGGAGCAATTTTTCAGAACAATAAAGCAATATATGCTGCCATCTCTTGATGCAAGTCTAAATCATAATGTACAATTGTATCTCGTAGCTTCGGGGTCAAGGTGGGATTATGCTGTCGCGCCCTCTGGGCCAAGATCTCCGGCGTAGGGAGGGATTGTACCTTGAAGTTACTCGATCATTGTTCTACCAGCGTTATCGATCTTATTCTTAAATCCAGTGTAGTAAAGGTTTATACCGTATTATCCCACTGGCGTTTTTTTTTCTTCTATGTCCTTTACCGCCGTATTATTCTTTAATTTAAAAAAATGTGCATGAGCAACTTTTAAAAACAATAAAACATTCGTTGCTGCCATCTCTTGTTGCAAGTCTAAAGCGTATAGAAAAATTGTATCTCGTAGCTTCGGGGTCGAGGTGGGATTATGCTGTCGAGCCCTCATCTGAGGCAAGATCTCCGGCGTAGGGAGGGATTGTACCTTGAAGTTACTCGATCATTGTTCTACCAGCGTTATCGATCTTATTCTTAATTCCAGTGTAGTAAAGGTTTATACCGTATTATCCCTCTGGCGGTTTTTTTTTCTATGTCCTTAACCGCCGTATTATTCTTTAATTTAAAAAAATGTGTATGAGCAACTTTTAAAAACAATAAAGCATCCGTTGCTGCCATCCCTTGATGCAAGTCTAAAGCGTATAGAAAAATTGTATCTCGTAGCTTCGGTGTCAAGGTGGGATTATGCTGTCGAGCCCTCATCTGAGGCAAGATCTCCGGCGTAGGGAGGGATTGTGCCTTGAAGTTACTCGATCATTGTTCTACCTGCGTTATCGATCTTATTCTTAAATCCACTGTAGTAAAGGTTTATACCGTATTATCCCACTGGTGTTTTTTTTTTCTTCTATGTTCTTTACCGCCGTATTATTTTTAAATTTAAAAAATTGTATAGGAGCAATTTTTCAAAACAATAAAGCAATATATGCTGCCATCTCTTGATGCAAGTCTAAATCATAGAGTACAATTGTATCTCGTAGCTTCGGGGTCAAGGTGGGATTATGCTGTCGAGCCCTCATCTGAAGCAAGATCTCCGGCGTAGGGAGGGATTGTACCTTGAAGTTACTCGATCATTGTTCTACCAGCGTTATCGATCTTATTCTTAAATCCAGTGTAGTAAAGGTTTATACCGTATTATCCCACTGGCGTTTTTTTTTCTTCTATGTCCTTTACCGCCGTATTATTCTTTAATTTAAAAAAATGTGCATGAGCAACTTTTAAAAACAATAAAACATTCGTTGCTGCCATCCCTTGATGCAAGTCTAAAGCGTATAGAAAAATTGTATCTCGTAGCTTCGGGGTCGAGGTGGGATTATGCTGTCGAGCCCTCATCTGAAGCAAGATCTCCGGCGTAGTGAGGGATTGTACCTTGAAGTTACTCGATCATTGTTCTACCAGCGTTATCGATCTTATTCTTAAATCCAGTGTAGTAAAGGTTTAAACCGTATTATCCCACTGGCGTTTTTTTCTTCTATTTCCTTTATCGCCGTATTATTCTTTAATTAAAAAAAATGTGTATGAGCAACTTTTAAAAACAATAAAACATCCATTGCTGCCATCTCTTGATGCAAGTCTAAATCATAGAGAACAATTGTATCTCGTAGCTTCGAGGTCAAGGTGGGATTACGCTGTCGAGCCCTCATCTGAGGCAAGATCTCCGGCGTAGGGAGGGATTGTACCTTGAAGTTACTCGATCATTGTTCTACCAGCGTTATCGATCTTATTCTTAAATCCAGTGTAGTAAAGGTTTATACCGTATTATCCCACTGGCGTTTTTTTTCTTCTATGTCCTTTACCGCCGTATTATTCTTAAATTTAAAAAATTGTGTAGGAGCAATTTTTCAAAACAATAAAGCAATAATTGCTGCCATCTGTTGATGCAAGTCTAAATCATAGAGAACAATTGTATCTCGTAGCTTCGGGGTCGAGGTGGGACTATGCTGTCGAGCCCTCATCTGAGGCAAGATCTCCGGCGTAGGGAGGGATTGTGCCTTGAAGTTACGCGACCGTTGTGATACCAGCGTTATCGATCTTATTCTTAAATCCAGTGTAGTAAAGGTTTATACCGTATTATCCCACTGGCGTTTTTTTCTTCTTTGTCCTTTACCGCCGTATTATTCTTAAATTAAAAAAATTGTGTAGGAGCAATTTTTCAGAACAATAAAGCAATATATGCTGCCATCTCTTGATGCAAGTCTAAATCATAATGTACAATTGTATCTCGTAGCTTCGGGGTCAAGGTGGGATTATGCTGTCGCGCCCTCATCAGAGCCAAGATCTCCGGCGTAGGGAGGGATTGTACCTTGAAGTTACTCGATCATTGTTCTACCAGCGTTATCGATCTTATTCTTAAATCCAGTGTAGTAAAGGTTTATACCGTATTATCCCACTGGCGTTTTTTTTTCTTCTATGTCCTTTACCGCCGTATTATTCTTTAATTTAAAAAAATGTGCATGAGCAACTTTTAAAAACAATAAAACATCCGTTGCTGCCATCTCTTGTTGCAAGTCTAAAGCGTATAGAAAAATTGTATCTCGTAGCTTCGGGGTCGAGGTGGGATTATGCTGTCGAGCCCTCATCTGAGGCAAGATCTCCGGCGTAGGGAGGGATTGTACCTTGAAGTTACTCGATCATTGTTCTACCAGCGTTATCGATCTTATTCTTAAATCCAGTGTAGTAAAGGTTTAAACCGTATTATCCCACTGGCGTTTTTTTCTTCTATATCCTTTACCGCCGTATTATTCTTTAATTTAAAAAATTGTGTAGGAGTAATTATTAAAAACAATACAGCATCCGTTGCTGCCATCTCTTGATGCAAGTCTAAAGCGTATAGAAAAATTGTATCTCGTAGCTTCGGGGTCGAGGTGGGATTACGCTGTCGAGCCCTCATCTGAGGCAAGATCTCCGGCGTAGGGAGGGATTGTACCTTGAAGTTACTCGATCATTGTTCTACCAGCGTTATCGATCTTATTCTTAAATCCAGTGTAGTAAAGGTTTATACCGTATTATCCCACTGGCGTTTTTTTTCTTCTATGTCCTTTACCGCCGTATTATTCTTAAATTTAAAAAATTGTGTAGGAGCAATTTTTCAAAACAATAAAGCAATAATTGCTGCCATCTGTTGATGCAAGTCTAAATCATAGAGAACAATTGTATCTCGTAGCTTCGGGGTCGAGGTGGGACTATGCTGTCGAGCCCTCATCTGAGGCAAGATCTCCGGCGTAGGGAGGGATTGTGCCTTGAAGTTACGCGATCGTTGTGATACCAGTGTTATCGATCTTATTCTTAAATCCAGTGTAGTAAAGGTTTATACCGTATTATCCCACTGGCGTTTTTTTCTTCTTTGTCCTTTACCGCCGTATTATTCTTAAATTAAAAAAATTGTGTAGGAGCAATTTTTCAGAACAATAAAGCAATATATGCTGCCATCTCTTGATGCAAGTCTAAATCATAATGTACAATTGTATCTCGTAGCTTCGGGGTCAAGGTGGGATTATGCTGTCGCGCCCTCATCTGAGCCAAGATCTCCGGCGTAGGGAGGGATTGTACCTTGAAGTTACTCGATCATTGTTCTACCAGCGTTATCGATCTTATTCTTAAATCCAGTGTAGTAAAGGTTTATACCGTATTATCCCACTGGCGTTTTTTTTTCTTCTATGTCCTTTACCGCCGTATTATTCTTTAATTTAAAAAAATGTGCATGAGCAACTTTTAAAAACAATAAAACATCCGTTGCTGCCATCTCTTGTTGCAAGTCTAAAGCGTATAGAAAAATTGTATCTCGTAGCTTTGGGGTCGAGGTGGGATTATGCTGTCGAGCCCTCATCTGAGGCAAGATCTCCGGCGTAGGGAGGGATTGTACCTTGAAGTTACTCGATCATTGTTCTACCAGCGTTATCGATCTTATTTTTAAATCCAGTGTAGTAAAGGTTTATACCGTATTATCCCACTGGCGTTTTTTTCTTCTATATCCTTTACCGCCGTATTATTCTTTAATTTAAAAAATTGTGTAGGAGTAATTATTAAAAACAATACAGCATCCGTTGCTGCCATCTCTTGATGCAAGTCTAAAGCGTATAGAAAAATTGTATCTCGTAGCTTCGGGGTCGAGGTGGGATTATGCTGTCGAGCCCTCATCTGAGGCAAGATCTCCGGCGTAGGGAGGGATTGTGCCTTGAAGTTACGCGATCGTTGTGATACCAGCGTTATCGATCTTATTCTTAATTCCAGTGTAGTAAAGGTTTATACCGTATTATCCCTCTGGCGGTTTTTTTTTTCTTCTATGTCCTTTACCCCCGTATTAATTTTTTATTTAAAAAATTGTGTAGGAGTAATTATTAAAAACAATAAAGCAACAATTACTGCCATCTCTTGATGTAAGTCTAAATCATAGTACACAATTGTATCTCGTAGCTTCGGGGTCAAGGTGGGATTATGCTGTCGAATCCTCATCTGAGGCAAGATCTCCGGCGTAGGGAGGGATTGTTCCTTGAAGTTACTCGATCATTGTTTTACCAGCGTTATCGATTTTATTCTTAAATCCAGTGTAGTAAAGGTTTATACCGTATTATCCCACTGGCGTTTTTTTCTTCTTCTATGTCCTTTACCGCCGTATTATTCTTTAATTTAAAAAAATGTGCGTGAGCAACTTTTTAAAACAATAAAACATCCGTTGCTGCCATCCCTTGATGCAAGTCTAAAGCGTATAGAAAAATTGTATCTCGTAGCTTCGGGGTCGAGGTGGGATTATGCTGTCGAGCCCTTATCTGAGGCAAGATCTCCGGCGTAGGGAGGGATTGTGTCTTGAAGTTACTCGATCATTGTTCTACCTGCGTTATCGATCTTATTCTTAAATCCAGTGTAGTAAAGGTTTAAACCGTATTATCCCACTGGCGTTTTTTTCTTCTATTTCCTTTATCGCCGTATTATTCTTTAATTAAAAAAAACGTGTATGAGCAACTTTTAAAAACAATAAAACATCCATTGCTGCCATCTCTTGATGCAAGTCTAAATCATAGAGAACAATTGTATCTCGTAGCTTCGAGGTCAAGGTGGGATTACGCTGTCGATCCCTCATCTGAGGCAAGATCTCCGGCGTAGGGAGGGATTGTACCTTGAAGTTACTCGATCATTGTTCTACCAGCGTTATCGATCTTATTCTTAAATCCAGTGTAGTAAAGGTTTATACCGTATTATCCCACTGGCGTTTTTTTTCTTCTATGTCCTTTACCGCCGTATTATTCTTAAATTTAAAAAATTGTGTAGGAGCAATTTTTCAAAACAATAAAGCAATAATTGCTGCCATCTGTTGATGCAAGTCTAAATCATAGAGAACAATTGTATCTCGTAGCTTCGGGGTCGAGGTGGGACTATGCTGTCGAGCCCTCATCTGAGGCAAGATCTCTGGCGTAGGGAGGGATTGTGCCTTGAAGTTACGCGACCGTTGTGATACCAGCGTTATCGATCTTATTCTTAAATCCAGTGTAGTAAAGGTTTATACCGTATTATCCCACTGGCGTTTTTTTCTTCTTTGTCCTTTACCGCCGTATTATTCTTAAATTAAAAAAATTGTGTAGGAGCAATTTTTCAGAACAATAAAGCAATATATGCTGCCATCTCTTGATGCAAGTCTAAATCATAATGTACAATTGTATCTCGTAGCTTCGGGGTCAAGGTGGGATTATGCTGTCGCGCCCTCATCTGAGCCAAGATCTCCGGCGTAGGGAGGGATTGTACCTTGAAGTTACTCGATCATTGTTCTACCAGCGTTATCGATCTTATTCTTAAATCCAGTGTAGTAAAGGTTTAAACCGTATTATCCCACTGGCGTTTTTTTCTTCTATTTCCTTTATCGCCGTATTATTCTTTAATTAAAAAAAATGTGTATGAGCAACTTTTAAAAACAGTAAAACATCCATTGCTGCCATCTCTTGATGCAAGTCTAAATCATAGAGAACAATTGTATCTCGTAGCTTCGGGGTCGAGGTGGGACTATGCTGTCGAGCCCTCATCTGAGGCAAGATCTCCGGCGTAGGGAGGGATTGTGCCTTGAAGTTACGCGATCGTTGTGATACCAGTGTTATCGATCTTATTCTTAAATCCAGTGTAGTAAAGGTTTATACCGTATTATCCCACTGGCGTTTTTTTCTTCTTTGTCCTTTACCGCCGTATTATTCTTAAATTAAAAAAATTGTGTAGGAGCAATTTTTCAGAACAATAAAGCAATATATGCTGCCATCTCTTGATGCAAGTCTAAATCATAATGTACAATTGTATCTCGTAGCTTCGGGGTCAAGGTGGGATTATGCTGTCGCGCCCTCATCTGAGCCAAGATCTCCGGCGTAGGGAGGGATTGTACCTTGAAGTTACTCGATCATTGTTCTACCAGCGTTATCGATCTTATTCTTAAATCCAGTGTAGTAAAGGTTTATACCGTATTATCCCACTGGCGTTTTTTTTTCTTCTATGTCCTTTACCGCCGTATTATTCTTTAATTTAAAAAAATGTGCATGAGCAACTTTTAAAAACAATAAAACATCCGTTGCTGCCATCTCTTGTTGCAAGTCTAAAGCGTATAGAAAAATTGTATCTCGTAGCTTTGGGGTCGAGGTGGGATTATGCTGTCGAGCCCTCATCTGAGGCAAGATCTCCGGCGTAGGGAGGGATTGTACCTTGAAGTTACTCGATCATTGTTCTACCAGCGTTATCGATCTTATTTTTAAATCCAGTGTAGTAAAGGTTTATACCGTATTATCCCACTGGCGTTTTTTTCTTCTATATCCTTTACCGCCGTATTATTCTTTAATTTAAAAAATTGTGTAGGAGTAATTATTAAAAACAATACAGCATCCGTTGCTGCCATCTCTTGATGCAAGTCTAAAGCGTATAGAAAAATTGTATCTCGTAGCTTCGGGGTCGAGGTGGGATTATGCTGTCGAGCCCTCATCTGAGGCAAGATCTCCGGCGTAGGGAGGGATTGTGCCTTGAAGTTACGCGATCATTGTGATACCAGCGTTATCGATCTTATTCTTAATTCCAGTGTAGTAAAGGTTTATACCGTATTATCCCTCTGGCGGTTTTTTTTTCTTCTATGTCCTTTACCCCCGTATTATTTTTTTATTAAAAAAATTGTGTAGGAGTAATTATTAAAAACAATAAAGCAACAATTACTGCCATCTCTTGATGTAAGTCTAAATCATAGTACACAATTGTATCTCGTAGCTTCGGGGTCAAGGTGGGATTATGCTGTCGAATCCTCATCTGAGGCAAGATCTCCGGCGTAGGGAGGGATTGTACCTTGAAGTTACTCGATCATTGTTTTACCATCGTTATCGATTTTATTCTTAAATCCAGTGTAGTAAAGGTTTATACCGTATTATCCCACTGGCGTTTTTTTCTTCTTCTATGTCCTTTACCGACGTATTATTCTTTAATTAAAAAAAATGTGCGTGAGCAACTTTTTAAAACAATAAAACATCCGTTGCTGCCATCTCTTGTTGCAAGTCTAAATCATAGAGTACAATTATATCTCGTAGCTTCGGGGTCAAGGTGGGATTATGCTGTCGAGCCCTCATCTGAGGCAAGATCTCCGGCGTAGGGAGGGATTGTACCTTGAAGTTACTCGATCATTGTTCTACCAGCGTTATCGATCTTATTCTTAAATCCAGTGTAGTAAAGGTTTATACCGTATTATCCCACTGGCGTTTTTTTTCTTCTATGTCCTTTACCGCCGTATTATTCTTAAATTAAAAAACATTATTTGATGTCGATTGCTTAAATGGAAACTCAGTTATTACAATTCAATATTTTACTTCTTTCTTATTTTACTTCTTTTCACACCTTTTTAACATTTACTCTGTTTATAACTTCCTCAAGTCGCCCTGGTAGTTTAAGGGTTAATGTTCTGGACTGCGGTGCCTGAGGATTTGGAAGCGATTTCCGGTAAGTCTTGGTTGTACTTATCCATAATTATTAAAAGGTATTTATGAAGGCAGCTTATGTAGGCAAGCTACTGCTCGTTTTATTCATTTTTTTTCATTTTACTGATTTTTTAATAAATGTTTTTTTTTTAATTTACAATTATGTATTCAGAGCCATGATAAGCGTCAAATGTGGTAAAAAAGGAAAAAAAATTATTTATTTTTAGTACCTATTTTTAACAGTTTAGATGAAACAGAAGCTATTATATTTTTTTTATTTAAAAATATGATCATATGTGTTATGTGTGGGAAACAAAAACACAGATGTTTTACTGGATTACTGTGATATTTAGATGAGTGATTGATATTTGCGTTAAATTTTAAAATATAAATTAAGAGTAATCTTTGATTTAAGAGTTAATGCTTTAAATCGTCTTCTATCTTCTGAAATGATTACTAAGAGTTTAACCAAAAACTTCAATGCAAGTGGTTTTGGATAATGGTCACTACTTTCAAATTCCTGTTTTGCCCCATTAGTGAACAGAAACTATTATTTTTTTATAAAAAGAAAAATACTATTTGAACCCTTACACTGAAAACAAAAGTACTTAAAATGAGTACCTGTACTTACTCGTTTTACATTGTGTACAATTGCATCGTAAATAAGCGATGACGTACTCCAATTTAAGTAATTGTACTCTCGCAAAATTGGGCAGTGTGATTGAATATTGCCAATTTTATCTTCTCTTCAAGTCATCTTAACAAAGCGACTTGACAAACTTAAAATAGTTATTCAGAAAATGGTTTCAACATAATTTGATGTCATATGCTTAAATGAAAACAGAGTTATAACAACTCAATTATCTTATTTCCCGTTCTTTTGGCACACCTTTTTAATATTTCTTCTGTTTATAACTTCTTCACGTCGGCCTGGTAGTTTAACGGTTCTCTGGACTGCAATGACTGAAGACCTGCGTTCTATTCCCTGTAAGTCTTGGCTGTAATAGTCGATATTTATTGAAAGAAATTTATGGATGCAGCCTATGTAGGCTAGCATATGCTATTTTTATTTATTTTTACACATTGTACTCATTTTCAAACATGAAACTTATGTATTCGGAGCTATGGTAAGCATCGAATGTATTCAAAAATAAGTACGTTATGTTTATTTTTGAGTACCTATTTTAACAGTGTGCGATTATGGATAGTGCCTACTTTCAAAGTTCTGTGTTGCCACTTTCGTAAAGAGAAACTTTTATTTTTTATAAAAAGAAAAATACGATTTGAATTCTTAGCTATGAATAAATAACAAAAAAAATAATCGAAACTAATTTTGAAATGTTATTGCTGTGGTTGACTTTTTCATGGAATGACACTTTATTTTATATTGAATTTGTACCTCAAATTATGAGACATTAGCATAATATTTTCATACTATCCGCATTCATTTCTCACAACAAATATAAAAACGGCCATGACGTTGCTTACTTGAAAAAGTCCCCATTCCGAAACTACACCATAATCACATAAGATATATATCTACTTAATTACTGTTTACGATTTTTAAATTTAGAAACACAACTGGATAAAATCAATAACTCATTGACCTATTTATCGTTAGAAAACATAGAACTAAGAAAAAAACAAAAAAACATACGACCTTCAGAAAACAATACCCGAAAAGAATCTTACAAGTATCTTACGGTACATGTGACTAAAGCGTGATTTAAAAGGCATTTGATTATTTTGAAAACTGTGCTTTTTGGTTACGTGAAAGAGAGAGAGTAGCCTTCAACGTTAACTGACAACAATTCAAAGCTCGTAACCAGTTTACCTAAGCTATACAAAGGAACCTCTGTACATAATAACCACAACATTTTGGGTGGGGATTAACGGTAAGCATTTTACATCTACAAGGCCATGACATATCCCTGGTTAAGTATATTTTTTCGAGTGTAGGATAAGAATCAATAGGATTGTTTTTATTTACTTAGCACTATATAAGTTGCCGATTTTCGCCGAAATATCATTAGCAGTCTTAGCTAAGTTTCTCTAACAACAAAATGCTTGCAAAGGTAAGAACTAACTATTACTTTTAAGATGATTGTGACTTATTTTTATATTTCAAAAATTTATCTATTTCAGTTTTGGTGCTAAACATTGGCATTAAGACACAAAATGAAATAATTCATATTTAATATTTATGCCTCTAATGTAATAAATTGCGATAATAACTTAGAATCGCATTATATTTTTTGCAGGTTGGTTCAATACATGTCGTTCTATTTAAATTAGTCAGATTTTATGCTGTTTATCTTCTTTCTGAATATTAATCAATTTATATCCGAAATTTAAAAAAGTTAAATTAAAACTTTTCCTTTTCATAGAAAAAGTTTATTTAAAAATTATAGTTTTTTTAATACATTCAAATTTAAAAAAAAAAATCAAATTAAATAAATTAACAGTTGAGATATTTTTTAATTTAAGATGTTTCTAAGCATTTAGAAAATATAATGAAGTTTTTTTTCTAAATTTATATTCAATTAGAGTAGACCGGGCAGATTTATACGCTTTTTTAATTATTATTTTTCCATTCTTAGATATTGCGCTCATTTTCTTGGTTTTAATACTAATTAATTAGTTGAAGTTTAAGCTACAAGGTGGTGCCTTTAATGTACTTTAAATTGTGATATTTACTCAATTTAAATATGTTTTCATGCAGTGATGTCACATGCATAAATATGACCCGTAACTCAGGCAGGATTACACATGCCTAAGGTACAGCCGCGGAAAAAAAAACGAACCACCGATGATTATTTCGTTAGTTTTTATAGTAGAGCTAAACTTAATATACCATTTTGTAGGCAATAAAGTCTACTATACATTGATATACAAAAAATTTGCATAGGGGCTATCTTCATACTCGAATCCGCACCAACTTTAAAATTTTCAATAGCAACACATACTTTTGATAGCGCAGAAATGTTCCCCGCCCTCAAAATAATCTAAATACAAATTTTCGTTAATTTCCTACATTTATATGCAGATATATTAGACAATATGTATCAATCTTATTTGAGGGGCTACTTCCACAGTGAACAAAGTATTAGTGAGACTTCGAAATAAAGTACGCTGGTAGAAAATGTTTTGGCGTTAGCCGTGATTCTTATTTTTCCGTGGTCATTCATTCCCCCACTCCTGTATACCCTTCGCCTCTATATAAGAATTTATTATTTTATACCAACGCGATCACAGCGCTTTTAATTCTTAAAATTCGTAGATTTCTGTTAAGTTCTGCAGATTTTAAATTCGTGTATGACCCCTTAAATGATCATCTGATGCACATTATAATATTGCCAAAAAACTACAAAGAGGAAAATCATGAAATTTTAGATATGCATATAAAACGTTTTTCTGAATTCATCACTATCAAAATATAGCATGGTTGCTATTCATAAATTTTATGAATATTAATATCCTAATTTAAATAAAATTAAAAAATATACATATAAGTAATGAAAGTTAGTGTATTTTATTTGGGTCGTTTAGAAGTAACACGCATAAAAATTTCAGATTAATAAAATTATTATTTCGAAAGGTATGATTAAAAGTTTAAGAAATTCATTTAACATTACGAGTTCTAAACTTTCGATATTCATAATTAAAAAACTACTTAACCAAATGACTTGCAAATTGATATTCAACGATAAATTTTGTCGTAGATTTTAAATATTGAATCAAAATTGGGTGTTGCTATTGGAAATTTTAAAGTTGGTGCGGATTCGAGTATGAAGATAGTCCCCTATGCAAATTTTTTGTATATCAATGTGTAGTAGACTTTATTTCCTACAAAATGGTATATTAAGTTTAGCTTTACTATAAAAACTAACGAAATAATCATCGGTGGTTCGTTTTTTTTTCCGCGGCTGTACATCTATAAAACACTATAAACTGTGAAAAATAAGGCTTATTATAAAAAAAAATTAAGTTTGTTTTCAAAATTAATTTTATTTATTTTAAAAAGTACAAAATATGTTATACAAATCAATATGAGTCTTCATCGGTTTCAAATTGATTCTCACTATTTTTGCATACAAAGAATATTGAACCACCCTTAATACCACCTTCATGTTAACCCTTCTTACACTACTGCATTGTACCCACTGTTCCCCCGGTTTTGACTTTTGGTATGGTCACAAATAGTAAATACACACAATACATCGTTATACTCTCATTATCAGAATATATATTTTTATTTTATAAGTTCGTACTTTTGATTTAATGCCACAGTTGTTGTCGTTTTTTACTGTTTTCTCTGCTCCTGCTTATTGATGATCAAATAATTTTCAATTGGGATTTACTGTCTTTAATTATTTGGATGGATTATTTTTTCCTTTTCTTTGCTCTTGTTTTAAAGCATTCCTTACAAGGGTGTCTGCACAATGTAAAAAATAGATACAAAAAATAAGTAAAATTTATTAATTTTTGAGTACATTCCATGCTTATCCCTTTTCTTATAGTTCTTATAGAAAAACTGATTTATTCGAGTCTTTAAACTTTAAGTGCTGTTAATCGTTATATTTTCTCACTGCACTTATAAAATTAAATGTACATTGTATACTATCAAAAACTTTTTAATAAATACTGCACCAACTTTTTAATTTATTTTGTTTTTAATACACTCACAAATTGTTGGGCGATGGTCGTTACAAATTTAGATGTACTAGCAAAATTACACATTATTTTTTCTCAAATACTTCGCTTCTATTTTAAACATCAAAGTAGCTAAAATATATTAAAAACAATGGCTATCCACATTATTTGATGCCGTTTACTTAAACGGAAACTGAATTATTAAAACTCAATTATCTTACTTCCCATTCTTTTTGCACACCTTTTTAACATTTCGCATGTTTATAACTTCTTCAAGTCGCGCTGGTAGCTTAACGAATAAGGCCTGGTGGTACCTGAAGATATGGGTTCTATTCCCGGTTGTAATTTTTGATATTTATTGAAAGTCATTTATGAACGAAGCCTCAAGCATACTGATATTTTTATTCATTTTTACACATTGCACTCATATTTGAGTACAATGTGTAAAATTTTCAATTTTTGAAAATGAAATTTACGTATTCAAAGCCATTTTAAGCATCGAATGTACACAAAAATTAGTAAATTTTACTTAATTTTTATTACCTATTTGAAGCAGTGTACTGTTAACAGTGATTTAATAGTTTTTCAAATATCATTTCAGGTCGTTATCTTCTTTGCTGCTGCAGCAGCCGCCCACGCATCCCTCATTGGACCGCTCGGTTACGGCGCACCCCTGGTCGGACACTTGGGACTTCTCGGCAAGCCCTTGATCGCCGCCCCTGTCACCGTCTCCAAGCAGAGTGCTGTCATCAAGCACGTCGCCCCTGTCGGCCCCATTGTCGGACATGGACTAGTTGGACCTCTCGGACTCGGCCACGGACTTCTTGGAGTTGGACCTTATGGACTTGGAGTTGGAAAGTTGGGAGTCGGACCTTATGGGCTTGGAGTTGGAAAGCTGGGAGTCGCTGCACCTTTAGGACTTGGACCCTATGGTCTGGGACTTGCACCGTATGGTCTTGGACTTGCACCGTATGGTCTTGGACTTGGAAAGGTTGGACTTGCTGGCCCCGTCTATGGTGGTCTGGGTCTTGGAAAACTTATCTATTAAATGATGAAAATGTAGTGAAGTTGTGATTCATGAATAATAAATATTATTTTTAAAGCATTTTTGATTATTTTTTCTTATAGTTATTTATTCATTTTATTCAATAAAAAATATTTATGTTTTAGATATCATATTTTTTTTATTAAAATAAGTAAATGTTACATTTTTAAATGCTCTAAATTCAATGACTAGTTTTACAATATAAATTTCCAGATCCTTTCCATTTAAACGCGAGTAGTGAATTTTAAACTTTAAAATCTTAAATTTAATTGTACAAAAAAAAAATCTGTATTTAAAAAAATAAACTTCTGCATTTAAAAAAAATTAAATAAATATTTAAATGTAATTACATAAATCTTATAGCAGAGATTAGACAAATAATTATTGAAGAATTCGAATTAAATGACAATTAGTTTACATGATAAAATAGTTAGGATTCAAATAACCGCTGAAGTAAATAACTATTAATAACAAGAAAGCCAAGTTAATTTCAAACACTTGAAAGTGTTTGCAAAATTTTGTATAAGAAATAAAACGTAAATTATAAGTTGTTCGAACAATATGTTATTAATATAATAAGTCAACAACTTTAATGAAGCATAAATGTGTTTATTTAAGTAATAATATCTCTTATTAGTTATCATTAACCTCGTTTAAATTATTGCAAAATAAAATAATAATTAATTAAATGTTTAAGAAACTTTTTCAGTAATTAGCTACATTATAAAACTGTCATATTTTAATAGGCTCTAACTTCAATTTTTTTATAATTATTTTTATAATTATGTGTAATGTAAGAAAAAGTACTTAAAAATGAGTAATTAAAGCTACTCGTTTTTCTTTCAATACAATTGCTTTGTAAATGAGCGATGACGTACACAAATTTAAGTTTTAAGTTTCTCAAAAATGAGCGGTGTGATTTAACATTGCTAATCTCAGCTTCTGTTCAAGAAATCTTAATAAAGGGACCTGATAAACTTAAAAGAGTTGTCGAGAAGATGGAACCCACATTATTTTATGTCGATTGCTTAAATGGAAAATAAGTTATAACAACTCAATTATCTCACTTCCCATGCTGTTGGCACACCTTTTTGACACTTCTTCGTTCTATAACTTCATCGTGTCGCCCTGGTAGTTTAACGTATAAGACTCTGAACTGTGGTGAAAGATATCTTTCCGTCTGCTCTTTTTAACACTTTAATTTTTGAGCACATGTCTTTTTTTAAATTGAAACATATATTCAGAGCCATAGTTTCGAATGTATTAAAAAATGAGTGCATTTTTCTAATATTTAAGTACCTATTTTTAACAGTGTGTTTATTAAGAATTATAAGATAAAAACTCGTCTTATAGAACATTGCGTTAAGAATATTAAAATACAAATACAACGTTAAAATACGCAATAAAAATCCATCAAATCTGATGGACTTTTATTGCGTATTTTAACGTTGTATTTGTATTTTAATTTTAAGAATTATGCTTTGAAAACTTAATGTTCCTTTAGCAGTGCAATTCTACGCTACATTATTTATAAGTGCTTGATTGATGTGCTTTTGAATGGTTAGAAGCCGTACAACGAAGAGGTTTAATTATTTTAATAAAATAAAATAATCTTTTTAGAAAAGGAAAAACGACTTTAAGAAAAAGGCGCAAAAAGTAAAAAATAACATATAATTTTACAAACAAGTTGAAAAAATTTATTTATTTAATATCCATTTTATTCTTATTACAACTTTTTTAAAATCGGCGCCATAATTTAAGCATGTTTTTGTAAATTGGCACTAATTTCAAAAAGTTGTAATAAGAATTCAATTGATAAAAAGAAATAATTAAAAAATTTCAACTTGTTCGTAAAATTAAATATTATTTTTTGGTTTTCGGCACATTTTTCTACAAGTAAATTTTCTTTTTTTATTAAATATTTTCTTTTTCTTTTTAGTTTTTAATTTATCATAGGGCCATGCTACCTGCTATTATTCACTAAGACATTCAAGTTGTTGTTCACATTTCTCCACGTCTCGGATCCAGTTTAAGAAATGTCGGGTAAACAAATCTATATTGTAAAACAATCCCTGTCGATGCTAATAAATGGTGGGAAAACGAAATGTCATTGTTGTATAATCTTTATTCAGCAATGAAAATAATTTAAAATCGGAGAAATTGTTAAAAAAAAGTCCGGTTAATCGATATTGCTGGTTATATAACAGCCGGATAACTAATTAAAAAAAATTGTAAAAGTGAATTTTTCTTTATTTAACAAAAATTTTTTTTTCTTAATCGAACAATTTATTTTTTTAAACGGCCCTGTTAATTGAGAATTCTGGATAGTTAAAAGTTGGATCACACGGGATTTTTTTTTGAAAAGATGTCCGGTGAGATATCTGCTATCCAACGAAAAATAGTTTTCCAAGTATCTGAATTAAAACAGAAATCTTGCGCGAACATACATAAATAAAATACATAACAGTCGAATTGATAGCCTCTCTCCTTTTTGCGTGATTGGTTTTGGTTGGCGCGTTTTTCAGTTTGTTAAAAATAAAAACTCCGGTTCTTTGATGTCAGAAATATGTCAACCTTCACAAGGTCGGTTTACGAAGAGTGAAAGGTAAATTTCTTATGATCTTGAAAGGTTTACTTTAAAAAAAAAATTACGTCACAAGGTAATTAGTATTAGCTATCTAGCATACCTAGTTAACTGTACAAAAATTTACCTAGCTTTTTGATATCGACTAAATAAAATGAATTTAAGGTAAAATTGCAATTAATAGGAGAGTAGGGAAAAAGAGTGAAACTGAATAAAAATATCTTTATTATTTTTATAAAGCTATTTATTTTTAATAAAATTTTGTTCAATATTTTTCCGTTAACAATATTTTTGCCATCATACAGTGCTTTCGAAAAACAATTACGTATATTTAGTAAAAAAAAATATTAAAAAATCGCTATAAAAATTTCTTTTAAAAAAATTCTAAAAAACAAAATATTTTATTAAAAAGTTATTTAAAAAAAAAGATTGAAAAAATATTTAAAAAAAATATTTAAAAAAAATATTTTAAAAAAATATTTAAACAAATATTTTTAAAAATATTAAAAAAATATTTTAAAAAACTATTTAAAAAAATATTATAAATAATATTTTTTAAATATTATATTAAAAAAAATGGTTTGCACATTTGAAAAGAATAAAAAATCATTTAATTCTGTGTTGTAGAAAAAAAGTTATTAATCTAAGTTCTAAGGAATTATAAAATATATGGACAATATTGTTTTTAATGTTTACCGGAAATAAAATTTAAAAATAATTTATCAAAAATTCTATCATTTAACTTAAATTAAAAAATTTCAACAAATGTAGTACATTGTATAAATTTATGATAAGAAACAATGGTAAAAAAGACCATTTTTGTTTTAATTTCGACATTGCCCTACTTCTTTTATTTGTTATGAATTTGAATATAAATTCTTTCTTTTAGTGTTCGCCATAATCCATTTATCTTTGTCAATACTATAATTAAAGTAAAAAATATACACACAAATTTATATATAGAATAAATTTATTTTTCAAAACAAATCCGTTTCTCTACAACATTCAAAACCTATAAATTATCTTGATTTATACAAAAGCTTAGTACATTAATGCTTTTCCTATTCCAGCTCCATGTCCCAGACCGAGCATTCCATTTCCAAGACCGATATTGTGTCCAAGACCCAAGATACCATTTCCAAGTCCAATGCCGTGTCCAAGTCCGATTCCATTTCCAAGTCCTAATCCATTTCCAAGACCAAGGATTCCTCCATGTCGAAGTACTCCTCCATAAGCAACTGGGGCTGCGATTCCGACATGTTCGATGGCCACAGGGGCGACGTGGCTGATGACCTTGTCAGAGGGTCCCGCGTAGGGGCTGACGATGAGGGCGGCAGCCGGGGCGCTGTGGGCGGTTCCTTTCTCGTTGGTCTTGACGACTGCTCGGAATCCGTGACCGTCGGCAACGTACTCCACCTTCCTGGCCCTTCCGTCGGTGTCGGCCAGAGAGTAGGATCCCTTCACGTTTCCGTGACCGTCTCCTACTTCGGATCTGGAGTTGGTGGCGCCTTTACCGTCCTTGATGTCATATCCGAAAGCGTAGTTTCCATGTTTCTGTAAAACAATAATTAAGATTTGAATCTAAGGATTGCTAGTTTATTCATTAAAGATAAATATTAATGTTATGCATTGTTTCTTTCTACATTATTTTTTTGGTCTTTTATAAATTAATGACAGTATTTTTTATCACATTCGAAAAGAAATATTTCATGAGTCTAATAGTTATTTAAAAAATAAACTTAATTAAGTAAAACTGGCTACACCTATTTGTATCCTTATTTTTATAATTAAAAATTATTTCTCAATTTTAAAATAGATCTTTTATTTTATTGAAAGAATATTTGTATTCGAATAGCTCTCAATATCAAATTGAAAGCACATAATCAAATAGAAAACACATAATCAAATAGAAAACACATAATCGAATAGAAAATACATAATCGAATACCACAATACACATAATAAAACAGAAAACACTTATAATGCAGTCAAAATATGTTGATATAATAACTATTAAGTGCTATTTTTCTTTAGTTCCATTATAATTATGAAACGTTCAAAATTCAGAATTTAATTATTTGAAAAAAAATAGCCCTTAACTGAAGTTAACCATTTTCTATTTACGTGGTCCCTGCATTTTATGTAGAATACATAAGAACAAAAATAACATTTAAAATAATAGTACTTGTTTATGATCTTGCAATATTTTTTTTAACATAAGCGTTATTTATTATAACAATCTGTATTTTATAGATACGTGTTGTTTCTACTAAGAAATTAGAATGAAAAAAAATAATTCATAAAAGTATTTAAAATTAATTTATCTTAATAATTCACATCTACTTACGTCCTGAGCTTGTGACCTTGCACTGACTCCAGTGTTGACCAGATGTCCGTATAGGATTCCGTTGGCTTGGACTGCTGCAAGGGCAGCGAAGAGAATGGTGATCTAAAAATAAGAAAATATTACATTAAAACTTATAGATATGCAGCGGTAGTATATTTACAATACATGAAAACTTTTAGATATTAGATATTTAGTAATATTTTATTGTTTTGAAATTTTAAACTCCTAATAAAAACTATGAAATTATTTTTCAGTTAAAAAATGCCTTTATCAAGATCACCAAAATTTAAAATGAATTACACTAAACAGTTATCTAGTTTTTCGAAAATAATAACTGAATCTTTTCATTATGTTATGGCAAAATATATAAATAAAAAACATTTTTTTATTTAACCACTGTTATGTGAATAAAAACACTTACTGTGTACTAAAAATAATAAAAATACAAAGGTGCTTGTTAAGGTTATGCTAAAATCCCCAAAATAATATAATTTTTTCCTTGCTAATGTTAATGAAATGTTTTAACTTCATTGTAAATCCAAATACATTTATTACCTTAATTTTACTTTCTGCATTTACTTTATCAAAATTAAAACATATATTATAATATACAAATTTGTAGCTTGGATATTTTTTTATTTAAAATTTATAATACAATTAAAATTATTACACTTAAATATTTTAAATTAGTATCCAAATATTACATTCAAACTCTTTTCCAAATTTTTATATTTCTTTTATAAAAAATTACAAACAATTTATCCAATGAGTTGTACATAAATTCTCAAAAAAAAAATATTTTAGCGTTGTTTGCATATAAAGTGAAATGTATTTAAAATTGAATAAATTATATTATAAAGCACTAATCATAAAACAATGAATTAAAATTGCAATTATAACATAATCAATATCATAAAACACTAAAGGTTTGACTCAAATAATGAAGTATATTATCAAATGGTACTGTGAATATGTGTGTGAACAACAATAATGTCCAAATAATGTTCTGAATGAGACATACCAGATTATATTTATTAAATTAATTATTATTTGCTTTTTTAGATTAAAATATATTATTTATTGTTTATACCAATTTCATTTAAAAATCTGCATTTGATGACTAAGATTTATATAAAGAACGTTAAACATTAAGTAAATAATGAATTGTCTTTGAACCACAGACATTCGTTTCAAGTATTTTTATTAGTTAGGATAAACAAAAATACTAATTCTAACTTATGACATAAGTAAATATTATTTCAAAATGAAAAAAATATTTGGGAAAATTCAAATATTTCAACTTTTTAAACTAGATTATTTTAAAATGGTTTTTTTTAATTAAAATAAGATAACTTTTCAAATCCAAATTGTTTAATTTGTATTTTTTAAGTAACTGACAATAATTAAAATTTATTTGCATTTAATATATTTACTGTACGGCTACTTCGTATAAATATTTTTTTGTGAAAAATTCCACAGTTGCATTTAATAATAATAATAAATGTATTGTATATCAATCACTGTCCTCAATTGTATTTAATATATATGCACCGAATAAAATTATTTAATATTTATTTTGATAATCAAAACATAATTGCATAATAAATTTAAACTAGTTACTATTCAAAATAATTCATTTACTTTCATAATCAACTAATCAATTGAATTGATTATTATCCTTGACAAAAATAATAAACATAATCACTCGTTTTGTTTCTAAGTTATTAAAATAATAATAATGAATATTTTTAATCTATATCTCAAAATATGTTATATGTAAATATCAAAACGATATAAAATACATAAAACAGAATTTGTTTCGATATATCGAACATTTGCCATGTTGTTTGAAAGTCAGAAAATTGACATACCTTAGCAATCATGATGAAGCTTGACGAATAGTCTGAATATTGAAAGGTTGATGTTCGTTTTGTATTTATACTCATAAAACCCGCAGAAAAATTTAGGGTGTTTCTGGTAATTCTCCCGAATTGTAATAATTACGTATTCTAAAAGCGTATGAACCGGTAATGCCCAGTAGTCTGAGAAGGAGAAATATCCTTGAGTGTTTATCAAATACTGTCACCTGAAAGTCTATCAATTGCTCATTACCATGCCTGGAGGAAAATTTGATTGTAAAGCTCGCTGTTAGAGGGTGACTTTGGAATGTTTCCTATGCAAACAGTCTCATATTTCTTTGAAATTTTAATAATAATTAATCATGCAATGATTAATAGATAAAAAAAAATTTACATTCATTAACATTGATCATATTCTAGATTCCGTAAATATGCATTCTGGATTTCAGAAAAAAAAATCGTAAATATTTTCATAAACTAGCGTAATTTGTCCTGCAGAGAAAAAAAACGCAGACTATTTTAATCGATTTATTGTTATTTTACTCACACGATTTTTTTATTGTAGGTAGAAGAATTATGAATAATTTTAATAATGGTTTGATAACCGTGCTGAAGTATCATGGAATCAGATGAATAGCAGAAGTTTTTAACTTTACAGCCATATTAAGCCTTTATTTACACTTAAAATTATGAGTAAAACCGTATTACTTCACTGTAAAAAGATGTACTTAAAAATGAGTACCTGAGCCTACTTGTTTTTTTTTGTGTACAATTGCATCGTAAAGGAGCGATGACGTAATCAAATTTAAGTTATCGTACTTCCTCAAAAAGGAGCAGTGTGATTTAGTATTGCTAATCTCACTTGACAAACTTAAAATAGTTGTTTAGAAGATGGTTTTCCACATTATTTGATACTGATTGCTTAAAGGGAAACTGAGTTATTGCAACTCAATTATTTTACTTCCAATTCTTTTGGCCCACCATTTTAACATTTCTTCTGTTTATTATTTCTTCAAGTCGCCCTGATAGTTTAACGGATAAGGCTCTAAGCTGCAGTGCCTGAGGATCTGGGTTCGATTCCCAGTAATTATTGGTTGTAATTGTCGACATTTATTGAAATGGATTTATGAAGGCAGCCTATGTAGGCTAAAACCTGCTCTTTTTATTAATTTTTAACAATTATACTAATTTTTAAGTACATGTCTTTTTTCAAAATTGAAACTTATGTATTCGGGGCCATGATGAGCATCGAATGTACTCTAAAATGAGTATGAGTACATTTTACTTATTTTTGAGTATCTATTTTTAAATGTGATTGGTGTCGTCCTGTACTATAAGGGCTCATTTTCAAAAAACTTTAATTTGTGTTTAATTTGTTTGAGACATCAAACAATTAAATTTATGAAACTTCTTCTATTCGCCCGCATGTTCACACGAATAGAAGCAGTTATCTTATTTTTACATTTTGTTTCAATTCATGGGTTTCCTTAATTTTATTAACTTTTGCTTTAATTATTTTTAATTTATGTTAGTTCAAAATGCAGTTTTTTTTAAATTAAATTTTCAAACAAAATTGGCCAATTTAAATTTTAAATTTTTAGTATTTGTAGTAACTGGCGAAATAATTTTTTAACAAACATTTTACTACCTTTTTTTACATATTTGAAGGGTTTGCTGCAAAAAGGATGTAGCTCCAACCTTGGGGAATTTGGAGTTACATGTACTATCTTGTAAAAAAACGCTTGTTCGTTTAGTGCCATCAAGATGTACAGAGGGGGAGTGTGATGATTAAACATGTAATTTACTGTTTTTAAAGCCAAATTATATGCTATATTCCAATTGAAGTTTACTTTAAATTAAATAAGATTATAGTAAATTGTATTTTTTTGTGAAATATTTTTCATAGACGTAGACAGAGCATCTATTTGGTTGCAAGAAAGAGGTAGCTCCAACAATCCAACATGTGCCACGTCATCTGGAAGATATAGTTTTGAGTGAAAATACTGTCATAATATGTAGAAATAATTAAGAAGATTGATCAAAAAGACTATCTTCACACAACTTGGAATTTTGAATTTTCAAACGTTTTTTACGGTTTTCCGCAAATTTTGAATAATTGGAGCTACCTTCTTTTTACAGCAAACCCTTCATTTGTTTCAATTAAAATCGCAGTCCATTCCCAAGGCTGCCCTAATAAACATAAAAATAAAACAAACAAACATAGCTTTGGTGTACTTTATATTATGTTTTGTTTGCCGTATGATTCCAGTGTTTGCTCGTACAAGGAAAAATTCGAATTGATCCCCCTCATAATTAAAAAGCAACACGGTTCTTTGACACCTTGACAAAGGCAGCCTTCAGAAGGTCGCTGTCTAGGTGTGAACGCTTGACTAGCACACATTCATCGCTGACTGCTTTTCTTTTCTCGTGTGAAGGTCGCTTTTGGCTGGTTGAATTAGTTGGAAGAACAGTTTAGTTCTATTGGATATTTATAAAAATACCTAGAACGAAAATGTGTTTTATTCGTGTAGTTATTAAATATTATAGTTAAACTAAAGAATACGGGAATCGCGCCAAGATGAAAAAAAGCGACAAACGCAAAATCGCAGTGCCGAAATCTTTCAATCGGCAGCGAAACTGTGACTCCGCACAATTTGCCGGCCAAAGATGCAGAGAGTAACCAAAAGACAATCTTAGCGCCAAAAGAAATTTTCAAAAAGTCGCCTTTCGGCGACCATGACGTTTTTAGTCTAACCATGTTATGATCTATAAGAGATTTAAATGCGTGTGAAATTCCACCGATTTCTGAATTGATATCCACCATTTGAATTTTCATAACGATGCAGGATTTCAATGTTTCGTTATGTTTTCAATAAATTTGATTCCTAAAATGTGGTATTTAAAATTAGTGTGTGTGTGTAAACAAAACATATGCAGAATAGATAATAATGCTATTAAAAAGAGAAAAATAAGAAAGAATTTGATAAAAAAAATCTCCATACTATGCGACGTAACAAAAAGTGCGAAGTTTGAATGGAACATACGACAATGTGAATATGGGTTCGATTCCCTATAAATCTGGATTGTAATTGTTGATATTTTATTGAAAGTGATTTATGATGGCAGTCTATGTAGGCAAGCAACTTCCCTTTTTATTCATATTTACTCATTTTTAAGTATACGTCTTTTTTTAAAATGAAATGTATGTATTTGAAGTTATGATAAGCATCGAATGTACTCAAAAATGTGTTTGTTTTACTTATTTTTACCTATATTTCCTATTTTTTAACAGTGTGGAACTGCACATTTAATATCAACCAATCATGAGTCAGTTATTCTACCAACCACGACCTAAGCAGCTTAGATTTTGTTTTAATCCAAACTATGCATATTGCCATAATAGTTGTTTCTTTACAGGCTGTACAGCTAATAACATATATTCGCAAATCAATGAATGTTTATGAAAGTAAAAACAACTAGATTATGTTTTATATATATTTAAGTAAAATTAAAATATCGTAGAAATTGCGAATTTTCTATTTTGTCATTATTGTCCAAGTTTTTTTTGCAACGGTAAGCGTTAGAATTTTGTTAAATAAGGGAAAATATTCTCCCAGAATTGGAGAAAAAATTATCGGTTAAGTGCAATAAAATAAATGATTGATTAGTAAACTGAAATAAATATCACCAATCCATTCGACGTAATTTTACCTTTCATATTTTTTCCCATATATTTTACTTTAATAATAATAAATGGGATATTCTTTTTAAGATTTGGTGCTCAGGCGTGACGAAAATATGACATAAGGATATTAACGTAAATGAAGATAATGATTGAGTAAACGCTTTTCCAGGGCATATTCGTCCTTCACAAACTACATTCATATATGAACAGCTCTTTTATGAACAGCTCTTCTACAAGGAAGTTTGAGGAAATTATTATGAATAAAACAGTTCACCAAGGTTAGTTTGAAAGAAGGCGTTGAACTGAAGGCAATTATTATCATATTTGGGCCTTATTGTGTGTCGATATCTAATCGACAGCTGCAAATAGTTATATATTAACTCGAATTTGAATAAAATATTTGGAGTGGAAATTATAAGTTAAAAGAAAATATATTTTTAGGAGAAATTTGCGTTAAATACTGCGTTAAGGTTTTCGATTTATTGTAAGCCATTAAACGATTTCTATTTAAAAACAATTTCGTGCAATAAATGTGTTTTCGTATTTAGTATTATAAATCGAGTGTATTTATTATTATAAATCGAGTATTAAGTATTATGAATCGAGTATTAAGTATTATAAATAGAGTAACTATTTATATATCGTGCATTTAGTATTATAAATCGAATATTTAGTATTATAAATTGAATATTTAGTATTATAAATTGAATATTTAGTATTATAAATCGATTATTAAGTATTATAAATCAAGTACTAAGTATTATAAATCAAGTATTTAGTTTTACAAATCGAGTATTTAGTATTATATATCGTGCATTTAGTATTATAAATCGAATATTTAGTATTATAAATCGATTATTAAGTATTATAAATCAAGTATTAATTATTATAAATCAAGTATTTAGTTTTATAAATCGAGTATTTAGTTTTATAAATCGAGTATTTAGTATTATAAATCGAGTGAATTTGTATTTCCAGGAAAATAAAAATTGGTAACATAAAAACTCAAAACGGTTAATGAGAAATATATAGAATTTAATATTAGATTTTCATATTTTTTTTAACTTTGTTCGTATAAATTGCTCGCCAAAACACCAATTTTTAGAGCAACATGTTTCTAATATTATGTTGTAAAAGTACATTCTACCTTTAGGTACTTTATATTGACTTTTCCTTTTGTTATTGTGTACTACTTTGGAAAAAGAATGTAAATGATTTATAAAGGGAAAAACTAGCTTTAAAATATTGTGAACGAATATAACAATATGGCGTATATAGGATTTTAACTGGAAACGTAAAATTATAGCAATCAATATCTATCTATAGTTATGCTGGTTGAATTATGTCGCACCAGATCTATTACAATGGACTATTAGCGATGGTTATCTATCCAGAAGAAAACAACAGAGAATAATGCTTGTAATTTCGAATTACAATGTAGTTCTATATAAATGAAACTACATGATAAATAAAAGATCCACGAGGAAAAACGATGAGATTCCAATTTTTGTTAAAATTAAGAAATCCACGCCTTATGTTAGCTTAATTGAGATATCAACGCCTTACGTTAACTTAATTAAGATATCAACGCCTCATGTTAGCTGCAAGACTGTACTTTCATTGTATCAAGTTTTAAAATGGGAAGAAAATGGAAAAAATAATCTAAAAAATATATCAGAATGCTGTGCAACTGCAAATATGCTATGAAAGCAGCCTATGTAGGCTAGCAACTGCTCTTTTTATTCATTTTTACTCATTGTATTCATTTTTGAGTACATGTCTTTTTCAAAAATGAAACTTAAGTATTCGGAGCTATGGAAAGCATCGAATGTACTCAATTTTTTTTTTTGGTATTTTACTTATTTTTTGAGTACCTATTTTCAACCGTTCAACATAGCTTTGTTCGGAGCAAAGCCCATATACTTAATTTAATGTTTAAAATATACTTTTAAAAAGTTTTAAAAACAAAGTGTTATTGAGAGATAATTATTAAATTATATGGATATTTCGAATATTACCAATACCAGTTTCATGAGGTGTTTAGGTTATTGCATGCGTCAAAGTAGACATTTCAAGTAAAAAGGAAAATTTTTGTTTGATATCAAATTTAAATTTTGGGTTTATATAAAAAATATTGTTTATAAAAATATTTTCAAAAACTCAAAATTTCAATTGCAAGATTTAAAAATTGAATTTAAGTTATTTGTGTCTTGTGAAGAATAATTTTATAATTAGAAAAATTTACTAAAATAATTTTGTTTACACTGAAAATATCAAAATATTATTCGAAATTGATCACTAATCTTTTTTAAAAAAAAAATTAACTAATGCATTAATATTAGGTGTTTATACATGTAGCATAAAATATTTACTTTACAAAATCTGCTACAATTTTTTAGACATTTGAATTCAAAATAAAGGATATTTTGTGTTTATACTATTATTGATATAACTATAAAGAAATGATATTTTGTTTTTATGTTTTTAGAAACATAACTATATAAATTACAAATAATACAATAAATCTTTGCAAATGTTTTTATGATCATTATGATTAAGATGCGTTTTTCAAAATATATATTTGTTTGTTAATTTTTGAACAATTTCTGTTTAACAGAAATTTTAATTGTAATTGAACTTGTAATTTATAATGTAGATCATTTGTTTTTACTTTTTCAATAAAAATCTTTATTGAAAAATATATAAAGTTGAACATCAAAATAATCAAAACTTTAATTTTCATAAAGGCAATTTCTTTTATAATTTTTTTTAAATAAATAATAAGCTTTTGTAGAGAAATTACATTTTTTAATATCAGATAAATAGCATAATTTTAATACTTTTATTTAAACACTAATTTATAAAAAAAACATCACTTTATATTTATCTTTACTTAATATTTACTTTAAATTAAATTGTCTACAATGATCTTATTATCCACGAATTTTAAAATGTATTGTACTGTATACAAATAAAAACAAAATATATAACAGAAACATTTTATTTTAAAACATCTATATTACAACTGAAGCATAAATAAAACATATTATTATAGTTATGGATCCCTCATTAAGACTTTAATGGAGAATATTAGCACCCATTCCATGTCCAAGACCCAGAATATTTCCGTATCCAAGTCCAATTCCGTTTCCATATCCAAGACCAATTCCGTTTCCATATACAAGACCATGGCCAAGACCGATACCATGTCCATATCCAAGACCGTGGCCAAGACCGATACCATGTCCATATCCTAGACCAGCATGGCCTAAAACTCCGCCATAAACTTCTACTGGGGCGGCCAAAAGGGGAGAAGCAATCCCAGCGTGTCCGATGGCAACAGGTGCGACGTGGCTGATGACCTTGTCGGAGGGTCCTGCGTAGGGGCTAGCGATGAGGGCGGCTGCCGGGGCGCTGTGGGCAGTTCCGGGCTCGTTGGTCTTGACGACTGCTCGGAATCCGTGGCCGTCGGCGACGTACTCCACCTTCCTGGCCCTACCGTCGATGTCGTGGATGGTGTATGATCCCTTCTTGTTTCCGTGACCGTCTCCTACTTCGGATCTGGAGTTGGTGGCGCCTTTACCGTCCTTGATGTCATATCCGAAAGCGTAGTTTCCATGTTTCTGTAAAAAAAATCATTGTACTTGTTAATAATAATAATAAATATGAATGAAATTAATCTCGTTTCAGATGTTTAGAAGTACGCAAATGTTAAGTTTGTAACCAAAGGCTATAACTTAACATTTATATAACTTAATAGACCTAACTATTATACTTATGTAAAAATATAAGTATGTAGTAAGTATAAGTATATATGTGTAAGTATAAGTATATATGTATAAGTATAAGTATATATGTATAAGTATAAGTATATATGTATAAGTATAAGTATATATGTATAAGTATAAGTATATATGTATAAGTATATATGTATAAGTATAATTATATATGTATAAGTATAAGTATATATGTATAAGTATAAGTATATATGTATAAGTATAAGTATATATGTATATAAGTATGTAGCTGTTTAAAATGAGATATTTTGAATGGGAATAAATATGACGCTAAATATAATATTAAGATTTTAAAATTTCAATATTATGGATTGTCCTTTTCACAAAATAAATAGATTATTATGTCCACTCGCAAAGTTCAGTTTCTATGATCTTAAAACGAGTAATATTTAGTTTAAAAAACCCAATTAAACATAAATCGTTACACTAACTTATATTCTCTTTTTAATGGACTCAAAAGTTAAGCCATTGTAGATTTACTTAATTTTAAAATAGAACGGAATTTTATACTGAGTAGGAATGTGCTTGCCAATATTTTGCAATACTGAGAAAAATGAATATTTGACAACTGTTAATGAGATATAATTCCGCTAAAATATGTATAAGATCTATATAGCTCTATTTTCATTAATTTGATTTTGCAGTTACAGAACTTTCAAAATTCAGTAGTTTATATCCAAAATTACTTTAAACCAAAGTTAACATTTTTCTAATATTGCTGGCTGCATTGTGTGGGATACAGCGACAAAAGTTTGATTTAAAAAAAACTGTTCCTGTTTATTACCCAGCAGATTCCATTGCTTGTTGCCGTCAGTTAAATAGATGTTTCAAACAATATACATTTTCTAAGTACTTTTATTTTTATTTTAACTTGAGAATTGTTATAAAAAGAGTGCCAAATATAGGTTAAAAATTAAATAAAACTCTTAATCAAATTCACTTACATCCTGAGCTTGTGATCGGGCACTGACTCCAGTGTTGACCAGATGTCCGTAAAGTCCGTTGGCTTGGACTGCTGCGAGGACAGCGAACAGGAGGGTGACATATTAAAAATGAAATTTTAAATTTTGTGTTTGCAGTTTTATTGTTTTTCTCACTAGGAAATGCTTTAACTTCATCATTTATATCATTTGTAACTAAATCGAAGAATACACAAAATGATCTAAAAGGTAAGTTTTTAATGTTTTACTTCATAGAGAGACATTTAATGTTTTGAATATTAATTCTTTGAAGTATATCATATTCATTATTTATTCAAGTTTCCTTAACAATAAACATTATTAGTAAAGTCATTAAAATAATCTATGATAAAACATCTTTTCAAATCCAGAGCATTGGTGAAAATTTTTAAGACATATCTATTAGTACTACAGTCGAACCCCGTTATAACGAACCCTCAACGGACTGATTCAGAAGTTCGCTATAGCCGAGGGTTCGCTATATCCGATTTTTGAAATATTGGCAATATATATTTGAGGAAACTGGCTTCTGTCAAAGGAACAAAGGGTAAGGAATGTGGTCGGGGCGAGAAAAATTTCCGTGAAAAACCTGAAACTCAAATTTGAAAGTGCGAATCAACGCCTTATGTTAGCTTAATTAAGATATCAACGCCTTATGTGAGCTTAATTAATTATATCAACGCCTTACGTTAGCTTAATTAAGATATCAACGCATGATGTTAGTTTAATTAAGATATCAACGCCTTATGTGAGCTTAATTAAGATATCAAAGCCTTACGTTATCTTAATTAAAATATCAACGCTACGTGTTATGTTAGCTACAGGGCTGAATTTTATTTGTATCAATATAAGGCGTATTGACTAAATAACTATTCTTTATAGCATAATATATAACATAGGGGGAGGATTGCTTTTCTTTTTATCTCCGTGTGTACGAATTTTGAATTCGTAATGCTACCAAATACGATTCGCACAATCAGTATTTACAGAACCAAGGTGGTTCTTAGTTTGAAATTCAAATTCGGTTTAATTTCAAAAGACTAGTTAAAATTAAATCAATAGAGATAACACTCCAAACGAGACACAGCATACGTGTTATGCAAAATTGTCTCCTCACAGTAAACAGGATGTATACTGAAAAACGAAACTTTGCGTTTCAAAACTTTAACCTAGCCTACAAATTAAAAAAATTATAACACTGAAGAGAAAACAAAATAACACTTATCTTAAACATCCGATGACATTCCTTCTTGCCTGAAGAACAGAAATATAGTTCGTTTAGAAACGAACTTCAAAATGGCGGCCCTCGCCATTTTCATCAATCGGAACGAAAACCTAAAAAGCGAGCCATGCAATTGCTGTTCTTACAGTGTTGCCCCACGTTGGGCGCCATTTATAAGGCGTATTGACTAAATAACTATTCAAGGATAGAACATAAACATCTTTAATCACATATGCCTAACATACAATAATCTCGGGGAGGAACGAAACCTTAAATACGCATCACCGTAAGAGGCAGTTACATGACTGAAGCTTTCCCGTGCAGCGGGAAAGACATAAATATGTAGAGGGCGTTACAATCGTAATAACGGGAACAATATATAGACACGTAACGGGAACATGAAAATATATACAGGTGACGGGGACATGATAATAGGACAAACATATAAGATAATAACATAAATGAATAACGCTGGTTACATCAAGTGTTAAAATGGAAAGAAGAAAATGGAAAAAATAATCTAAAAAATATATCATAATGATGTGCAACTGCAAATATGTTATGAAGGCAGCCTATGTAGGCTAGCCACTGCTCTTTTTATTCATATTTACTCATTGTACTCATTTTTGAGTACATGTCTTTTTTTTTATTAAACTTAAGTATTCGGAGCTATGGAAAGCATCGAATGTACTAAAAAATGAGTATTTTTTACTTATTTTTGAGTACCTATTTTCAACCGTTCAACATAGCTTTGTTCGGAGCAACGCCTATATACTTAATTTCATGTTTAAAATATACTTTAAAAAGTAATAAAAACAAAGTGTTATTGAGAGATAATTATTAAATTATTTGGATATTTCGAATATTACCAATACCAGTTTCATGTGATGTTTAGGTTATTGCATGCGTCAAGGTAGACATTTCAAGTAAAAAGGAAATATTTTGTTTGATATAACATTTAAATCTTGGGTTTATATATAAAATATTGTTTATAAAATTATTTCAAAAACTTATAATTTCAATTTGTAAGATTTAAAAATTGAATTCAAGTTATTTGTGTTTTGTGAAGAATAATTTTATAATTAAAAAAATTTACTAAAATAATTTTGTTTACACTGAAAATATCGAAATGTTATTTGAAGTTGATCACTATTATGTTTTTTCAAAAAGTTACTAATGTATTAATATTAGGTGTTAATACATGTAGCATAAAATATTTACTTAACAAAATCTGCTACAATTTTTTAAGACATTTGAATTAAAAATATAGGATATTTTGTGTTTATACTATTATTGATATAACTATAAAGACATGATATTTTGTTTTTATGCTTTTAATGACATAACTATATAAATTACAAATAATGCAATAAATCTTTGCAAATGTTTTTATGATCATTACGATTAAGAAGCGTTTTTCAAAATATATATTTGCTTGCTACATTTTGAACAATTTCTGTTTTACAATTTTTTTTATTGTAATTGAACTGGTATTTTATAATGCAGATCTTTGTTTTTGCTTTTTCAATAAAATTTTAATATCATCAACAATAAAACGAATTTTTTACTGACAAATATATAAAGTTGAAAATTAAATTAATTAAAACTTTAAATTTTCATAAATGCAATTTCTTTTATAATTTTTTTTAAAATAAATATTAAGTTTTTATAGAGTAATTAAATTTTTTATTATCAGATAAGTAGCATAATTTTAATACTTTTATTTAAACACTAATTTATAAAAAAAGCATCACTTTATATTTATATTTACTTAATATTTACTTTAAAATAAATTGTTTACAATGATCTTATTTTTCACGAATTTTAAAATGTATTGTACTGTATACAAATAAAAACAAAATATATAACAAAAACATTTTATTTTAAAACATATATATTACAACTGAAGCATAAATAAAACATAATATTATAGTTATGGACCCCTCATTAAGACTTTAATGCAGAATATTAGCACCAATTCCATGTCCAAGACCTAGAATATTTCCGTATCCAAGACCAATTCCGTTTCCATATCCAAGACCATGGCCAAGACCGATACCATTTCCATATCCAAGACCATGACCAAGACCGATACCATGTCCAAGACCGATACCATGTCCAAGACCGATACCATGTCCATATCCTAGACCAGCATGGCCTAAAACTCCACCATAAACTTCTGCTGGGGCGGACAAAAGGGGAGCAGCAATCCCAGCGTGTCCGATTGCAACAGGTGCGACGTGGCTGATGATCTTGTCGGAGGGTCCTGCGTAGGGGCTGGCGATGAGGGCGGCTGCAGGGGCGCTGTGGGCAGTTCCGGGCTCGTTGGTCTTGACGACTGCTCGGAATCCGTGACCGTCAGCGACGTACTCCACCTTCCTGGCCCTTCCGTCGATGTCGTGGATGGTGTAGGATCCCTTCTTGTTTCCGTGACCGTCTCCTACTTCGGATCTGGAGTTGGTGGCACCTTTGCCGTCCTTGATGTCATATCCGAAAGCATAGTTTCCATGTTTCTATAAAAAAATCATTGTACTTGTTAATAATAATAATAAATATGAATGAAATCAATCTCGTTTCAGGTATTTAGAAGTACGCAAATGTCAAGTTTGTAACTAAAGACACAACTATTACACTTGTGTAAAACTAGATATTTTGAATGGGAATAAATATAACGTTAAATATAACATTAAGATTTAAAAATTTGAATATTATGTATTGTCCTTTTCACAAAATAAATAGATTATTATGTACCACTCGCGAAGTGCAGTTTTTATGATCTTAAAACGAGTAATATTTTGTTTAAAAAACCAAATTAAACATAAATGGTTACACTGACTTATATTCTCTTTTTAATGGACTCAAAAGTTAAGTCATTGTAGATTTACTTAATTTTAAAATAGAATGGAATTGTATACTGTGTATTAATGTGCTTGCCAATATTTTGCAATGCTGAGAAAAATGAATGTTTAACAACTGTTACTGAGATATAATGCAGCTAAAATATATATAAGATCAATATAGCTCTATTTTCATTAAAGTGCTTTTGCAGTTACAGAAATTTCAAAATTCAGTAGTTTATATCCAAAATCAGTTTTAACTAAAGTAAAAAAAATTCTAATATTGTTGGCTGCATTGTGTGGGATACAGCGACAAAAGTTTGATTTAAAAAAACTGTACTTGTTTATTACCCAGCAGATTTCATTGCTTGTTGCCATCAGTTAAATAGATGTTTCACACAATATACATTTTCTAAGTACTTTTATTTTTATTTTAACTTGAGAATTGTTATAAAAAGTGTACCAAAGAGGTTAAAAAGGCTAAAAAATGAAATAATACTTTTAATTCACATCTACTTACGTCCTGAGCTTGTGACCTTGCACTGACTCCAGTGTTTACCAGGTGTCCGTGCCCGTAGAGGATTCCGTTGGCTTGGACTGCAGCAAGGGCAGCAAACAGGAGGGTGACCTATTATAAATGAAATTCTCAATTAGTTTTCAGTTGTATTGTTTTTCTCATTAGGAAAGGCTTTATTCCTGTCATGTATATCTTTTTCTTAACTAAATCGAGGAATACTAAAATGATCTAAAAGGCAAGTTTTTAATGTTTTACTTTATAGCGAGGCGTTCAATGTATAAATATTAACATAATTTTTAATATTAAACCCTATGAAGTATAGCATCGCTTTTATGCATTGTTTATTCAAGTTTTCTCACCAATAAACATTATTAGTAAAGTCATTAAAATAATCTATGATTAAACATCTTTTCAAATTTAAGAGCATTGGTGAACATTTTTAAGACATATCTATTAGTATAATTAAAGCAATTTTTTTTAAGAAAAAAAGCATTTATTGAGTATATAAATTATACTTTAATGAAAACTACACCCTTCAAAAGGTAAACGTTTTAGTTTGGTCGGATTTTATGGAAATGGCGAAAATCACATAAAATATACTGAAAGAATTAAATTTTGTAAAGCCAATATAAAAACTTTAAAATAAGTCATAAGTAATTTCATCACAAACAAGTAATTATTAATTAAATCTATTCATTAAAAATTTTTTTAACTTCGGCGAAGTAAGTTAGCATGACCGCTAAAAAAATAAATATTAAGATGATAAATTAAATACGACTATCATTTTAAATTGGAATATTCTACTATTAAAAATTACTTTTATAACTAATTTAAGAATAGAAACTAAAAAGACCCAACAGTTTCATATACTATTATAAATGCAATATTTAAGAACTGAAATTTGACTGGTAATATGCAATACATAGTATATTTTACGTAGTTATTCAGATCTCCATGTTCAAATGCTTTACTTTCCCTCCCCCTACATTAGTTAAAATGTTTTAAGATAACTTAACTGTATTTTATTGCGGAATGTTTATTTTAACTTGAACGTTGTAAAAAGAAGTTACACACTAATTTATTAAAATTAAAAAAATAAAACTTTATCATCTAAAATACTTGTGAGGATTGAATAGTTTTAAGCCATTTTATAATACTTATTGTTTAAAAAGGTAAGTATGCCTTTCTTAAAAAAATTAACGGCTTACATTCACCAAAATTTCAATATATAAATTGAAAACATTACTTAAAATACTATTTAATTAATACAATTTGCTGTTCAATAATATATTCTTTATCATTAAAAATCTATCTAATTCCTCTTTTAAAGTTTGCTTGAGATATGACAAGTACAAATGAGCCACATCTATTAAATGTTAATGTACTTTGGTAAAAAATAAAAGATAATCTTACCTTAGCAATCATATTGAAACTGTGAGGCAGGTTTTGATATCAAGAATTATTTTCTCCAGCTAATATACTCGAAAATTTGCATAATTAAATACTCGCAGTTACGTCTCAAGCGTCTGAACAAAGTGATACGAAATATTTCAGGTATCTAGTAACTTGTTTGACACCTTGAAGGTCGAGTTAGATACGCTTTTTCGAAAAACGTCCTTGTCACACCCGGTAAGTTGCCTGCAACGAAAAGGTCGAAAAAGCGCTTAAATTATCTTCTATTTCTATGGAAATCTATAGAAACTTTTAACTTTCATCTTAAATATTCATTGATAAAAAAAATTATGTAGTGCTAAATTTAAAAATATGTTTTCTGTAAGACATTAGGGTGTTGTAGTAAATATTAGTTATGTGATCACGAAGCCTAGTTTCTAAAACTTACTTAATAAATATTATTAATAATAAATAATAATATTTACTTTAAATATTTTCTTTTAGGTATAAATATCGTTACATTGTTGTATAGCATCATGGTTTTAATGCTAATTATATAAAAAGTAAAAGCAATATAGTTATAATAAATTATTCTTATATTCGAAATAACAATATCGTAAAATATGTTCCAATTAAACTATTCGCGAATTCTGACGAAATTTTGTGTCAGCTTTTACAAAATTTACAAAATGACAAAACATTTAGTGATTTTTGTCAAATTAATTAATTTGTTATTAAAAATTTAATTTCAACATATTTAACAAAACTTTTGTGAATTTAAAATTTTTATTATTAAATTGCTAAAACAATAACATCATTTAGTTATACACTTTCAAAATTTTGTCAGCTTTTACAAAATTTACGAAGTGACAAAATATTTAGTGATTTTTGTCAAATTAATTAATTTTTTATTAAAAATTTAATTTCAACATATTTAAAAAAACTTTTGTTAATTCTGAATTTTTATTTTTAAAGTGTAAAACTATAAGAGAATTAACTTATACACTTTTAAAATTTGGAAGTTTTATAAATTTTAAAATGCAATCTTTCTAATAAAACTGATATTTAAATTCTTATAGCTTATTTTATATACACAACCTGGAGTACTTTCTTGAATTTTATACTGTAAAAACAGTTTTCCAATATATTTTTTATCCATTATTTTATAATTAATTCCAATGCCTTATCCGTTATACTACCCATAACGGAATTAAGAAGTTTTAAACAAAATAAATGTTAAAAAAAGGTGTACCAAAAGAATAGGAAATAAGATAAATGAGTTGTAGTAACTCAGTTCCTATTTAAGCAATCGTCATCAAATAATGTGAAAAACCATCTTCAGAAAAACTTTTTTAAATTTGCCAGGATTTATTAAGATTGCTTGAACAAAAGTTGAGATGAGCAATATTAAATCACATTGTTCATTTTTGAGGAAATTACGGTTACTTAAATTAAAGTACGTCTTTAGGATATCAATGCCCCTTTTCCCATCACCACTGAATGTTTGTAATAAAACAACCCATGCATATAAACTTGTAACCTAGTGGTGGCAACACCCCATCATTCGTGTTTACAATCTTCATGTGATCAGTCCTGTGCCGTCCCAGTGGGTCAATCTCGTAGGCACCCACTCAAATGTTCCGATCTTTAAATATTATCTTAGCTTGAACCTAAAGTTTAAATATATTTCAATAATGTCATGTCTACCCTCTTGTGTTCATTTCTTTGCTAAAACACCTACAACGTCATTGCTCATTTAAGATGCAATTATACTTAAAAAAGGAAAAGATTCAGGTTTCTTATTTTTAAGTACCTTTTTTTATCAGTGAATAATCACTCAAACCTTTTAGACACACGTAACAAAATTAAATCCCTGTTAATAAAACAAACAATAACAACACATGTGAATAAGGTAGTTGACTTCTCCTAGAAGACGTCCTTCAGACAATAGACAAACAGATCAGCTTTGAATTCACAAGGTTATCAAGGGGTCATGCAGTGTAAGGAAAAACCATTGAATGCCGTTGGCCAAGAAAACGTGAAAGATAAGTCCTATGAAATATTTCATTGGTAATTGATTAGTGTTTTAAAAATCGTATATTGGGGATTAGTTATGAATATTTCTTGCCATTATGTATGAATATTAGTGTTTTATTATTTCATATTGAAATTCACCGTTATTGATGGTTTTCTTTCATTATTATTAAAAAATATTAAAAAAATATGGCATAAAAAGTTAAAAGTTTAAATATAAGTATATATAAAGTTAAAGTTTAAAATTATATTAATCATATTAATATGAAAAAAACATTAGGATGTAGATGCGAAAAAAATTACAATCCATGAAATGATATCTTTAAAATCGACATTTAATCTTTAGAATTTTCAAATAATTTTTTGTACTCAAAATATTTAAAAATAAAAACGTTTATTAAAAATATTCTAAGAGAAAAAGTAAAAAAAAAAATTAGTAAATTTAGTAAGATAAAAAAAATTAATATGAATGTGAAAATGTTCTTGCGGTATTCGTATGAGACTTATAGAAATAGAAAATACTAAAATAAAAAAATGCCTGTTTGATATTTTCTTGTACTCTAAATCCTTTTATAAGTTTTTATTGCACATATTAAGATTATAACGGAAAACATTTTATATGAAAAAGTTTTTTTATCTTCCTGTAATTTATCATATTTAATTCTTTTTTCAATAATTATAAGAACATAAAATTATTTTGTTTTCTAAATGTAAATGTGTGTAATTTTTAATGTATTGAAACATTTAAAAATACCATTCTTGTATTTTGTATAGCAATTATAACAGCTGTTCATGAAACTTTACATGTAAACTAAAAATCCGTTTAACATGTCGGGACAAAAAAATATTTATTTAATCAGTTACTGCTTCAAAACAATTATTTCAATAATATAAATACAAATAACGCATTATTTTTAATAGTTTCTAAGCATTAAAAAAAATTTGCGTCGTTTATACAGTTGTCAGAAAGGCCGGAGACTTTTATTGAAATAGATGCCAAAAACAACTTTCCTTATAAAGTTGTTTTTGGCATCTATTTGAATAAAACTTTCTTTATATTTGTATCATTGAAATAATTTTTTGAAGTAGTAAAATATTTTTTTAAAATATTTTTTGTGTGAGTATCCCGACATGTAAAATGGATTTTCAGTTTACATGTTCAGTTTCATGAACAACTGTTATAATTATTTTTCGAAGTACAAGAATTATGTTTTAAAACATGTTTCAACACAATAAAAAAATTATATAAATTTACATTTTAAAAGCAAAATAATTTGATGCTTTCATAAATATGGAGAAAAGAATTTAGTATGTTAAACTTCAGGAGAATAAAACTTTTACATATAAAATTGGCAGTCATTTTCTTAACTTGTGTCATAAAGACTTGAAAAGATATAAACTTTCCCAATCTTCTCAAATAGTATGCGAGTCCCAATTTTAAAACCCTTATTTCGGAATGCGCATATTCACTCATAATGTTATTGTCTACTTTTTTTACCTTATTCATCGAAAGCATACATGTAGAACTCATCTTTAATACGTTCAGTGCGGTACGGGGTCAATTGACCCCGTGACGTATTTACAGATAGTTAATTCAAGGGATTAATTGACCCTGTGACGTATTTGCGGATGGTTACTGCCAGGGGTTAGTTGACCCCGTGGCGCATTTATGGATAGTTATGCCCGGTGTAAATTGACCCAGTGACGCAATTACGGATAGTTATTACCCGGGGTTAGTTGACCCCGTGACATATTTACGTATATTTACTGCCCGGGGTCAATTGACCCGTGTCGCACTTGTGGATAAATACGGATTTGACTGAACGTGTTAAATTATATTTATTCTAATGACTAAAAATATATTCTAATGACTAAAAATATATATTTCAGCTTGCTAATATTTGCCGAGTGGATTTAGGATGTTTTGGTAGAAAACAAGTGTTTTCCGATGCAAGAATTGCAGCAGCTAAAGATGACACGACAAATACAATCTTAATATCGATAAAACAACAACAATAATTTAAATCTAACATACAGGTATTACACGAATGTGATTTTGAATAGTTTCAGTTACATGTTTTTTTTGTTATATTCTTAATTAATTTATAAATAAACTACTTGTAGTTAATTTCTTTTACTTATTATACCCATTTTTACGTTGTTTGACCCTAGAAATATTCTATAAACCATACCTTACACGTCATACTCTAGTGACAGAAATCCAACCCCTTTACAATGGCCATCATGGAAGCCATCTTGGATTTTTTATATTTCTCAAAATTTACAGAGTGGCATCAATCGGTTTTTGAATCTACATACCGTAAACTATCAAAATCAATGACCAAAATGCATCCATACTCCATTCAAGGTTAAACCATTTTTTGGGGCATTTGGCACCCTGACTAATACAGTGCACAATAAAGAAAAAAAATACGTATAATTCTGTTTGTTCTGTTAAAAATACTCAATAGGAAACTTAAAAAATACATTTATTACAATTCGTCACTATTATTTACTTTAATTTTCTGAACGCTTGCCAAATGAATATTACTTATCAATGTATATTTTATGCGCTTAAAACTGTTATCGTAATCGAAAAATTTAATATCTCATAACATAATTGAAATATTAGGAAAACTGTCAATGCATTAGTTATAACAACAGTACATATGAAAATTGGGAAGTACTTCTACTAAAGTTAAATGACAACAAGCGATATATATTTGTAATATGGTAATATGTGTTTCGTTTTTCCCTTAATAAATTTAAAAACGAGAGGTACCACATCAAAAATTCTAAAAAAGTCGCTTTTTTTATCAAATAAAAAACTTTGTTTACTATTTTAGTTCCTAGTTTTTGAAGCTATGGTTAAGTAAATATGCTCATATTTTTAAATTTGAGATTTAAGTGTAAGAACTTCCAATGCCAAATTATATTTGTTATACTCACTTTCCCTTGTGTCAAGGAAGTGTTAACAAAATTCAATTTGTACGTTTTTTGAATTCCTAAATACTTATATTGTTAATGTGTATTAATCATAATACCTTGTATCTACATATTAATTTTTTTCAATATGAATACGATATTTTAGTTATTTGAGAAAGTACATTGAAAATGCTCAATAAATTCACTCCAACATGAATTTACAGGCATAAAAAAATCTTATGCTAAGTAGAAATACCATTTTTACTTTTAACTATATTTGTTAAATCTAAACACTATTCAATAAACTACATGACTATTTTATTAACCTAGTTAATGCAATTTCATTGTAATAAAAGGCGAATACTTTTTCTTTTATTAAATTTTAGAAAATAAGTGAATTAATTTTTAATTCCTATTAAACTTCTTAACCTTAATTTCTAAAAAATTCAAACTAATATATGAGACGTCTAATTTCAAAACCATTGACATTTTTTCGATTTTCAGATTATGTCATTTATTTTTAGTTTCCCTACATATCTATCAAATGAGGAAGTCATAATAATCCAAAGCAGATAGATAATATTAATTTTGCGCTGTGAAAGTAACAGTTGGTTGCAAAACCAAATAAGAAAAGAAATCAGTTCCAAAAGCATATAGAAAAAGATGCCTACTGCTTACCGATCGCCGCGCGTTCATCAAACTACATCTCACAGCTTTATTACAAAACCATTTATATCTCAAAGCTTGGTTCCAAAACCAGATAGATTCAAAAGAAGAAAAAATATATCTCAAAGTAAAACTTATACGAAGCTAAAGTTTGGTTAAGATTCCTGTCTATCTAATACCAATTTGCAAAAAAAAAGAATATAAAATCCTTCCATAAATAATGCAATTAATTCGTTTTTTTGTTTATCTTGAAATATTTATCAACAGTGATCTATCTGGTTTTGAAACTTAATGACGCACTAGGAAGAAAAGTTAACGTCTTGTCAAAAATAAAAGAACATTATCCACAATTTTATTCACAAGCATATTTTTATTCCATACCACACCATGCCCTTACCAAAAGACAAACAAAACAGCATAAATTAAAAACATACAAATCCTATAAAGCGCTAGATTTCTTTGGGAAACTAATGAATCATCACGATTACACATCAATATTTATAACCATCTCCATATCCGTAACCAGGTTCACCACCATATCCATAGCCTGGTTCACCACCATACCCATAACCTGGTTCACCCCCATATCCATAACCGACTCCATAACCATATCCATCACCTTTTCCGTAACCGATTCCATAGCCATCTCCATAGCCAATACCATAGCCATCTCCATAGCCAAGACCAGCATGGCCGTAAGCTAATGGACCAGCAATTCCGACGTGCTTAACAGCAATAGGGGCGACGTGCTTCACGGCCACAGGGGCGACGTGCTTGATGACCTTGTCGTCGGGACCTCCGTAGGGGCTTACATAGAGGGCGGCTGCCGGGGCGCTGTGGGCAGTTCCGGGCTCGTTGGTCTTGATAACTGCTCGGAATCCGTGACCGTCGGCGACGTACTCCACCTTCCTGGCCCTGCCGTCGATGTCGGCCAGAGAGTAGGATCCCTTCACATGGCCGTGGCCGTCTCCTACTTCGGATCTGGAGTTGGTGGCGCCTTTGCTGTCCTTGATGTCATAGCCGAAAGCATAGTTGCCATGTTTCTGTAATGCAAAAATAATAATTAGTATTATTGTCCGGACTCATAATATATGTGTTAGTGTATTTGCTTTGGGATAGAACCCGGTGGCTCTTTTTAAATGCTATTCACAATCAAATAATACTTTTTTTTTAAATAATAATAATAAGGTCATCATCCCTGCATGTGATTGGATAAACGTTAAATAACCGAGAAAGTGTGATTGATAAAGGCCCAAAAATGTAAAGTATAATTAGAAGTACACCTGAGATATGAATTTGGCATTTTACATATTTTAGACACATCAACATATTCACAATATTTATTTAAAAAAAAATTAAATATGCAATAAAATTGCAATAGAAGAATAACTTTCTAAGAATAGCTTTTTTAAATTCAAGATGAAAATAGATTAATTTTTTTGACGAATTTTTTTTTAAAGTTTACGAAGTAATATTAAAAAGTTTACGAAGTAATATTAAAAAGTTTACGAAGAAATATTAAAAGCCATATTATGGTAATATTATGTTATTCTCAGAAAAACACACTAGAACTTCAATCATCCGAACTCCAGTTATCCAGATCGCTAATTATCCGGGTCGTTTTGTGAAAAAAAATATATCAGCCAAATCTACATTTTATGTTTCTTATCCTTAAATCATAAAAAAAACACATTACAATACACACCAAATTACATACCATATATTATATAACATAGCAAAATTCGTTTTTTACTAAGACAACTCTTTTTCGTTAAATATTCAATTATCCGAATACTCGATTATCCGGATGGGATCTGGTCCCAATTGATACTGATAATTAGAGTTATACTGTAAGTTATATAGATCGTGTTATTCAACAACCGGTTAACAGACAAATTGAAAAATAATTTCGTTTCCAAAGAAAATGGAAACCCAACGTTTCACTTTCTATGCTAAAAAAATCAGTAGCAACACTAGCTATGCAGCTAATTCTTGCAGCAAAGATATTGCTATTGAGTGGTTTGCATTAAAGAAAGTTTTCTCAAAGTGAAGGTCGCGTGGGTTGACTGGTTGATGCATAACTCGGTTCACATATACCTTATGAAAGGAAATATCAGTGTATAACATTTATATTCTTACCATTATTGTCTGCACTTTTTCTACTACAACTAGATTCATTTCCATTAATAATTAATTTTAATTGAACTGAAATCTTTTCCACAAAATGTTTTCAAACAAGAGTAAACCCTTATTACAAGTATTGATAAAGAAATGCGGATTTTAGGTAAAATATATTTTTTTTTATCCTAAAAAATATTTTTTTAAATTATTTTAAAAATAATTTAAAAAAATATTTTTTCTAATATAATAAGATACCAAATTACTATAGTAAAATTAACTAAGGAAATTGAAATTAACTATACTCACGTCATCGTGCCTAGCTCTAGAACTGATACCAGTATCAACTAGGTGGCTTTTGACGACAAGATGAGCTTGGACTGCTACAAGAGCAACGCAAAAGATTGCAACCTGTAATAGAAATTTGAGTATCAGTATCCATCATATACATGCACGTAGGTAAGGGGGTGGTTCAGAGGGCTCAAACCCCTCCCATTGAAGAAAATATAAAATAATCGAATTACTGTAAAAATCATAAAAATACTTTAAAAAAACTAGAAAAATTCAAATTTCTCGTATCATACTTCATGTTGAGTTGCATGAGGGAAAACTTGGTATTTTCCGGGGTCCTACCCCTGAATATATATTTCAAAAGGCTTCAAAAACGTGTTTTTCGGTCATTTCTATCTGAAGCTAAGGCTAACATGACGTCATCATGTTTCATTATCTAGTATTTTTATTTCGGCTGCAAAGCGACAAAATCGTCAAACGGGGCCGTATAAACAAGATGATCCAAACACATATCATTCTAAACAAGGGTTCTCAAAATTTAAATTTGTTCTTTAATTTTTTTTTCTAATTAGGTAGTGATACTTATTAATTTTAAAAATAGGTAATGACTGATATTTGTAAAGGTTTTATGAAAAATAAATGATGTTCCTATTCAGTTTAATAAAAATTAATAAGCTTTAAAACAAATGGGCATGGGGGGGAGTTTTTCTTTTTCTTTGGGGGGGAGTTTTTATTTTTCTTTGGGGGGGAGACTGGTGTGTGTGTGGGGGGGGGGGGGAGTTTGTTGTTTTTGAAGGGGGAAACTAAAATAAGCTACTTAAAGAAATCCGTTGCTCAGTCATTGAACCCTTTCCATGAAAAATTTATTCCTACGTGACTGATCATATATGTTATTTCTGTTTTTCCCTTTTGCGCCCATTGACGCAACGAATTTTAATACCAGAGGTATAAAAAAAAGAGAGAATTTCATTTACCAATCAGAGAGCGACTTACAATCTTAGGGGCCCGGGGCAAAAGAATATTAGGGGCCCCTCGACGTACCTCAAAATAAAAAAATTATGTATAAGTACACATGGCAAAATAGCATAATCAGGTTTTATGGAAATGTAAATACTGGAAAAAAACTTCTTTTTTTTAAATCATGATAATTCGAATTAACTTTAATGGTTTCTCAGTACTTCAACAGTTTCTTTATACGTTTCCGGTTCTGTTCTTCCCTTTTAGCTTGATTTTAGTTGAGCCAGATTCGTATGTTTTACCCATTTTATTGCTAGCAAATCCCTAACGATTTTAATATCAGAAAATTTGGAATAGGTTGGAGGTATCAGTAAACGACACATCTACGTGCAATTCGTAAACCCAGTTTGCTTACGGTCCTGGCCATGAGTTGAACTTTGCGAGTGATCCAAAGGGCACCATGGACGTGAAGGAAAGTGAAATCAATTGGATAAAATAGTAAAAGTTTTACAAAAAATTAACAATTGATTTAAAAAAAAGATAAATTTTTTTTATTAAATTAAATTTACTTGATTTATAAAAATAATTAGTTTTTAAATTTATTTTTAGCTTTTTCACCTTTTGTTAGCTTTATAATAATATTTTTGGGGCCCTCTGAAACTGGGGGCCCTGGGTAAGTGCCCCGAATGCCCTGCCTTAAATCAGTCTATGGGACAAGTGATGAATTGTACTTTCATCTCATTAATATCAACATTTATTTAAAAGAAAATGAATTTTAAATAATTAATTTTAATAGGGTTTTTTAAACAAGCATTTGATCATGCTGCCCTCTGTCAGCAGATATTAAATTTTTTTTTTTTTAATTTTTTGGTCATAAAAGGTTCGTTAATATATTTCACCCTTATGCAAGAAATGCGTGTATTATGTGGGTGTGGGAGGGGAGAGGGTTGTTCATGCGATACAATTTAATACGTTAATATTTCGTATTTATTTTTTAAATAAATACTTCAAATATTTATTTGAATGTGTATAATATAGAAAATAAATATTTGTTTACGAGAATTCCAGCATGTGTCTCATTGAGGTAAATACGTAAAATCTGATAACACATTATAACTGATAACACTGATAACACACTGATAACATTGAACGTTCTTCAAATATGTATCTCCCTCTCTCAACTGCTTTTAGTTAAATTCAATAAATCATATTTTTCTTAAAGTCAATAACATATAAAATAAAAAGTCTAAATATAGATCTTAAAAAAAAACCGCTTTAAATAAATATTTAACATTTATAATTGAATAACATAATGAAGCAAGAAAATTCAAATTCTACTAGAAGCTTTAAAAAATAATTGAACAAATAAAATATTTTATATAATTTAATTTTTTTAAATGGTGAACTGATCGAAGATAAGTATGTAAATTTAGTATTTCATTTTCATTATTGAAGCAAGAAATTAAATAAGATTTATGAATAAAGTTACTATACTTATCAATTTATTTGCAAAAAAATACATTTATTAAGAATTTTCATATATATATGAAAATGTTGCATAATACTTATATGTTGAAAATAATTGACCATACTTTTTGTATTTCATTTATTCTTAGGTATATATTTCTTTTATTTTTAGGTATATATTTAATATATACCTAACATATACTTACATATTTTTTTTTTAATTTCTAGTTCTTTGAGAGTACATTAGTGTGATGTGATTGGTAGAGTTACTACAAATTTGAATATTTTATTCTTATTATTCGTATAACGAAAAAAAATGTTATTTTTTAGTATTTGATAATCATAGTCTATTTTTTTAGAATTTACTTAATACAAATATTAAACACTGTTACAGTAATTTTGAGCCAATTCGTTAAAATTTTCGGAAATCAATTTTAAAAAATACGAAAGCGTGCAATGAAAAGCAACCCATTCTTTACTTTGTTTTTTTACACACTAAAGTTGTTTGCACGTTTAGTAGATACACACTAGTTTAATTACATACTAATTGTTTTAGCTCTATTAATTGTTTTAGATAGAAATACACACACAAATACACACACACAAGAAAACGCATATTCAAATCAATGCTAAAAACATTTTTTGGAACTCACTGGACTTCATATAGGTAAACCAAAAATCAATATTGAAATTATTTCTTTCTAAAAACAATACTTTTACAATTCCACACAGTTCATATACAGTTCATATTGGACCACAGAAACCAATAAAAAATGGATTGTGACAAAGTATAAGCTACCTGATACTGTAATTAAATACGAAAAATTTGATGCTTTAATGTAAATTATTTTTATAAATCACTAGAATAAGTTCCCGTTTTTCGCACGGGGATAAATAAAATAACAACAAATGAGAAAAAATATATACATTTCCCCTCCTCTCAGGGATTATCGCATGTACCTGTTTAGAATTACTCCTTAAAAAAGTAATAATGTTTTTTTTTAATTAAAATTTAAAATATCTTTATTTTTAATAAATTAAAAGTAAAAAAAAATACGTCTATATTACCTGGTTGCTAATACACCGATAAAAATCCAATAATTTTTAAATTATCTCTTATATATGGAGTTTTTAAAATTAAATATTCCTGCTCAAAAATATTTTTTGAAATTAATAGTAGATACTTCCTTTCGAAACGGGTACATAGTTGAATGACAACACTTAATAAAAAACGACATTTGTAAAATCCTTAACTACACGTTGAATCAGCTTATGGGTATAAACAATACGACAAAACGCTTAACTTATAACCTTTAAAAAAAAAAAACATTAATTATTTGGGTTAAATACATTAAGACTAACTTTAGTAAATTCAACATAGAGAAAAAAAATTATCAAACATATACTAACTAACGATATAAAACAAATATTACCTTAGTGAACATGATGCTTTAGGTTTGTGTGGTTGACTACTGGCTTTGTAAAACGACAACTCTTATATACTCACAATTTCCCCAAGAAACTCCCAACGAAAAAATAAAAAATAGCAGTTGACATATTTTATAATTTCTCTACTTCTAATGGCATTGGGCGATATATTTCGGTCCTAACCACCGGGTAACAATTTTTCAGGGACAATTCCTTATGCGTCATGGTAGTTTTGCTACTAGTTTTAATGGTTATATATGCCTGTTTGTATTGTGTGTTTTTAATTAAAAGTGTTCTAATTTCCGAATGATGTTTAGGATTTTAAAGCGATTGTACGACAGGGCGTTGACACTTTAAAGCATGTTATTCGTTTCGCATTCGCGTTTTAGTAATTTTTTTTTCAACTGCGGTTTGTCATGATGTAAAATTAATTTAAGATTATATCATTTTTATCGGCAGGGTTTGGTACGGCCTGTTACATGAACGTATTGATAATGCCTTGCTGTTGTATCATATAGTACAAGGTTACATCAATCGGATAGAATCATAAATAAAAATGCATATACCATTAAAGAATGTTGATTCATACCAAGAGACACATACCAAATTTTTGTGAAACTGTATTTACATTATTATTCTTTTTTAAAAATATAATATGAGATATTTCGAAGTAAATAACCCGATAACCATTACATAAAATACTATTCTAAAAAACTACATATATATTTTTATTGCCAAACATTAAATAATACATTTAATAAGTTATGGGAAGCCTAATGTACCAAGCACCTATTTTGATAATTGTTGATGTATTTCTATTACAAATTCCATTAAAAAAGACTTTAGATTCCAATAAGAAAACAATATGCTATTGGTTCTCTTACTAATTGTTGAAAGTTTTCAATATGTAGTTTATTATTTTTAAGAGTTTTTGCTATACTGTTGTTTATAAAGGGAATAGAAAAAGATGGGAATTATTAGCATTAATTACACTTTATTAAGTAAAAACAAATATATATCTAAAAAAAATTCTGATTTTTTTTACATGTAATTACAGTTAAAGTACTATTAAAACTTATCGTAACAATTTTTGTTGAATCCAGTTGCCAAATGCGTTCAGCTGGTAATTAGAGGTTTGCTAGTTCGAGCCCGTGCGATGGACTTTACAAAGAAAAGTAAAAAAAGTAATAAACTTGCGATTGGACGGTTGCCAGATTTGCTACAAAAGTACTAGAAAATCGCACAGAACATCCAACAAACTATACTGGCGTGTATATGGGACTGGTGCACGATAAATCTGATCGGGGTAAAATTTACTGACGCCTATTAATTGAGGTTGCGACGGATGCAAGCTCAGGAGTTGTTCTCGTCATCTGACCATGGTTCGAAAATACGAGGTATTGTTCTGGAGTCTTTCCTTCGATATAGGTCCCGAACCGTCGCCAATAGCCCACTATGCAGCTGTAGTGTGACGTTAATTAACCAAACCAAACCAAGCAATACGAAAAAAAATCATAAATAATAAAAATTCAACAAATTAGTAAATATATTTATTTAATGGAAAACCATGACAACCATGTAACTAATTCCCAATTTTCTCTGTAAAGCCAACCTTTAAGAAGAAACACGTTCACAGACTGCATTGTCTGCATGTTGTGCTAATTTATAGGATTTTAATCTAGTCGTTAGAAATATTTTTAATATAAAATTAATATCATTATTGATTAGTATTAATCAAAAATTAATAGTTATTATAACAAAATGACGTGTTTTTATCGGAATTATGAAAGTAGGCCAAGTTTCAAGATGATATAAATTATGTGGCATAATTCAAAAGTGGTTAAAGTTCAATTTCAAAATTTGTCTCATTAAATTAACGATAACAGGGTAAGATATATAAAATAGCGAAAAACAGCTGGATTTTCATAAAAACAACACATATCCCATTTATATATTCCTAACCTTCGGTTCGTTATACCACTGCACTGTAAAAAAAAAGGTGCTTAAAAATGAGTACATTAACGTACTCTTTTTTTTTATTACAATTGCATCGTATATGAGCGATGACGCACTTAAATTTAAGCAACCGTACTTTCTAAAAGTTAAGGAATGTGATTTAATATTGTTGATTTCAGCTTCTGTTCAAACCTTCTTAACAAAGCGACCTCGCAAACTTAAAATTGTTGTTCAGAAGATGATTTTTTTTTATATAATTTGATGTCGATTGATTAAATTACAACTTAACTATTTTGCTGTCCATTCTTTTGGCACACCTTTTTAATATTACTTTTGTTTATAAATTATTCACTTCGCTCTAGTAGTAACAACGAATATGGTTCTGGACTGCGGTGCCAATGGATTTAGGTTCGATTCCCGGTAAGTCTTGGTTGTAATTGTCGATATTTATTGAAAGTGATTTATGAAAGTAACTTATGTAAGTTAACACATGATCTTTTTATTAATTTTATCCATTGTACTCGTACTCATTTTTAAGTACATGTCTTTTTCAAAATTGAAATTTAAGTATTCGGAGCCATGATAAGCATCGCATGCATTCAAAAATGAGTACATTTTATTTAATTTTGAATACTTATTTTTAACAATGTATTGATAAACTTTTGTCGCAGTACATCTGACAGATGACTAACACTTTTCTTTATTATTTATATTAGTAATTTTTTTAATGTACTTTGAATTGATAAGGATGATATAATAAGCCACAAACGGCAGTTGGGATATATATTAAATAATTTTACATTAGCAAAAACAATATAAATTTTTTTTAAACGTTGTGGTAAACTTTTTTTTTAAAGTCAAATTGATATTATGTTATATAATAAGTGCCTAGAGAAAAATTAATAATTCTTTATCCTTTTTATGGCAATCGAAAAATAAGGGGCCTAACATCTAACAGATGAGGGTGCGATTAACGGAAGATTTAATAAAATAATTCTCGACAACAACAATTTTGTTAAATAGTTATTACAAAAATTATTGTACACAATAATGTAAAGTAAATACAGCAAAATGTTAATGGCATATAAAAGAGATCGTTGACTTTTCCCGACAAATACCCTTCATAATCTGTTTAAGGAGCTTCCGTGGCCCAGTGGATAAAGGCGTCAGCTGGGAATCAGAGGATTCCTGGTTCGATCCTATGCGACGGACTTGACAAGGAAAAGTAAAAAAGTAGTGATCTTGTGATTGGAGGGTTTCCCGCTTACAAAATACTAGAAGAGTCGTCCAGAGTATCCACAAAAATTATCGGCGTGTATACGGGACTGGTGCACGGTAAATCTGATCCAAAGTCCCGACGTCTATTGAAGGCGTTGGGTGCCAGCTCAGGTGTTGTCCTCGTCATCTGACCATGGTTAAAAAAAAATGCGAGGCATCGTTCCCGGGTCTTTCCTTCAAGATAGGCCCCGAACCATCGCCAATAGCCCACTGTGAAGCTCTAGTGCGACGTAAAATTAATCAAACCAAAACAAACAAATTATAATCTGTTTAAGTAATTAACTGCAAAATAAATAAAGGTAATGGATCAATGCAAAAAAAAGTGTTGCTGCACTGTTAAGAATAGGTACTCCAAAATAAGTAAAATGTAATCATTTTGGAGTACATGCGATGCTTTTCATAGTTCCGAATACATAAGTTTCATTTTCATTCAAAGAGTAAAGAGAACAGTTGCTTGCCAACGTAGGCTGCCTTCATAAATCACTTTTAATAAATATCAACAACTATAACCTAGACTTATTGGGAATCGAGCTCATAACCTAAGGCACCACAGTCCAGTGGCTTATCCGTTGTACTGCCGGGACGACGTAAAGAAGTTATAAGCAGAAGAAATGTTTAAAAGGTGTGCCAAAAGAATAGGAAATAAGATATTTATTCGAATTTGAGTTGTATAACTCAGTTTCCTTTTAAACAATTGACATCAAATAATGTGGAAAACCATCTTCTCAACAACTATTTTAAGTTTGTAAGGTCGTTTTGTTAAGGTGGCTTGAACAGAAACCGAGATTAGCAACATTAAATCACACTTCTCAATTTTGAGAAAGTACGATAACTTAATTTGAGTACGCCATAGTTCATTTACGATTTAAATAAAATTGAGTATGTTCCGGTACTCATTTTTAAGTAAATTTTTTTACAATATAAGCTTTTCTGCATAAAGTATTGTTTAAATTTTTGTTTTAGCTAAAATAGAATGCTTTATTAGCAATGCATAATATGCATTAAAGTACACGAAATAATTATTTTCTCAAAACTATGGTTTTTACCAAATCACTGTAAAAACAAAGGTACTTGAAAATGAGTACCTGAACATACACGTTTTTCTTTGTTTACAATTGCATCGTAAATGATGAACGATGACGTACTCAAATTTAAGTGATCATTCTTACTCAAAAATTGACATTGTGATTTAATATTGCTAATATCAGCTTCTGTTCAAGCCATCTTAGCAAAGCTGCCTGACAAACTTAAAATAGATATACAAAAGATGGTTTTCACATTATTTGATGTTGATTACTTAAATCGAAACGGAGTTATTACAACTCAATTATTTTACATCCCATTCTTTTGGCACTCATTTTTAACATTTCTTCTGTTTATAATTTTTCACGTCTCCCTGGTAGTACAACGGATAAGAAACTGGATTGCTGTCCCTGAAGACGTGGGTTCGATTCCCAGTAAGTCTTGGTTGTAATTGTTGATATTTATTGAAAGTTATTTATGAAGGCAGCTCACGTATGCAAACAACTGCCCTTTTTATTCCTTTTTACTCATTTTACTCATTTTTTTTGTACATGCCTTTTTGAAAATTGAAGCTTATCTATTCGGAGCTATGACAAGCATCGAATTTACTCAAAAATAAGTACATTTTACTTAATTTTAAATAACTATTTTTAAAAGTGAAGTTTTGTTCATCATTGTGTGAAAAATAAAACCAATAATTATGGGATTGTAATATAGATTCTCCTTTCAAAAAAATTAAACGCACTTAGTTACTATTTTTATTTTGTATAATAATGACACAAAGAGTAACAAAAGAAAGAAAAATCAACTTCAAAGGCAATTATATTCTATTTCTCAACTTTAGCCCCATATTTATTTAGAAAAATAAAATGTAGAAAATAGAGAAAAAAAGAGAATGTGTTGTCTGGAATTCATGTTATGGAATTTTAGAAATTGAGAAATTACACTATAAAAAATTTACTTTTTAATCAGTACCTGAACTTTACTCGTTTTTCTTTGAGTAAAATCTTATCGTAAATGAGGGATGACGTACTCAAATGTAAGTAATCGTACTTTCTCAAAAATGAGCAGTGTGATTTAATATTGCTGATCTCAGCTTCTGTTTAAGACATCTTAACAATTCGACCTGACAAACTTAAAATAATTGTTCTGAAGATGCTTTTCCACATTATTTGATGTCGATTGCTTAAATGGAAATTGAGTTGCTACAACTCAATTATCTTACTTCCCATTCTTTTAACACACCTTATTTAACATTTCTTCTGTTTATAACTTCTTCTAGTCACCCTGGTAGTTTAACGGATAATGCAATAAACTGCGATACTTGAGGATCTGCGTTCTATTCCCGGTAAATCTTAATTGTAATTGTTGGTATTTATTGAAAGAGATTTATGAAGGCAGCTTATGTAGGTAAGCATATGTTCTATTGATTCATTTTTACTCATAGTATTCATTTTTTGAGTACATGTCTTTTTCAGAAATGAAAGGAATCGAATGTACTCAAAAAAGAGTGCATTGTACTTCAAAGTAAGTACAATTTATTCCTTTTTGGGTATATTCGATGCTTATAGTACATCGAATGTAGAACATATTTTTAATAGTGTACTAATTAAAATATTGTGTGTGTGATCGTCGCATTTATTATATAAAAATGGTTCAAAATTACAAGACATGTGTTTCCAAAACAGTTCCAGTAGAAAAGTGTGAGGTTTAAGTTATAAAAAAACTTGTGTTTATCGCTGTGTAACTGTAAAAATTTCGAAGAGAGACGACTGCCCCTTGAGTAATGAGTATATTTATTATTTTTTTAATAATTAACATTTGACAAAATATCAAACAAACGCAGTAATACCTGTTTAACCTATAAAAAACCTCCCCTACCGTACCTGTTACTTCTAAAAATTATTAGTAAAACTTGAAAACTATTAAATGATAACTGATTTAAAAATAATAGTTTATATGCTTTAAATTGTATGCTTAACCATAATATTCAATTATAATGTATCATTATAAGTTAAACTTATTACTTTAAGAGTTCAAAAATTTAATTTTCCACTGTATTTCATGTTTCATACAACATAATAATGGTACTTAATTTGAAGCTTGTTGTGAATAATATAAAATTTCAACTTGAGATCTTGGGAAAAAAACTATTTAAACGCAGAAATTCCATTAAAAATGTTATTATGTTTTTCCTATTCCTGAGAGAAGGTTTATAGCGTTATTAAATGAAGTCCTATGATTTGATCTTTTAGCTATTTTCAAGTAATAGCCCAATAGATATATTTGCATTAATTCTTGTGTGATTGATGACAAAAAAAACAATGACATTTATGAATACTTTGTTTAGATAGTTGAGAATAGAAACAAATAACGAATTTACCTTATAACTTCATAATTATGATATTGCACATTTCATTTTTTCAATTTCAGTGTTCTTACATTTTAAGTATCGGTCAAATTTTATATTCATTATTATTTAAAAGCGTTCAAAATTGCAAATTTATTTCATGAACATGAAGGTTTTATTTTATTTTTAAACTTTTTAAAAATGCCATATTCATATAACTGTCATCTATGCAAGCCAATTTGATGCTCTGCATATTTTGGTTATTCGTTTTTTTATCATATAATACAGGCAAACTTGTTTTCTACTTCGGATTATTAAATATTTTTTCTTACTTTTCACGTACAGTATTTTTAAAATTTAATAATATATGGCAAATCAAAGATGCTTTATTTTCTGAACAAACAGCTTTGTGAAGTCAGATAGTTTGTATGTAGTAATTCTAAAACCAAAATGGTCCTTATCAAATATTTTCATTATCTATATGCTTTCTACATACAAATTCTAACAAAGCTACCATGCCTAGAAGAATCATTGTTACACGAAAAAAATTGGTTATGAAATATCAAAAATTGAAAAATAAATTGGCCAAAACACAAAAAATCTTTTATAAATATAATTTTATTCCATATTGAACCGTACCGTTACCATAACCCGACAAGCGACAGCAAAAATAAATTAATAAAAAACAAGTCCAATTAAAGTTCATGCATAGATCCTATGGATAATTATTCAACCAATCGATTCCTTCTTAATAACCAACACCATATCCGTAGCCAACTCCGTGTCCATGACCAATCCCGTGTCCGTAACCAACTCCGTGTCCATAGCCATATCCATCGCCATATCCATCACCTCTTCCGTAACCGATTCCATAGCCATCTCCATATCCAATACCATAGCCATCTCCATATCCAAGACCAGCATGTCCGTAAGCTAATGGACCAGCAATTCCGACGTGCTTAACAGCAATAGGGGCTACGTGCTTGACGGCCACAGGGGCGACATGCTTGATAACCTTGTCGTCGGGTCCTCCGTAGGGGCTCACATAGAGGGCGGCTGCCGGGGCGCTGTGGGCAGTTCCGGGCTCGTTGGTCTTGATGACTGCTCGGAATCCGTGACCGTCGGCGACGTACTCCACCTTCCTGGCCCTTCCGTCGATGTCGGCCAGAGAGTAGGATCCCTTCACATGGCCGTGGGCATCTCCTACTTCAGATCTGGAGTTGGTGGCGCCTTTGCTGTCCTTGATGTCATAGCCGAAAGCATAGTTGCCGTATTTCTGTTAAAAAATCATTAATAATCAGTTTTGTTGTACCAATTTTGTACCATTTGTGTTTTCCACCGGTCTCTAATTATTAATTCCTCTTTTTAAAGTTTGCATATTGAAACGTTCAATACAAATAAATGCAGTTCTATATAAATTTTGAGGCGATTTAGGTAACTATTAAAAGATATATTGCTTTAAATCATTAAAATGTTAAATAATATTCTAAAATAACATTTGATTATAACAGTTATTTCAACTTAATATTTTTTTAGGAAGGAATAATGGAATGTTTTCTTCTATAAAAGAAGAACAAATTAAGGTTTTAAGTAATTAAAATTCTGAAATATTATAATATATATTAAATTAGAATCATCCACCAAAATTACAGTTTTAAAAAAACCTTTTAATATATTCAAATATTTATATCTTTGAAATTAAAATATTTCGTCAACAAGTAGTTCTGTTTTCGATTGCTTTTACAGAAACTACAAGTTTTTTTACTTTAGAAAGACGGGTTAATTACAAAATACTCCTTTTGAATTTTACTGTTCGTATTGATAATAATGAGTAATTTAATATTCAATAAAGAAAGTTTAAACAAAGTTACAGTTAAAATTCGAAATGTATACCTTAAATAATTTGTGTACTGATACCTAATAAATCGTCAGCTTGGAATGACAATCTCGTATATTTTAATCACAGATTTAGCAACCGAAGAAAAAGCTGCTGTGAGACGAAATCCAACCGATTCACTTCTAAATATGGAATTGTTTAAACAGTTATCGGAATATCTGACCTTAGATTTCGTCGTCAAGCAGCTTTCACTTCGGTTGGTAAGTCTGAGGTTTGAATATACGAGGATTTATACTAAGCCGACGATAAAATAAAGAGTCAGAAAGTACATCTTAAGTAGACATTTAAATTCATAATGTCGAATGTAACTCTTGCCATATTAGAGTTTAAAAATATATTTTATGAAACTTGCTATGCTCTATTTTAGTAAATATCAAATATCTTATTTAACAGCTGATATATTAAATACCCTACCAGTTGGAAAGTATGACAATTATGTAGTTCGTATAATACTATTTAATAAAAAAGACTTCGAATTTATGCAATTCCAAAGGACACTTACGTCGTCTTTTCTTTCCCTGGCGCTGATTCCAGTATCAACAAGATGGGACTTGACAACGAGATGGGCTTGAACTGCCACGAGGGCGGCGCAGAAGATGGCAACCTGTAACCAAATTCAAAACATCAGTATTTACACTGTTAAAAATAGGTATTCAAAAATAAGTAACATGTGTTCCTTTTTGAATACATTCGATGCTTATCATGGCTTCGAATACATAGTTTCAATTTTGAAAAAGACATGTACTTAAAAATGATTACAGTGAATAAAACGAGCAGAAACTTGCCTGCATAGACTGCCTTCAGAAATCACTATCACTAAATATCGACAATTACAATTAAGAATTACCGGGAATCGAACCAGATTACCCAAAATTAGAAGAACCAGATTAAGAAGTTATAAATAGAAGTAATGTTAAAAAGGTGAGCCAAAAGAATGGGAGGTAAGATAATTGAATTGTAATAACTCAGTTTCCATTTAAGCATTCCACATCAAATCATGTGGAAAACCATCTTCTGAACAACTATTTTAAGTTTGTCAGGTGGTTTTGTTAAGATGGCTTGAACAGGAGCTGAGATTAGCAATATTAAATCAAATCACGCTGTTCATTTTTGAGAAAGTACGGTGACTTAAATTTAAGTACTTAATCGCTCATTTACGATGCAATTGTACTAAAAAAACAAGTACTGTTCGTGTATTCATTTTTAAGCACATTTTTTTATAGTGTATGCTCAAAATTAATTAAAAAATTTAAAAATTACTTTTTAAAAAGTATTTCAAACTTGATGGCCATGTATGTTTTTTACTCTATTTTTAAAATATTTTTTTATTAAAGGATCCATGCATGGTTATTTTCTGTTAATTAACTTTATTTTAAATCTTGAAAGGTATGAATGCGTTTTAATAACGAAAACTGTCTAACAATTTTGAATACTTTACTATTTATTATTGTATTTTTGAGAAGTAGCGCATAGTGTGAAGGCATTTATCAATTACATTTTAAATATATAATATTGCAGAAATATTTGTATTGAAGAAAACAAGTATTAATATTATGCATTATTATTAAAATTATCATGTTACCTTAGGCATTAAAAAAGTTTAAAATTCCTTAGGTAAAAATACCGAAATGCTGTTTGATAAATATGCAAAATGTTCGTTGTCGAATACAACTGTAAGCAATTTAACTGTATTAAAGTATAATTTAATGTGGAAGTTTCTTCTTTGAATGTTTGCGGTTGGCAAGTTGTGAATTTACTTAAAAAATGTATTTTTGATTTTGAGTCTTAATAATAGTTATGCAAAACTAAAGAGATAAAATAGAATAAGGATAATAGTTAATAAAACTCTGATGCTCAAAAATGTATTTTTTCCAGTCTTTATGTATCATATATATTATTTCAGTAGTAAAGAACCCTTTTGCGGGTCTTATACGCGAAGAATCTTAGCTTGTGAGGTATCATCAAAAAGAGAATATCCCGGAGTAGTGACGAGTCGTATTTGTATCTCACCGAATATTAACGTTGTTTTTTTAATGCGTTTAAAACTAATTCGTTTATAAGCAGTTTTTAAACTGTCCGTTGATAGTGGTGCCATCTATGAGGAGAACTGTCAAATCTTTTTGTTAATAATAATTTACAAAATCGCTTACAACGGAGAATTCTCGCAATGGGTGTGCTAGTTGTATGAATTATGAAAGTACAAGATAAAATCGTTTTTTTTTTTAATAGTTGAGTCAGTTGGAATATATGTATGCAAATATCCCTTATCTCAATCTTAAGTATTAAATACATATAGTCCAATTTTTAAAACTTAATGTTGAGCTCAAATGATCCTAAAAGTGGTGAAAAAAAGAAAACTCAACATTAAAATTTTGAACTATTTTACAAGTGGAATAATTGATATTAATATAAAAATCGAATTTTTCGGTATTCCTCTTAGTATATTGAAATTGAGCAAAGAACAGGCTTAATTTTAATTTCAAAATTAAATAGTTTGAATTTTTAAAAGATATTCCTAAGATTTTAGCCATCAAATTTTATGCAATATAAGAATCAATGGTTTGGTTTACTTTACACGTTATTTTTCGGATACGGTTTAAATTATTCAAATGATAATATAAAGAAAAGTAAATTTCAAAGATAATATATAAGCAGTAATATATAAACTATTATAGGTATTATAACATTATAAATATTTAAGTTTCTTATTAATTGTTGTTAAGTTTCTTATTAATATTTAAGCTTCTTACTAATACTTAAGTTTCTTATTAATATTTAAGCTTCTTACTAATACTTAAGCTTCTTATTAATATGTTTAAAAATTTAATTAATATTTAATGGTCAATTATTCCAATTAATAGTTTATAACCATTATTTACAGTAAAATGCAAATTTAAATAAATTAGCTATTTATCAAGCATTAATTTCACAGCAATTTCGGTAATTTAAGTTTTTTGTATATAATAATTTGTAAAAAAAAATATATTAATAACTAATCTGTCTTAATAAACATTAAAAAACTTAATAATCGAAAACGGAATCCATGTATAAATATACTGAATAACAAAATTTATAAAAACTAACGAATGTTAGTAAATTTACTATAAAAGGAAACCAAAGGAAATTTTACCTTAGTAAACATGGCGACTTGAGATATTTTCTGTCGTTTCTGACTATACTTTACTTCACCAAATGACTGTCTTTATATAGTTTCTATTTCCATACTACACCCAAATCAACTGGAAGTGGTTTTATTTTGAATTTTCTCCGTATCTGGTGACATTGATTAAAATATTTCATTTTAATCCAAGCGGTAACAGTTTGTCAGGGTTGATTCTAGCATGCCACACAATACTTTCGTTACGAGTTTTTAGGCTTCGGGGTCATTACTGTTTATCTTTACTTCTTTTAATTGAGAATGATCTAAATTTCCCAAGACGTATTTAACTTTTTTTCTTATACGCTGCTTTCAATTAGGCGGCGTTTACCTTTCCAATTTTTGTTTGTTTGTTTACTTTTGTTATAGAGTTTTAAATTACATAAGTTTTTGTATGTAATGAGAAGTTTGTTTGAAAATAGGTGTGCACTGGTACAGCTTATTACGCGTTGTTATTTTGACGGAAAACTACCGTAATTGGAAGGTTAAATACTTTTTTTTTCTTACTGTAAATTGCCGTTTAAAAACCTTGAATATTCAATTGAACATTGCGAGAAAAGAATTTTAAATATTTACTCCCTTTAATCAACTTTTTTTTTTTAGATTTTCAATGTTCAGTTAATTACATTGAATAGAGTTTTAAAATTGACTTAGATTGTAGAAATCTAAAGATTAAAATTTCGATTAAATAAGTAACATTTATTCTTTAACCTCCAGACAGGGAACTTACTTTCAGTTTTAGGGGCCCGGAGCAAAAGAACATTGGGGGGGGGGGGGGGGGCGGGGGGCGAGACACCTTAGCCCTTTGCACTCCAAGAACTCTTTGCGTTTTCCGTTCTTTCTGGAACAGTTATTCATCCTTATGTTCCTTACCCAAGAATCTGTTATGCTTATAGAAAGACGAAACCTAATCTGTTTTGGATCTGCAAAAGAACGAGTTGAAAAAATATCGATGTTTTTTATACACAAGATCCTACTGTTCTCGTTTATTTTAAAGAACAGGGAACCAAAAGAACGAGTCGTTATGTTGTCGCTTGAGTGGCGCCAACGGAGTGCAAAGAGCTCAAATAAAACTGCAAAATTTACGTACACGCACACAACGTAAAATAACAATCAATCAGCATTATGCAAATGTAAATGCTGCAAAATACTTATATTATTTTTACATTACTAAAGTTATTATATATATTATTTCTGAAGCAAAAGCCCCTTTTATGCTCTTTAGACTCAATGGATATTAACACATGAGGCGTCAAAAGACAGAGAATTTCATGGCCCATTAACGAATCGAATATTCAACTCATAAATATAAACGGGATTTCTTAATGCTTTTAAGGCAGATGAATTGGCCAGACTAGGCTCATGTTCTCCCTTTATTGGTCCTGAGCCAGCATTAGGACTGGCGCAGCGCATCAGACCAGAGACAAGCTAGAGAACTAATAGTGGATGTCCTAGCTCTCGTCATAAGGAGCTGTTAAAGCTCCATCGCTCTGGTATTCGTAGGGCAATTGGATTACTAACTGGGCATTGTACTCTCAGTAGGCATCTTACTATTATGAGGGTTAAGGATGATCCTTTGTGTAGGGGATGTAGGAATAATGAAGAAACTGTTGTACATATTCTCTGTGAATGTGACTTCTTCTCCGCCCATAGGTTCGAGCACGGGACGTCACTTACTTGAGCCTTGGGAGCTCCAGGATATTCCTGTCAGATCATTGCTGAATTTTGCTTCAGCCACGGATCTCTTTTCTTAAGTTATTAAAGATTTATTTCAGGGGAAAGTACAATAGACCTCTGGTCGCAGTGCTTGCTCCAATTTGGAGCCCCCATCCATAAGTCATAAGTCATAATGCTTTTAAAATAAAATTCATTTTAACGTGTTTTTTTTTCAAACAAGTCGTTCATAATGCTGCCATCTATGAACAGACGTTAAACTTTGTTCATTTCTTGTCCATAACAGATTCACTAATACCTTTTACGCGAATAATGGGATATCATGTGATAATTATCACACAGGCCTGCTAGTTATTTTTTATTTCGGTTATAATTAAAAATGTTAAATTATATAACTTTAAATTAAGATTTTTAATAAAGGAAATATTCAATAAAATATAATTTTCATTCAAATGCCTAAATATATATATCAAGAAGTACACAAAGAAGTTTAACATTTTAAAACAAAGACAGTTGAAATTATAAGCATATATGTATATGAAAACTATGTTTTATTTTCTAACTTTTAAAGTTTTCATTTCATTTCAAGTTTCAATATTCAGTGAATATTTTTGTATGCGTCGTGAACATGCAGGAAATAGGAAAGTAATTAATTGGATAAAATATTAAAAGTTTTGCCAAAAATAAATTAATTAAAAAGTTAATTATACAGTAATTTTTTTTGTAGGGGGTGGGGGTGGGGGGGGGGCTTAAAATGGGGGCCCTGTGCATGGGCCCCGAATGCCTTGCGGTAAATTAGTCTTTGCTTCCGTAAAGTTTTAATTATAAGATTTAGCTCTTGCTTGCGGTTAACAAAAAGGCCACTTTGACAAAATGTTAACATTTATAAATTATAATTTTTTCTTATAAAACTTAAATTATAAGCAAAACAAACAGTATCCACCTTCAAAATAATTATTGTTTTCATGAAGTAAACAATAGCACAATAACTGAAGAGATTAATAAAAAAGTATGTAAAAGAAGTTAAATTATAAGCAAAACAAACAGTATCCACCTTCAAAATAATTATTGTTTTCATGAAGTAAACAATAGCACAATAACTGAAGAGATTAATAAAAAAGTACGTTATATTTTCTTTAAGTTACCTATTTATCTAGACCTGATAATCGAAATGCTAATCAAAATACTTTTTAAAAAAACATTCCGTTATTAAAAAGTCTTTTTAAGAAATATTGTTCTAAATTAAATAAAATAAATCAGGAAAGGATTTTAGAATGCCATAGTATGATTGCCCCGCCCTTTTATTCTTAATCAATTGAAAACAATTGTTTAGTGTTTACTTTTTAGAATACTCAACAAAGGCTCGTTTAAGAAATATTTTTTAATATATTGATTTTAAATTATTAACTATATTATTTTAGTAAAAACCAGTATAAAACTACACTGTTAAAAATTATTACGACTTTGCACCAAAATTTGATACCCATTTAGCAGCAACCAACAATTGGTGCTTAGTTTCACCATTTTAAGGTACTACCACGGATACCATTTAGTGGTGAAACGTTGCAGCAAAACTCATAACATTGCATAAAACTCAAAATTCGAGTTTTTTTAGTATTTTAGTAGTAGTGTTTTTGTAACGAAGCTGACAACCCTCCGATCGCAAAATCACATCTTTTTTACTTTTCTTTTTCAAGTCCACCGATTGTGATGGAACTAGGAATCCTCTTATTTTATAGCTGAACGCCTTTATCCACTGACACACGGAGGCCCTTGTTCGTCGCTGTCTTTCTTGGAGGGGATTCCTCGGTCAACTGATTTCATAAACCAATCAACCTTTTTCATAATTTATAATTGTCCATTTACAAACTTCGATTTATTTTTATTTTAATCCTGGTTTATACTGTTTAAATATTTATAAAATCTTTTCAATTCAATGCAATGCCATTGTATTTCATTATAATTAGCCAAATAGTTTCGTTTGAGTATGCCGATGTCTTTATATATACACGTCTTTATATATACACATTTCTTTATATATACACATGTCTTTATATATACACATTTCTTTATATATACACATCTATATTTACCAAATTAATAAATAATATAACAAAGGAAATGTGTTGTATTACTGAATACATATTTAAAATAGCATTAGCTTATGAGTTGTTTTGACGTAGGAATAACGTTCCTTCAAAACAAAACCGTTAGTTGAGCAATGTACAACGTAATAAAAATCTCATTTGCTTTTCTGTCAATCTATAAGGAACTTTTTCGAAATATTTTTTGAATTTGTTAATTTCTGAAATCTTTTTTTCTTTACTTACTCAGAATATTTTTTGGAAAAAATTTGTTAATGATTTTATTTTGGGTAATTAGTTGTTTGCAACTTTTATTATAAAGAAAAACCTTTTCTATAACGTAATAAGAATTGTTTTTAGAAAAACAATTCTTTAAAATAATGAAAAGTCAGACGAAAAAACCCCCAAAACATAAAAACAAACGAACTTAAAACGAAATGACGAAAAATTGGTAAATATTCTGGGAATCGAACTAGTTGATTCCCCCCCCCCCCCTTTTTATAATTGATACACCACTTTCTTCTACCAACAGTATCAATCTCTAGCACGTAATAAATAACAAAGTGTCACAGATTCATGAATACCCCCCCCCCTCCTCCAAGCGTGTCATCATTTGTGAACGGCCCCTTATTTAAAATCAAGTTTAGAGAAACTATAGATTTCATAGCATTTTGCACCACACCATTGAGTCAAGAAAATTAAATTTAAAAAAAAAAGCTTTCCCATAAGTTCTTCTAGTAGCTATTATTAGTTCTTCTGAAGAGCGGGGGAAGGGGGGGGGGGGGGGGCATCAGTTGCTGATCTGATCTAGGTTTTGTTTAAGGTAGGAGCTAATTTTTACACAATTGACAATAGTATATTGCGAGAAAGTTCTATTTTCGTTTTTAATAAAGCTTCGTGTGACACGTCACTTTGACAAATTTAATAAATAAGGGTTGACACGGTCACAAGGTTTAAGGCGTTTTAAAGTCACACTCAACAGTATATTCGAGTGCAAATTTATTGGGTATTTCAACTAGAAGTTTCGCAAATAACTTAGTTTTCATATTTGAGGTACAATGAACAACTCTCCCAAACGTCATCTTCCTGTGTTTACAGGAAGTAGGAGATGGAATTTTATTTTAATTCTTTATGAGGAATGGTATTAATAGCTTTTTTCCTATAAGGAACAATTTTGTACTACTATCAGTGATGAGTGAATTTTTCGTTTTAACCCCGTACCAGAACAAGTATTTCCTCTAGATGTTCGCGAATTGCTTCTGTTTGAGGTAAATAGAACTGCCAGGGCCCTCGTTAAGGGGGAGCTCCCCGCCCCCCTAACCACCCCCCAATTTTCGAAAATTCCTGTAGACTTTGCAAAATCAGGAACTTAGTTGGCAAGTTTATTGAACATTTGGCTTATTTTTGTAATTAAGGTACGAATTTTCACTTTAAAAATAGTCAAATGTTTCACAAGTCAGTGGCGGCTCGTCCACTACAGCAAGTACAGCCGGGCTGTATCTAAATTCAGTATTTTAAAACTAAAATCAGATATTTTACTAATTTTCTTAAATGAAGATTAGAATTGAAAATGAAATTTCTACGGTAGTAAACAAAATCTCCCATAAATAGCAAGCCTGTTACCGTAATGTACAATTCAGGAGGGGGAAAAACTCCATTCAATCAAAACTGCAGCCAAAAAGCGAAATTCGAAATCGGCTGCATCGTTGCCATGGCAAACTCTATGTAGTATGGAGATTCCTCCCCGTGCTAATGCACTGCATTTGTGAGAAGGTACAGCCGAAATGAATTTTCTTGTTTTAGCTGCACTTGAGATTCGATATGCTGATTGGCTCGTCCGTGAAACGCTGGGATGGGTGGGTGAAACGATAACTTACGAGAATATTTCCAAACGGAAATGGTTTTCGTGATAAATTTACTGTGTGCTGTTGTTTATGGACATGGTCCTGTTGTTGTTTTGTCATTTAAGTTAATATTAAAATTGACCGATTCGCATGTTTAAAAGAAAGGAGGATTGCTTTAATTTTAAAATAATAATTAAGTGTTTTCTATTTTTTTCGCATGTTATCATTTTGTAAAAATTGAAAAGAAACTTTGATTAGTGTAGTAAATAATAAAGAATTTCCGTTCATGTATGGGTTGTGGAAAATAAGGAGGGGGGGGGGGGGGGTTTCACATGAATTCGGCAGCACTAACATTTTTGACCACGGGCCGCCACTGTCACAAGTTTTCCAACTATAGGTTTGTGATTTTGCCAAGTCAACAGGGATTTACAAACAATCTTACAGTCCATGTAAACTTGAAAATCATTGTAAAAAACTGCAAAATGTTAATTCTGGTCGGATTGGCATTTTTCCATCTAGTTGACAAACTTATGAAATATTTTTTTTTTTAATGTAACTAATAAGTTTCACTTTAAAAAAAAAAGCCAAATGTTTCATAAGTTTGAAAACTAGGTTTGTGGTTTTGCCAACTTTATAGCAATTTACCAACAATCTTCACGTTGGCATGAAAAATGTTGGGGAAATTATTGTAAAAAAAATTGCAAAATTTTAATAAATTTTCTGCTGGAGGTAATTTGAATATAAAAAAGGTAATAAAAACCAATATTTGATATGGCAATTTTAAAGCTTCTTTGATTTTTAAAAAGGTTAAAGGTTACACGTCAAAACAACACTCATAAATTATCTCAACGAGATCTTCAAATTGCTTAATAAAACCTATTGACTAAGATTTATAACTATTGGTTCGTCATATATTAACCAAAGACTGTCTAGTCGATAAAGTGTTGAGCTCGATTTCAAAGGATTGTTAGTGCAATTCTTGCTAATCTCTTGATTTTCAAGGGGGATGGCATACATTAAATCTATTGTGGTTCAAATATCCTCATCTTAGTCATTGTGTAGAAATTTGGTGAGTGGGATGCTTGCTCAAGTTTGGCCAGTGGAGGCCGAATGGTGAGGGCGTCATTGGACTCAGCATTCGATAGACGCGGGTACGATCCTCAGCAATTGTTTTAGATTATGTAATAGGAATGGTTGTCATAATCGTTCTTTTTTACTTGCACACGCACGAAGAAGTTGGTGTATGAGCACATTTAATCTGTCATAGTTCAATGTCCTGTACAGGCTGCGTTGAGTGCCAATTTACGTGTTGTCTTCGACATCTTACTATAGTTCAAAATTACAAGATATTGTTCTCTGGTCTTTCGATATGGATTCCAAACCATCGCAAGATAAGGATAATTCTAACCCTTATTATAACATTGAGAACCTATTTATATTTTGACTTGATATTTTCAAACTTTATTGCACTTTTTTACACAAACTTTTCTTGAGTGGCAACAGTCAGCAATAATTTAGAACTACAGCTGTTTTGTGTTTTCATTAATTTCGTGGTAAGGAGCGTTCGTATAAGGGTTTCATGTTATTACTAACGGAAAATCTAAATATCAAATACTGTATTGCTGATGGCTGCAGAACCAAGCAGAAGAGGGCCAAAATCTACTGGGTTAATTGTTAGACCACAAGCTGTCAGGTATGTCGAAATTTTCAATCCTTCTAGTCCGACTGAGTGTTTACAAACATCAGGTAAATACTGTGCTTGCGTCATGTTATTGTTCTAGTTTGATCTGTTAGTGCGCAATAAATGATTGAGATGTATTACAATTTGCTTTCATATTTTTAATAAATATCACAACTAAAGTTTACAAATTTTGTTGTTATTTTATAAAATGAAATCGGGAGTTTATTAATATTTTAATATATTTTCATTTTGTCTGAATTGCACCTTGCTGTTTTCATTCGGATTCAATAACATTATTTATGCTTGAAATTTATCTGATTTAAATTTAATTTTTTTTTCAGCGATAAAAGTTACGTCGAAAGTGTTGTTGGATTTATTCATGAAGTTGTACCTCAGGTAATGTTATTTTTTTAAGCTTGTATTTACATTCTTTGCATTTAAATCGTTTGTGTCTTAATTTCGTCGTTGTAATTTGTCATCTGGAATATAAGTAATTTCTACCAGCAAAATCTGATTTTTTTTTTAAACTTTATAACAATTTGTACATTTTGTGAAAAGTTTAATAAAAGAACATTTTATATTTTTTTTCAGAGTCAAAAATTAATTTATTTTTTTTTGTTCTTAGATGCTTTTACTGTGCCTTTGAGAAATAATTTGTAAAAAAAATCAATGTTGTTTATGGTTAAATAACCTTTATCATAGTTATTGCAATATGTAGATTGAATACAAGTAATTGATGTAACACTCTCAGAAACTAGATTACCTAAAATTCGACTATTAAGTTATTTTCAAAAAAATTATATTTGGCACGTACACTCAATTTTGATAATTTTCTATTTCAATTGCTATTCTAATTCTAATAATATTAATTATTTATGAAATAAGGTAATGCAACTTGAAATATTTAGTTAAAATGCATTATACGTTCTTGACGACAAAAACCTGTTTTGTCGCCAAACAAAGAACTCCCCAATTTCCCCTCTGCTGGGTTGCCGAAAAGATTTGGAGAAAAATTTGAAGGATCGTATAGTACATTTTAACCGAAATATTAACAATGTATTAAAAAATATACTACCAAATTCTACATCCCTAAATATATTACAATTTTATGCAGCTTGTTTACTTTGAAATAAATTATTTGTTGTTTAATGATTAAATTAATATAAAAATTGCTTCTTGTTGAACTCATCATTTAGTTGTATTTAAGTTTTCATGAACATTATTATCAACACATTCTAATTCATTTATTGTTTTGCATAGAATTACAACACATTCGCTTTTGCTAGTTCTTAGTAAAATGTTACCACTTACTTTTTTTATATATAGTAATTCAATTGGGTTATAAATTGTAAATAATTCAAGTTTATTTTCTAATGTTGTAACTGTTTTTTTTCAAATGACATAAAATTAAAAAAAAATTATCTTTATATATTTTTTTATATGCTTAATCATAACCAAATACTCATTATAAATTTGATGATCGAAAAATGGCTTTATTTATAGCTACCACAGTTTTGCTTTTTGGGAGTTGTGTGACCAAAAGTATTATGATTACTTAAATTGGGGTTTTTTTTTCTCGTAAAAATGTGTTAGTTTGGATGTCTAGGCTTAAACATTCCTTAAGTTATTTGTTTATTTTTCTTTAGACAAAACATGGAGAAAAAGAAACTGTCCTTTGGGTGAAGTTCGACTACTGTGATATTAATGGTAATTTATTTTTTTTATCTTTTATTAAAATGTATGAAGTTATTTATAAGCTATTTATAACCATGACACATTCACTTTTCGACTTGGGCTGCCTTCAGACACTGATAGTCTGTTAAGCAAACTAGACATTTTAGAATAAACCTAATGTATCCTAACAAATTTTATTTACTTATTTATATAGTTAATGATATACTGTAGAATCTATCTCGCAAGGTGTGTTAAAGATCTTATTAAATAACTAAAATTTTATTTGTGCCTTTAAAGTTGGTAAATTGTTTTATGTTTGCCGTTCAGGTCTATTCACTGCTTTAAGCATTGCTCTTGTGGTACTGTCAGGGACATCTATTGCCTAATACTGGATAATTTTGAATTGTTCAAAATTGTCGTTTATTATTCATTGATTTGTTTATTTTAAATGTGATAATTTGAATAGATGAAGAATTTTTAATTATTAATAAAAACATATTGAGTTGATTCAATAAGAAATTTAGTAAACTTTTAATTAACCCTAAATTGCTACACATTCGTCATACCGTTGTAGGGATGTGAAATGTATGTTCTTTTTAAAGAACAGGGTGTTCTTTTTTTTCACATCCCTACCTTAGTCATTGGTATATAAAAATAAGAGGGAGGGGGTGCTAAAAAAATATTGTTTGATTTCCAGGCAGCTACATATTTTTTTATATGTGAATTGTTCAATACGAGTTATTTTTCATTTGTTAGCAAAAAATTTAGAAAATTTAAACCAAAATATGTAAATACGATGTTTTATTGTTTACAAGTGATAAAATACCGAAAGTGCAAAAAAAAAAAAAAAAAATGTTTACTTGCAACAAGTAGCTATGTTTCCTTTTTAGTTTCAAAATTCTATTTGTTCTTTACAATTGAATATGCCATTGTTAATCTCACATAAATTTGAACCACTTATAGTAAAATTTATGTATATAAATTAAGCTCAATTTCTATGCTGTTAAAAGTAATATTTTTGCTCTTGCTTTTGTGAATGTTTTTTACAAGATTTATTCTTATTTTAGATTACAGTCTCGTACGAGAAGAAGCAGAGCACAACGCAAATCACCCTTCCCTTTTACTGATAGTAGGATACACTAATGGAGTTCAGATATGGTGTGTTCCAGTAAGTATAAATTTTATTCCTATAATTAACGTCCCGATTTAAGATTATTGTGTCTTTTCTAATTGAATCGGTAGTTTCGAGAAGACCCCAACCTATGTGGTTAAAATTAAACTTAACTGCATGATTATATCCTTTAAATTGCTTGTCACTGGATACTTAAAATATTATTTTTAAGGCTGGGAATGAATTCGGTTGGGATACACTAAATAAAGGAATCGGTAATACATTAAAAAAAATCATAAAAAGAAAGTTTTCTTATTTATTCCCTTTTTAAAATTGGTGATTCATTTTATCAACATATATTATAATTTATTTAAAATTATTAGAAAATATTATTATAATGTTACAATCACTTAAAAAAAATGTTTATTTTTTTTAAATATTCGAAAAATATCACTTTGAAACTAAAATGAGATTTCAGCAACAGTAAAGTAGCAATTGAAAAATTATGTTGAGAAGATGGCTTAACTAGTTACATTCCCAAAATATTTACGAATATAAAAAATAAATTCTAATTAGCACTTATGCTAATTGCTTGCTTAATTGTTATTTATCAAAAAATAGTTAATTACCTAATTAATAGCATACATTTCTGCTGACTTTCTTGAATTGTTTTTTGTTAGGAAAATGTTATCTTTAATATAATACTTTTGTTCAACCAGCTGTAAATTAATATTTGCAGGCAAGTGGTGAAGCCCAGGAGGTTTTGTCTTTGCGGGAAGGCCCTGTTAAATTTCTTAAAGTTCTACCAACTCCAGAACCAGGTACTAATGTTAATTTATTTTATAGACTAATGTTCTTTATTTTTAATGAGATTAAACAATATTCTGTTACTATTCCATTCATTGGGTGTAAAAGAATTGGGTCTATGCGCAAAAGGATATCAAGTTCAGCCTTTGGGTTGGTTTAAAATTATTCCATGTGGTTGTTGATGTGCTGTGTTGGTTTGCGCTGTGGATGTGTATCTTAATTGTAAATATTTATGGAATTTGGTGGTGCAAGGCAAATGTGCGGTCATTGATTGGGGGACATTGATTGATTGGTTGGCCCATGGAAGATGTTTCCGAAGACTTTTGACAAAACCGACTGCCTGGAGGATTGCCTGTAAGCACTATAATCAACTGCTTGGAGGGTGATCAATAGTAGTCAGAGGTCCTAGGATGGAGACAGTAGTTGCCAGGTAGAATAAACCGAGGTACGAGGCTGGGACATTACCGCTTAGTACGTACATGCTTTTAAGACTTTTGATGTTGTCATATTTTATTGATTAATTACATAATTGTCGAATCCTAACCATTGCCAATAGCCCATTGTGCTGTTCTAGTGGACATTATTTAACATACCAACTAGTGAATATGTTTGACATTTTGACTTGGCAGCAAATGAAAACCTCATCATTTTGGCCTTGGCTCCAATTTCAGAATCACGCCAAGTCGTACCCTGTTAAAGAATTTTTGACCAAGAATTGTCACATATAAGTGAAATCTTCCATCTAAAACCTTGCTAATAATGCTTTTTTTTTTAAAGAAAAGTTTATTATATTATTGACAAATTTTGTTTCTTGTGTGTTGTTTTATTGTTTTTTCACAACTAAAAGAAAATTATTTGTTTGTTATAGATTTTTCTGTAATTAGCATATATTTGTTTTACTTTGGTGTTAGTCTTTTTTTTTGTAAATTTTTTTAGTTATATATATTCAATTCAACTGAAATCTCTTAATGAAGTATTTCCTTTAAACATTTTGAGTTTTAAATGAACTTTATTTGCAATATTAACATGCTTTTAATAATAAAAAAAAATCTAAGATGTTTCTAATTAGTAAAAGTATTACTTGTTTTAACATTATTTTTAACAATAGATATTTCTTTGCATCTTTTATTAATTTAAACTTGTTTTGCAGTTGAAAATGTGAGTGATCGGTTTGTCTCCAGTCGTCCTCTAATAGCAGTGTGTGACAGTTCAAGGTAAAGTTTATGTCCCTTTATTTTAATTTTCAAGAAATTATTTTCTGTCAATTTAGTAATTGGGAAATAATGGAAATTAATATAGGTTTTAAGAAGTTTCCGATTACTTTTGACAAACAGTGGGGGGCTTAAAATTTTGTGTGACTTAAGGGTTTCTAAATGTAGTAGAAATTTAAGTTAGTTATAAAGAATTTGTACTTAAGAATCTATTTGAATGAGTTGTTGATAGAGTTGTAGTTGATTTTTGTAGTTAAAGATAGTTACTAGATACACATATTACTATGTTTTACTAGATGGTTGGAAGGTATAATACATAGTGCGCCATAATTTCTAAAATAGGGGGGGGGGGGGGTTATTACTTTGCCATAGCTGTGAATGCTTTTGAAAATGCATGCATTTAAAACAGAAGTATCTACACTTTGGGTACAGGGTGTAATACTGATGTTGTATTAGCAGAAAATATCAAGATTCTTTCAAAACGTTTACCAGATAAGATACTTACATAATTGAATAATGAACAGTTATTAAAATTATACTGTGTGTATTAATTAAAAAAATATTGACAATATTAATATTTATAGATGGGAGGATACTATTTATAAGTATAAACAGAAACCTGCTGATTTCTAAAATATACATCAATTTGTAAACATGAAATTTGATTTTTATTTTATTTATATGCCTCTTTATGTAAAAACCTGAAATATGAAACTCATTTTTAAAAAATTAAAGTCGAAATATCTTTTTTAATTTTTGAAATTTTTTCTAGTGCCGGTGATCCATTTTGTTCAGTAAACTTTGTTTCCCTAAAGACTGCAGATACAGTTGAATCGCTTAAATTTTCAACTCAAATTGCTGATATGAAATGTGCAAAAAGGTAATTTAAACAAATCCAAAAAATTATTTAATTTTTCATTGTGTATAAAATTATGGTTTTTATATAATTCTCAATTTTAAAAAGCATTATGTTCTCGAATTCACCCTTAGTTTTCAATCATGTAAATTGGTTTTGATTCATTCTGCTTTTCATTGACTTTAGTGTTTGTGCTTCAATATTTTTAATTAAACCATATTTATATTCGCAGGGTTTTAGCTGTAGTTCTTCAAACTAAAATTGTTGTTTATAATCTGTGCAATCTGAAAGAAATGCTAGTCGTAACAAGTAAGTATTGCAATGGATATTGAATTTCTGTTGCAGTGCTTTTAGAATTCATTAATATTACATTATCTATGTTATATAAAACCAAATGAATATGTCAATAAACGCTATCCACTAATTTTGATTGGCTTGCATATTTTTTTGCTATTGGTATTTTAATTATTTTAGACATTTAGTTATTTAAAAATTAGGATAAAATTTCAAAATATTCTACAAACACTAATTTTAAAAAAAAATATTCGGTTTTCTTTAGTTTAGGTATTTTAAGTAAAATAAAATATGAAGTATAATCATTAATATTCTTCTGAAATATTTTGCAGTTACCCTTTTTTATGCATTTATTGGCAATATATTTTACATAGCTAGGGTTTTGTTATAAGAAAATTTGCCGCCATTATATGTATACTTTTATTAAAAATGCCCACCCTTAACTAGAATTTTATTTACTTTTAAATAACCTATTATCATATAAAATAGTAATCAGAATTTCATTATCTTGGTGGTTTCATCAGGTTGCTTATTATTTAAGTATTACCTATTTGTAATGTCTTTTTGATAGACAAATTAACTTTTCATTTTGTTCATGCATGTACAACCACAAAAATAGGTAATTACTAATCATTAATTATAAAAAATACCTGTATTTGGTTTCTTACATTATAAATTTAGTTTCGTTTATGTGTATTACCAAGCTTTGAAAAGTTGTAAATTAAAGTACTATAAATATTTCTAAGATTTTTTTTTTCAATTGTCGTTTTTAGGTTGTTACACTGCTGTTGGCCTTAGTTATAATCCCATAGCTCTTGGTACACGATGGTTGGCTTTTGCAAACAAGAAGGTACAGTACGAAATTATGAGAAAATACTTTTAAACACCTTGTAACTCTTAAACCCAACCTAAATTATTTAGTTTAAAATAAATTTACAAATATTTCACATGTTTATTTTTAAGTTGGAGAAACATTTTTACTTTATATCATCCTATATGAAATATAGATTTACAAAAGCTTGGTTTTCAAGTCATAATATTATATTTTTTGTGTATTTTTATACATTTGGAAATTTTTTAATTTAAAATGGCCTTTTAAAAATTGCTCTTCAACAGTAATTTTTTCTTATAAGTTTGATATTTCTGATTTTTCATATATTAGTTATTTATTAAAAACAGCTCTTTAATGTCTTATTTAAAATTGTTAAAGAGACTATATTTTTTGGATATTCTTTACATTGAATGAAAATGTTGATTAATTATTTAAAAAATTAAACAAACTAAATAATTTGCAGAAAATTTTCAACCTTTTCAACAACGGAGACCATACAAATAGTGATTATTATTCAAATTATGCAGTAGTTTATAAAAAAAAAACCTCACAATTAAAGTGAAAAGTTGTAGCGCTAGAGTTGAAATTATACGGAATACTTCCTGATTTGCAATTTGTGTAATTTATCATACTATATGCTTTTTTAACTTAAATTTATTTCTTTGTTGGGAACTAAATCAGGGTTCCCACTGGTCCTTAAAAGTCCTTAAGAACTCCTTATTTTTGGTTTTCATTTTTAACAGCCCTTTAAAGTCTTTAATTTTGACCAAGAGTCCTTAGAAACTCCTTATTTTTCTCCAGCCAAAGAAACTTTAATTTTTTTTTAGTAGTTCCTTTAAAATTCCTTGCTTTCAAATTATTTCACTTACATTGACAATATATTACTTGTAGCTGTTTTTTATGAGATGCTCGAATGATTTATTTTCTCTTTTCAATAATAAGTTAGTACATTGCATTTATTATTCTTTGCAAATGCATATTTAACAGTTGGTGAAGAAATAAAACGATTATGAACGAATTAAAAAAGTTATTAAATTATATAAAATAATATATTTTAATAACTTTAAAATTTATGAACGAAATAAAAAAGTTATGTTAAGAGGCCTTTTAAACATAGCATTGCATTTAAAAAGTCATTTTTAAGTTAATATAAAAGTTGATTGTTGTCATAATTTGTTTAATTTTTCTTACTTCAGAAGTAGCGCAATAAAAATAGGTCCTTAACAACTTGCTTTTGTCCTTAGAAAGTCCTTAAAAACACCTTATTTTTTATTTTTAAAAATGAGTGAGAACCCTGTAAATATGCTTATAGAATATATATTTAATTCAGTAATGCCTTTAATCTCTTAATTACTCTTTCGTTCAGCTTGTTTCTGTGCACCAAAGTGGCGGAGGTATGGCTGGAGATGGAGTTCACTCGTATGCTGCAACGCTTATACATGCAGCAAAAGTAAGTGTGGATTATTAATAATCCTTTTCTTTTAATGTAGGTATTTTCTTTTACATCAACAACGTTATTGATGTGGAGTTTACAAATTTTGATTAAAATACAATGTGTAATATCTAGTTACCATCAAACAATCAATTATTATGAACTTTGTTGACAGTGTTCACTCTAGAAATAAAAAGGGGCAGGGCGCTGTGGGCAGTAAAAGGGCACCCCATTTTTGAAAAGGCACTTCTTGTTTTTAAAAGGGCACTTTTAAAAAAAATGTTTTCTGTGGGCGTGGCCACACATTGATACATCGGACCCGTGACCCAACAATGTCGGTTGACATTGCGCCAAAACTGCATATTGGGCTATTGTTAACGATTCTGGTCCTATCTCAAAGGAAAGACCGGGGTACGATGCCTCGTATTTTTTAAAGACCCGTACAAAATTGATGTCTCTTTATGAAAATATTATTTGAAATCTAAAATTTGACATTTTAAAATTATTGTTTTCCTAAAAAACCAATTCTGTAAGTAGGAATCAGATCCCTTACAAAATTGATAAAAAAGATACTTAAATCCAAAATTTGGTAATAAAATACCTAGTCTTGCAAACCAATCCCTACCTAATCCCAAACCATATTCTCTTTAAACAAAACACAGAAAAAAATACTTAGTATTTCATATGCAGGCACAGGCAACCAATAGCATTTGTGGAATGCCCCGTGCTCGAAATTACCGCGGAATGCTCGCGATTTCACAACACACGTAGTTATAAAGGAGTTTATTTTTCTACTGTCATAATTTACTTAATTGCAATTTACACACATTTTTTTTTAATCGATGCTAAAGACAACTAGGGAAGCAATGATGATTGTGCTTGAGTGAAAAGGGCAAGAAGGGCGGAATTTTTTCAAAAGAGGGCGGCATTTTTGAAAAAAGGGGCATGAGGGCGCTATCGAGATTAAAAAAGGGCGGGCAGGGCGGACCGCCCTTCAAAAAACACCTAGAGTGAACACTGTTGTTGATACTCTTTTTTTTTACAAAGTAGTTATTTAGTCTTACTTGGCTTTTCGATTAGTTATTAGGTTACTGGGTAAACAATATTCTAGAATAATAAAAGTCTGTGTAAGTGTACAAGTATTATTATAGGTAAAATGCTTTAATTTTGTTTTGGTTTTTGTGAATATGGCTTATGTTTAATATAAATACCTCATATTGTAATTTTTCTTATGTAATTGATTAACTTTTATTTAAAACTAGTAAGAATGGCTGTTCTTTGCAGGGTTTAAAAAAACCGATATAATATAGGAATAAATGAAGCAACCCATATATTAACTTAAACTTTCACCTTCGAAGTTTCATTAAGTATAATTTAATATTAAGTGTAACCATTCCTAGTTTGAAACAATGTTTTAGAGATATAATATAATCTTATTATGGGTGATTTAAATAAATGGCGAATATTGCCATATCCTGCAAAATCACGACCTTATTATAAGTAACAATATTACTTTTAAAGTATTGTTTTACTAACCTTTGAATAATTCATACATACATAAAGTAATTAGGTAATCATGTTATGTAAAAAATCACTTTCTAAACAGTTGTAATCCTTTAATTTAAAAGCGTAAGGTCATAATAAAGAAATGTGTTTTGTTTCACTTGTTTGAAATTTTTTTTTTTTTTTTTTTTTAAGTACTTTATTGGTAACAGCATCTTATAGCTTTCCAACAATATTGACATTTCTCTTGATATGGGAAATTTTTAAATATAGCTTTTAAAACCTTTATAAATTCATTTTAAAAACTAAAGAGAATTTGAAAATTCTAAGTCTCAGGTGAACATCTTGAGGAGGAATGGTACCTATGTGTAAATTGTAATTTTTTTTTATACACAGAAGAAGCAGGTGTTTTGCCATCCACTCACACACACTTTACATTATTGTTATAGATTATCTTTATATTTCTAATTATCTAATGTATTTCCGGTGTATTTTCTAATTCACTTGTATCTTACTATTTTAGACAATATCAAAGGGTCTGTCAATGTTTGGAGAAACTGTGGCAAACAGCCTCAGTGGACAAAAGCTTGCGAGTAAGCCTACCAAAAGTGATCCAAAGAACCCGGAAGACAGCCAACCTGGAATAGTCACTATTTTAGATACTCATGCTATTCATGGTGAAGTGAGTTTATCTTTTGTGACATATGTTGTTTGTTAGCTTTAGTTTAATTATAAAAGTGTGATATTAAAAACAAACATTGTTATTGTAATAGATCGATTCTAGAAAAAAAAATTAATGTTATCTTGTATTTTTAATATTCCATACATTTTGGTTTGTTAATACTTTTAAGTCTAATTTGAGTTTTGTTTAAACATCTGCTGGATTGTGTTTTAAAAAAAATTTAATATAATTACATATTGTTAAGTTAAATTATCTAATTTTTTATGCTAATTTTATCAATGAATATTTAGGAATACAATATTTCTCATAATTAGAAGTTTTGTTTTCCTGTTACTCTCCTTTTATAACAAAGGTAAAATAATTGTTTCTTATGTTTAGTTATTTGAATCTTAATATCAACACCAATTTTTTTACATATCCCAAACAGACCTTGAAAATTTTAAAAATATATGTTATTAATATTTAAATTGCGTTTTGTGAGACAAATTGATTAGAATTATCCTTTATATCTAATCAAAAACTTATGCACTATGCTTTTTAAATTTATACATATTTAATTTCAGTTTCCTCTTTTTTTAAATTTTTGCATTGTTATTCATGTAAATAGATATAAAAGGACGGGTAGTAACTAAATATTTTAAATAATGAGAATCTATTGGTTTAATTCTTTTTCGCATAATATAATGCATTAGTCCATCACCAACCCCTGCTTCCACATTTTTTTCCACCCTACTTATTTGGTTGGTTAATTTACAATCATTCAAGGAATTACCAAATACATTTTAGAATTGTATTGGGAATTCAAACTCCATATTAAAATCCGTTCCGATAAATTTTCTGTATCACAGTCATTGTTTAACTTTCTGAGCCGTAAAAAAATATTTTCGAAATTTATTATTAATTGTCTGTTGAGTAATCACATGTGAATGTTAGATTTTGTTTTTTTCATTTGACTTTCATTAGTATATAGTTTTAGAGGACAACTTTAAAAGTAGAATTTTTTTGTTCGAAGAGAACAATATATTAAACTTTTAGTGCAGATGAATAAACATCTAGTTTACAGATCTTGTGTTAAATTCTAATTAGGGATGAAACGGATATCCGGTAACTATCCGGCTAATTTATAACTATCCGATATCCGGAAATAAAATGCCGGATATCCGATTTACCATGCCAGATATCCGGATGAATAAAACATTGAAGATTTTTTTTTTGACGGTTAATTATCTTTGGTTTAAGTATTTTCCTGAAAATTTTACCAATGTATTAACAGTGTGCAGATTCTCCCTTAAATTTTTCTCGTTTTTAACTTTAAAATTCTCTTAATTTTTTTTTTAATGAATCGTTATGGTGGAGGGTCATAACATCTCACAACTAATATAAAGTTGAAATAAAAATAAATTTCTCAAAAGTTTAAGCAAACTTGAGTTTTCATGTTTCAAAATACAATTATTCAGAAATTGAGTTTAAAGTGTACAAAACATACGCCCATTGCTAGCAGCACCCTAGCAATAACCCTTTGTAAATAAAAAAGTTTTGTGAATGTTTATTCAATCTTGATATCACCTTAAAGGTAAGGAATTGGGGAATATTATAGAATAAAAAAATATTTTGTAATTTTTGACCGATTTCCGTTTTTTCTAGTGTGTATGAGAAGATAGTTTCATAAAAAAAGAAACTGCCAGATATCCGATCGGATATCTGGCAAAATCCAGTTCGGATATCCCATATCCGGTTTGTAATGTGCGCCGGATATCCGGTATCCGGCAAAACCACTATCCGGTTCATCCCTAATTCTAATGCTAGCTTTTATATTTTGTTTTTTGAACCTTTCAGGTAAACATTGACGACGATAGTGAAGGAGAGGGCATCATAGCACACTTCCCTGCCCATGCCAATGAGCCAGTGGCAGCTTTAGAGTTCGACCCCAGTGGGATGCTTCTTTTTACCTCTTGCCGCTTAGGGCACAGTTTCCACATTTTCCGAATTTTTCCACATCCTGCGAGCTCAGCAATGGGTGCAGTTCACCACTTGTACACCTTGCATAGAGGAGAAACGACCTCAAAGGTTCGTAAATTATCATCTTATTCCATTTTTTTTCCAAACTTAGTATTTTACCTGCGATAAAAAATGTTTTTTGTGTATTTTTAAACCAATACTTTGTATTAAATAAATGACTTTGGTCGATTGAAATGTAATAAGATTTATTTTAATTAATAGGTGCAGGATGTAGCTTTTTCTCTAGATAGTCGCTGGGTTTCTGTAAGCACTTTGAGGGGTACTGCTCATATATTTCCCATAACCCCATATGGTGGTAAGTAAACATGTTCTTTAAATTACATTAAAGAACAAAATTTTAAAATATATTTTAAGATAATTTAAAGAAATCTTACTTGAATGTTTTAAAATGTACATAGTGTTTCTTTGAATTTTATAACAGAATGGAACTTAGCTATTTTTTGGATGGTATATTTGTTTACAGTCACATTAAATAGTCACATAATGTTGTGGTCATAAACATGTTAAAAGCTTAACTTTTATCGTGAAGTCTACCCTTAGATTTATTTTTCCAATTATAAACCTCAAAATATATATATGTTTCTAGTATAACCTCAAGAATACTAGTTAAAGATTTTTTTATTATTTATTTATTGGTAAAACATATTTTGATTTTATAATCAATTGTCGAATTATAAATTTCTTTTGTTAAAACTTATTTTTCAAATTTGTAAAAAGTAAAAACTTGTCATAACATAATTACATTGTCTCAATGACAAAAAGCTCATAATTATAAATTACTAATACTAATTGTTAAAAATAATGCAAGCCTTAAATAAAAATGAGATGAGATAGGAAATACCAGATTGTACAGCTTTGTTATCATATCACTTCTTTTACATCAAGCCAGAATAAGACATTTGCTTTATTGGATTAAAAAGTTTTTTTATAGATCTCTTAATTTTTAAAAATATATATATTTCTATTTCTTGTTGAAACTGACTACAATTAACTCATGTAAAGGACTTTAACAACATATTTGAGAAAAAACATATTTTTATTTACTTTTTAATACATTAAAAAAGATTATTCATATGAGTTTCAATAAATTTCTAATTTAAATTATGTGCTTTTCAGGCCCGATAAGTGTAAGAACTCACACTTCACCTCGGGTCGTTAATAGATTGAGCAGGTTCCATAGAAGTGCAGGATTGGAAGAAATTCAGCAAACTTCTACTACTGGAAGAAACAGTCCTGTTTTGTCAGGTAGTCCAAGTTCTTCTGGTAAGCAAAATTAAAGTTATTTTACTTTTGCCGAATAAAATTATGTCTTATGAATTCTTATAATCAGTGTTATTAATAAATTTTTAAAAATTGCAATTAAATCTTTCAACTATAAAAAGAAATTGAGTTTTTATTATAATAATATAAAGATCTATCAAATCATGCTATTCAAGACTTAAGAATTCTTTTAGAATTTGAAAACTAAAATTCCTCCATATTGCTTATGCAACTAGTTTGTTTTCAAATTTTAGAAATTTCTGGAAAGTTTTGATTGTTCTATACATGTATTAAGTTTTTTATTGGAAAAAGAACTAAACCTATGACATCAGTAAAACTTATATAAGAAATAAAGTTAACTCTATTTAAAATGTAAATGTTGATCATTTTTCAGATGTTATATCTTTAAAATTTCTTCTTTAATGCAGTACTAAAAATTTGTGCAAAATAAATGTGATGAAGTTGCTTGAATCTTAAACTTACAGTGCAAATTTAAATTAATATACTTTTTTGACATAGAATGTTTGTTTTCATAATACTGTATGTCTTAGAACTATCATAAGTAATGAAGTTATTAATTACACAAAAAAAAAATTATCACTTAATTTGACTTAATCACTTTATTTGTACAATAGGATTTTAGAGATTCCATCAAACAGAAATTGTATTTTATTTATTAGTGTAGAACTATTACTATTTTATCAGCTGCTAACCAGAAAGGGTCCCTAATTATCTCAAAAATAGATCATAGACACCTCGTAAGACACATAAAACCATATCTATCTATATTGTGGCAGATTGATATGTAATTTACTGACGTTGCAGTATTATCAAATTGAGAGTTTTTTTGTGTTTCCAAAATGGTATTTTTCTTAGTTATGGGATCTCAATGGTCTGTATTTATGTCATAGATCTCTAATATAAATAATTTACAGAACTTCACGGACATGCTGCAAGTTTAAAACATTTATTTTCAGCGAACAGTTTATCAAGGCCATACGATTCTCATCCAGGTATGGCCTATCACACAAGCTTCTTGAGTCGTATGGGCAATTCTCGACTGCCACCATACCCTCACCCGACAACGATCCAACCCCTTGCTCAACTGAAACAGGCCATGTCGTTTCCTCTAACGGGCGGAAATAAGCCACTCAGCCCTTCTGGAAATGACAGGCACTCTAAGCGGAAGTCTTCTGTATCGGAGACGGTTTGCGTGTCATCTGCCTTTGCCCCACCTCGAGCATGGCTTGTTGGGAGTCCAAGCCTTACTCGGGACAAGAGAGGTAAGGGATGAGTGCCTTTAACACATTGATGACCATGTAACCTAAATGCTTGAGCACTTTCCCAATAAAAATTTATAAACACTTGATTCGGAAAATTAGCAGAATTATATTTCCATTTTTCTGAGCATTGGATGCCATCCATAATTGCATGTTATCAGGTTTTGGTAGATTTGGCTAGTCTTCTTCTTTAGTTTAATTTAAATAATTCAATTATAATTTTTTTGATATTTTATAATATTTTAATGACAAATGATCCTTATTCAGATCATAATGATAAATGATCAGATTATAATGATAAATGATCCTTGCAACATAACCTGGAAAACCGGTGAATCAGGAAATTATCATGGAATTTTTTAATTCTTTAAATATCAGGGAAATGTTCAAAATTTCACAAAAAATCAGCGAATTTTTCCAATTTGGTTCATTAATGCGGCAATTATCGTCTATTATGTTCTCCATTCTGGGCAATTTAATTGTCAATATTTCCTTTTAGTTCTGAATAAGAACTTAAAAAAAAAAAAAAAAAACATGGTTATGCGCATTTTTATATTTTTATTTTTATTTTTGTAAAAACGTGAACCACTGCTGGAGGGAGAAGCAAAAGCAAAGTGTGTTGGACTTTAGATTGTAAGCAACATGTGAGGGGCTAATGAATATGGGATTTATTGAAGACTGGAATAGGAAATATGAAGCATATATTAAACATTTAAATTTATCTACTAAGAAATAATTTGAAAAAAATTGCTTTTTTGCAATATCTGCTTCCAGAGAACATGTGTAATTACTATTATGCCTGTTGCAATTGCATAATTTGTGTGGTATCCATAAATTATTATTGTAACAGTCAATAAGTATTGCTTATAATTTTTCATGTATAATGCAATATATTTATAATATTATTGTAGCGTGGATACTTTGTTTCTATACAAAGCATGTATTGCAACATATCTTAAAGTAATTATAAAATCAGGGAAATTTTTGTGACACCATCATGGAAATCAGGGAACTTTTTTTCCAGAATGTTGTTGCCACCCTGTTATTCTCACAAATTCGTTTATATTCTTAGATAAACCAGCGATGGATTCTATTTTTGTCATTGACTTCCATGCCAATTTGACTGAATATATATTAGAACCAAGACTTGCGGCTGGCGCTCAGAGAACTGATGATTCGGCAATCGAGCTTGAAGTTGTAGCTCATGCTCAATGGAATCTTCGTAGGTAGGAAATATTTTTCTCTTTCTTCACAGCATTCAATAGTTAAACACAATTTGTAATGAGATTATTAATATTATTTAAAAATATGGTCAGTTACTTTGACTGCATTAAGTTTTATGTCGACAACAATTTTTTATGATTTTGTTTTCAAAACAACTATACACTACAACTATGCATTATATTCCGCAAATCAATATTTGAAAGTTTTTGCATTACATTTAATGTAATATAGACTTAAACTTTATTAGAATTCATTTAATGTAATATATAGAATGTATATCCCACGCATAAAAAAGAAGTGTCACAAACTATTCAAAACTTTGGACTGTTAGACAATATCTGTCATTTGATATAAATTTTTGAAAGTATCTCGAATATTTTTTCGTACGAATTTTAAGCGATTTTTAGCAGTTTTTAAGTTATTAAAATTAATTGTAGGATCAAGAACAAAATTGTTTACAAACACAGTAAATTTTTTTAATCAAAGTTCACTTATATGCTTCAAAATAAAAAGTTGAGTTTTATTCTGGTTGTAACTGTTTTGTATTTACAGACCTATCCAATCTCCAGATATTCAGCCTCCACTGCCTACTACGAATCCTATAATGTTTACTTCTGAATCCACAGCTCTAAGTGATACTGGAAGAAGTAGAAGATCATCGTGTAAGTACTCGTTTTTTCTATATTTAACATTTTACATAATACAATTTATTCCGGTCAATTATCTTCAATTTTCTATTCTAGCATCTTAAGGCATCAGCATAACCATATAAAAATTTGCACATAATAAAGCTATTTTATTGCTAGATTTAACAATGCAATATGGTATCAAAGTACTAACATAATATAAGAAATAATTTGTTTCCTGTTAAATGTTTCTTACTAATGTAATGTTTTGTATATAAAATAAAACACTGTTGATTAAGATTTTATAATAATATCTTTTCAAACTGCAAATTCCGTATTACATATATATATAATGACAAGATCTTGACGAGATCAATTAAGTGTTCGACACATTGTAGTAGACTTCCCAGCCTTTACACTAAGTAGATTTTTTAATTTTAACAATTTAAGCCCTACGATTGAAAATATTTTTTCTTGTTCTCCTAATCACGAATTGTTTTCTTTTTTAATCAAAATAGGTTTCTGTTCTCGGATTTAATAATGTTTTATGCAATTTTACGAAGAAATCATTTTATACTTTTTAACCTTATGTTCTGTGGCACCTAGTGTTTGGTACAGCATAGTCTTAGCAGCTATTGTGAAAGTTACTATTACGGGTTGATTAAAAGCACTAATAAACAAAAGAAAAAAAGATAGAACGATAATATTAATCGTTGTTTAATTTAAGAAATTTACCTGGCGTGATCGTATAGTTTTGAACAGAAAGTAAACACAATACTAAAATTTGGTGACCAAAAGAAAACAAATTTATTTAAAACACTAATAAAAAGGGAACGGAACACTTAAAAAAACCTTACAATGCCAAACAAGTTAAAACTTAATAAATTAAAAGGGGGATGGTAAACTAAAAATAAAAACTACTAACTTCAGCGATTTTGTCGAAAAAGATGCGGCAGGAGGTCAAGGCGATACATAAGAGCGCAAAAACAGAAACATGGCCAAGCTGCTACTGCCCTAATAAAAGTGTCCAAGATTGGAAGGTGGACAAAAAGGGGTACTTAGGTGTAGGAGCTCGCTCATCCGACGTCAGAGTCGACCCAAATGTTGAGGGCCTGAATGACAGTCAGTAACGGTCCTTGGCTTATCCCAGTTCTAAGGTTCAGGGTGGTTAGTTCACGAAGGACTGAAGAGGCATCCAGGCTCTGGGATGCAGCCTTGGGGAAGACGGCTCTCGGACCTCGTCCAAGGATCCAGGACGCTTAACCGGGACGTCCGGGCAGTCAGGGAACGACCGCGGCATCAGGGCTCCGATGGTGTGGGTTCTTCAACGGAAAGGGGTCACTCGTCCATCCTCTCTGGTCGATCTCTTTTTTTCTCTTGCATCGGTTGGAGAGGGCGGCGGTTACGTAATTCTAACCCTGCATCAGCATCGGCGGCTATTGCACGAGATCTTAACCCATAGGGTTTCGAAAAAGAACACACGGTCCACGTTTATAAGAGGGGAGCTACACTCCTGTACGTGTTGAGGCTTCGAAAGATGCGTTAAAAGTCCCGTCAAAAGCTGCGCTTTCCAATAAATCGCCAAAACCTCCTTGCCAGATCCCTCAAAACTAGCACATCAATTTCCTCACAGCCAATCAGATAATTTAAAATTACAACTTCGGTTACAGTTAAACCAGACTAGTACGTAAAACGCTCTAAAAAAATATGAAGTCAAACTGAAAAACCCGAACCTAAAAGTGTAACATGATACGGGTGAGGGGGCCGATTTGGGGACCCAAAAGGGTGGAAAAAGACTCCAGACAGGGGGGTTATCACCCTATTTACAAGTGAAAAGCTCTTAGGGGGTTACGAAAAAGGGGGAAATCTTTATTTGGGCTTAATGGAATCAAAAGTGCAGGTTCCCAAGTACAAGGTTGACAATTAAATAGGATACATCAATATTACATAAATTAATTAATACAATTAGGGGAGTCTGAAATTAAATTAAATAAAAGAGGAATTAAAAATTAAACAATTATGGTTTTAACCATAACATTCCCTACGCGTACCTCTTAAAAAAAGTTAAGAATTAACTTTTTTTCACAAGAATAAAAACACAGATCTAGTCATAGAGTAAACAGCAGCAGACTCTCCCACCAAAAATCATCGTCCCCTACATGGGGTGTTCTCAATTATAGCAAATCCTTAAAAACTAAACACAATAAGGTCACACAATGCATAACAAAGACAAATGGGATTTAACCGGACGAGAAAATCTAAAAGTTAAACTCAAAACATCTTAAAATTAGAAGCCCTACAGTAACTAAAAATAAATTAACAATTATTAAATCAGAAATACAACATTAAATTCAACCTGTTGCTTAGCTAGAGTCCTTGAAGCAATTTAGGTTTTAAGCAAAATAATTACAAGCAAATCAATATTATCAAACAATGCAATTACAGATAGTCAACAATGATCTTAAAACTAGAAAAAGATTAAATAGTTAAAAAGCGGAAATAAACCGAGAATTAACAGTTTAAGTCTGAGCATGACAACCCTAAACAAAATTTTAAAAAAAACAATTAAAAAATTAAACAATTATGGTTTTAACCATAACACTATTGTTCCACTAAACCGAACCAACCAAGATGTTTAAAAACAATGCAATTTTTTTGATGTAGGTAAACATAAAACATTTCATTTAAACATGGGATAAATTGTATAATTATTGAATGATTTAAAATAGTGTGTTCCAAAAATAAAGTCTACTTAATATTCTAAAATATTTCATTAAATTTTTTTTAATTTATAGCAAGTAGAATGCATTATATATTTATAAACTTTACTTCTCTCTGACTGCCGCAATTACATTACTCCAGAAGCTATTAAAAATGTTTAAATTACGCCGAACAGTTAACAAAAATAAACTGTTTGCTGTATTATATATTTTATTAGCATCTTTTTTATTTTGCATGTATTTATTGTGGTTTGGATCAAATTTTTTTGACTAAGCATTTATAAGTTGTGAAATTTAAATGTCTAGAAGTCTCTGACTATGTATCGGATGATATTTATTTTGTAACGCATGTAATTCTCAAATCAAATTTTTTGTGAAATTTTCCTTTATATGGAAATGCATAGGGCTTAAGGAGTAATGTAAATGAAACCATTAAACAAAAACAGGATCTATTTCTTAGTTAGTTTAATGATCTAATTTGTTATATTCAATATTCATATTTTTGTTGGTATTTTTAGCTGACTTGAATATTCCACCAAGTGAAACAAAGCCTCCACAGTTAGAGGAAAGCTGGCTTTCTGAAGTAATTTTCATTTTTTTAAGTATGCTAACAAAATCGGATTCCATGACTATTGTATTCTAATGACCTTATCTTATCCCACATCTGTCCTTCAAACAGGTGGAGATTATCACACATGCTGGACCCCACCGACGTCTCTGGATGGGACCCCAATTTTCCTTTCAAACATTTCAGCATTCATCGAATACTACAGTCCTTTCATCCAATTCCTCAGCATTACTGTCTCAGAGTCCAGAAACGCGTGGAGCTTTAACTGCTGATATTTATACTGAAGAGTTGGAAGTTCAATGTTTGAGGTAAGACTTTGTATTTTCTTGAAATAAAGTAAGCAATATTAGCTCTCATAAAAGCAAGAAATAATTTTTTGGAAGTTACTTATTTTGTGGATTTCCAGCAACGTTTGCCATTTACTACCCATTGTTGCTATATTTGCCTTAGTGTATTAACTAAATATATAAAGTATATTAATTTAAATTAAAAGTTCAACAATTATGTTTTATAAAAAATCACTTATTTATTGGAGAAAAAAAAAAACTGCAATCTAGCTGATTGAAAGTTTTTGTATTTCTCAAATTACATCTAAAAATACAGATTTTGAAGAAAAAATCTAATTTTTTATGAATTTTCATGTTAAACATAATCATCTTTATTGGATCTTTACTGATCAATCTAAAAAAATATTCTTTTAAACTTAAAACGCTTTAATTTCCTTTATTTAACAAATGTATATTTATAACTTAATTAAGGGGGTGAGAAGCCAAAGGGAACAAGTGACTTATAAAAAGAAGTTGAGTGCAGTTATGAATAGTTAATACATATGAAATGTTGGTGACAGAGGGATATAAGTAAGTGTCTGTCATGTTCTGAGATCTAACGGCATAAGAATCAACTACTTCAAGAAAGTTTTATTTTTACTTTAAACTGCATTTTCACAAATGTTGAAATTGTCACTTGTATCCTTTCTTGGCTTTTCACCCTCTCAATTGTAAGAAACCCATCTTTTTAGAAAATGTAATATTATATAAGAAATATAATTTGAATAATAAATTTAATATAAATATCTTTATTAAAATAAATTTTAGTTTTACTGCTTATATGAATGCCTGAATATCGATAATATTTTGATATATTAATGAATGTTTGTTCTTTGTTACATGTTGTATACATTCATTATATAATGAAATTGAATTAAAATCATTTTTGCTTCCTTTAGACCCGCCCGTTCTAACCCGGTTGCAATGCCTGGAAGTCACCAAGCCCCTTCTGGCTCCCCAGGATCTCTTATGTGCATTGAAGCAAGTTCTGGTAAAAAAAAAAGATATTCAAATCAAAATTCTTAACTTGTTTTGTGGACATCCAAATTATGATAGTCTTCAGTGCACTTGTACTTTTAACATTATTATTCTAAGCAATACCTTTTTTGTAAAATAAAAACATTTTTAAGTAATTTTACATATAATTTTAGAAGTAAAGTTTTTTATTTGAAGTTTAAGTTGATTTGTATTATATTTCCTGGAAAAAGAACTAACCAGCTGTTATCCATGACTTTACTTGCATACACAAAAATGTAATTTAATTTGATGTATACCAGAAGAATAAAATATGCAGTTATATTAATATTACAATTTTACTTACAAAAGTAAATATATTTATCCCAAAGTGGAAGTAATGTAACTTTAAGGTATTTACATTTTCATAACTTTTTTATTTCTTAATTTAACAACATAAATTCTTAATAATAAACCAATTAAAATAAATTAACTAAAAGTTCAATCAGCTTATCGTCTATTTTACTGCGTTATATCTTATGCATTTGTTTTACTTACCATATGCATGCAGTAGGTTTTGTAAATTTTATTTCCAAAATGATAAAAAATTGACAGGTGTTCTTAAGTGCCTACTGTATAGATTGTTTCCCAATAAATTTTATTTTTTAACAATAATTAAATAAACAAAGTTTATAAACAAAATTACTGACTTTTAAAAGGACAAACTAATAAAAACATTTAAAGAAATGTTCATTGCATTTTAAACTCAAACCACATGTAAACATTTTGCATAATAAATATATTCACAAATTATATTTTAATTGTATATGACAAGTGTGTCCTTCCCTTTAATAAATACAGTATTTCTTCTTTTCCATTCCAGGAAGTTTCGAACAATTAACTAGCATGTTAGAAGTGTGCGGAAGTTGGCCAGAAAGTTGCCCTACTATAACCCCAAACAAAGGTAACGAGGAGCAACTGAAAGAGAGCTTGGCTGATGCAATGATTGAGGATCCCTTTGACTCCCTGCGTAGTGAGGGAAGTTCTGAAGCCAGAAGTGAGTTACTATTTATTCACTATAACTGTATTTTTTAAAAATTCATTGTTTTAATGACATATTTTTAAAATTATGCCAATTTTTAACTAAAAGCTCATTTTAGAAATTTAAATTAAAATATAAAATATGTTAATTTCCTTAAAATAGGTTTTCTTTCATATTTTCTTATATTTTTTTAATGCTATCACTATATTTAACTTTTATTGAAATTAATCCTTTACAAAATACTTTAATACATTTTCATGACGCACACACACATATATATATATATATTTAAATCAATATGAGTGAAAAGTTCATCCAGACGGGAGTCGAACCCGGGTTTAGCGCATAAGTGCTCTACCACTGAGCTATCCGGACGACACCAACCTTCAGAAACTTTTCACTCAAAACACAGATCGGTATAGTAGACACATACAGATACACTACATAACACGAACTCCTGTGAAGCGCTTACAGCTACATTAACACAAGGAACCATGAATAATTTTAACATCAACCATGAAACAAACACACAGAATAAATTATACATATTCCTGCGAAGCGCTTAAAGCCGCATTAACTGTAAGCGCTTCACAGGAGTTGGTGTTATGTAGTGTGCCTGTATGTGTCTACTCTTCCGATCTGTGTTCTGAGTGAAAAGTTTCTGGAGGTTGGTGTCGTCCGATAGCTCAGTGGTGGAGCACTTGTGTGGTAAACAAGGGGTCCCGGGTTCGACTCTCGGCTGGATAAACTTTTCACTCATATTGATTTAAATAAATATTACAGTTCCTTGTGTTAATGCGGCTTTAAGCGCTTCACAGGAATATGTATGATTTATTCTGTGTGTTTGTTTCATGGTTGATGTTATTAAATATATATATATATATATATATATATACTGAATTTGAGTCAATTCATTGCATAAGCATTAGAAAAATCCAAAGACAGTTGAAGCAGAAAATTGTATTTTAAATCCTCACCAGATTTTATTTTTTTAAGTTTAAAACAACTTGTGGCTGACATCCTAAGCAGCAATATAATCACACTAATATAATTTACGGTTCTGTGGTGCATTTTTTAAAATGTGTTTTACATTCCAGATTTCCAAGGTAGTTGTGAAGAACTGAGCTCCAGCAGTTCCCACTCTGGTTCTGTGAGTCACGTTTATGATGCCAGCTCCTCACTCCACAGCTGCATGGATCACACTCTGGTCTTTCCTTCAAGCAGTGGCTCTCCAGATTCTTCCTAACACTGGATCCCCCCATTGGTAAGACAAAGTTAATTTCGCATGGCATTTCTGTTGTTGACTTACTTACATAACATAGAAGAGTGTCCCTTTTGAATGACTAAATAGAAGAAAGTAGATAACAGGGTTTGAAATAAGCAGTCTTTAGTCGTATTTTGCACCTAAATATTTCAGTTTGACAACCGTAATTTTAATTCCAATCATCATTTCTGATGCCTAACTTTTTTTTATAAAACTTTCAGTTTGACGACTGGACTTTTACACTCAGATATCATTTTTTATGTCTAACTTTATGTGTGTTTTTTTTCTTATGGCAAGATGAAATTTGTTTTTTCAGATCGATATCTCGCTTTCCATTTTCGAGCTTCGAAAAATCAAAACACTTCGATCATGGAGCTACTAGTGCAAGCTGTGGAATTCTGAATTGTTTCTTTTCTCTCTTCTTTTCAAGTTATTCCTTAGCGAATCATGCAACCGCTGTTTCTCGCCTTGTTTTCGTAAAAGCAGTTGCCTGATCCTATCCATATTTGTATTGCAATCGTTTGTGGAACTTTAAATTGCGGTACTTCGGATTTTTACTTTTGATTTGAAAAATGGTTAAGCTGATTAACACTTTTTTTTTTGTTGAGTGCTAATAAAATTAAGCTATACTTTTATTTTCATTAGCACTTGCTAGATGTCAATTGACAAAGAATGAAATAGGTCAGGGGTCGGCAAACTCATTAGTCAATAGAGCCAAATATCAGCAGTACAATGATTGAAATATCTTTTGAGAGCCAAATTTTTAAACTTAAACTATATAGGTTACATTATTAACTTAATTAGTGTAAAACACACACACAAACGCATGCACACACGAAGTTAAAGAGCCGCGGTTTGCCGACCACTGAAATAGGTGATAAAACAGGAGAAAACAAAGATTGTAATAATAAAAATTGATTTTCAATAATTGCTCTGATACTTTTCAGAGCAATTATTTTGTCGGTAAGTATATTTTTAGAATACAAACGGAAACATGCTTCTAATTCTATGCAAAAGACGCTAAAACGATTGCAAAAATATCGCAACAGTTGGTGCCAATATAACCCTGGTAGGCAAATGCTACCCATGTATCCTTTTTCCACATGTTTCATTAAAAATGTTAGAGCCATCACTATAGAAATAAAATTAATAAATGCAAATCGAGATGAGACTTTTACTTTTAATTAAATAATTTCATCCCAATTGATACTCTGGCCACACACTTCCAACAATTGGATTCCAACTTTTAATCATTTAAACAGATATATATACTTCTTGGTGTGTGCTTTTATCTTAAAACAAAATTTGACAGTTCTTCGATGTGATCACTGCATTCTTCATCAAACTAGCATATATTATGTTACTTTCAAATATTATTCCAAGACAACTTGCAGCAATATACAGGAGAGCCACGCTGGTCACTTTACATAGTGAAATACACAGAACGCTTGTCCGGCATCGTTGAACCATAACTAAAATATATGTACTTTGCCGGTCACTCGAGATCTTCATTTTTGCTCCCGTAGGATCATTATTTTCCGTTTCCCTCTAAACTTCAGTACCACTATTTTCATTATTATGTGATCGAATAATGATTCATTTACTACAGTTATCTTGGCTTTTAACTTTTGCTTTATAATGTACATTGTCAAATTCTCATGTTTTATTCAAGTAGTTTTATCAAATGTTGTCTTTGTCTTGTTTCAGATCTGCACTTTCTTTTTGAATGCTTACTCCCTGGTAATATTTTAATGTAAATATTGAAGTGCACTCCCTACTACTTTTCAGACTTCCAGAAAAATATCCAAACTACAATCCTTGGGGTCCACAACACCGGTTTTGCTCAAATTCTAAAAGTACTTTTAAAGACATCTTCTCAATGCTAATTTTACCATGAAGATTATGTTCTCACCTGTACAATGCCGAAACACTGCAATGATATCTATTTTTAATTTATATTATTCTCTAATACGGTATATTTATACATTTTAATCTTCTGTAAATATTGCACTTGTGTTATTGTATATTACTGTTGATCTTGTGAACAAATGCTGGCATTTTAACCAGACTGTTTTAGCTTTTTATCATTGTATATGATTATATATATTTTTAAATAGGGATTGTATATTTTAAACTTTTCAAGAGTGGCATGGGTAAAGTTGAGCTATTGGTTAGTTGATTATTCACATGAACTATTACTTAAACATGACAACAATGTTGTTATTTTGCAAATTTGTGTATATATTATGTTTAATCTCAAGGAACATGCCTTCGTAATTTGCGGAGTTTTTATTTCGAATTTCTGTTTTTTAGTATTTGAGTTTTTATTTTAATAAGTCTGATAATTTTAGATTTTTGTTATCCATTAAAAAAAAATTAAATATATATTTGCTATGTTGCATATTTTAACATTTTATTGTAAACATCCTAAATTGACATATAACAGAGTATTATTAACAAGCCAATTTTCGAAACTTTTATACTCTATGAAGACAATAATATTTGCATTAAATGTTTGATATAAAATGATTCCTTTCATATCTCTTATATTTAATGTGATTAATGCACTCATTGTCTATATATATATCTGTGATATACCTTACAATATCCAATAGTTGTTTAAAATGCTAGCATGAATTAATTATTATTATTTTTAATGGATACCATAGAAAAAAGAACAGCCAAGTTTTGTCTTAAGAAATATAAAATTAAAATATATTATTGAAATATACGAATTGGAACGGAATTTACATGAGAACATATATAAAAATATGGGCATGTTCAATTGATAACATCCTTTTTGGTGCTGGTTAAAAAATCACAAATGAAATGTTTAATGTGAATTTTGGAGCTAAAATTCAATACTTTTTTTTCATTTTTGTGCTTTACTTTAATTATTTTTTTAATAATAAAAATAAAAAAAATGTTTATGGAATGTATTTCATTATTTTTAAATTAATTTAAAAGTGCAAGTATTATTACTCTTATTTACATTCTTTTAAATCTATGTATGAAATGGAATGAATATAAAACCTATGGAGTTCTAGTACAGTAGATCTTTATTATAATAGACCAATAGGGGGCTGAAGGTTGTCTGTTTAATAACAAATAATTCTTAATTAATTTAATGTAATGCAACAGGGTGTACATCAATGAAAGTACTTAGGTATAAAATGTGTTTATATTATATATATATATACCTAATATTTTATACCTAACACATTTTATACCTAAGTACTTTCATTGATGTACAACAGGGTGTACATCAATGAAAGTACTTAGGTATAAAATGTGTTTATATTATATATATATATATATATATAAAACAGCCTTCAACATAGGTTGATTGAGAAAAGATGTGTACATATACACAGAATTAATATTTAAAACATGAAGGTCCCTGGTTCATATTGATTGCTCACAATCTTTGTTTTGAATATATATATATATATATATTCTGCTGTGTTTATTTGTTGCAAATTTCTTCAATTAATAACTGACAATGGTTAAAAAAAGAGTGTTCAAAATATGCAAACACTTTTGCTTTTGTCGATTATTCAACACATTGAATAACAAAATTTAAATGATTTTTAACACCGGTGTCTAATTGCGCCAAATGAATTAAAAATACACCCTTATGTGATTGAAAGCAATGATTTTATTCAGTGGTCACTGACATTTAAATAGATTAAAGCCAAATACCAGTTAAATTTTATAATTAGTGTATCAGAATGTTTTTTTCTTCAATTGTACAGTTTTGTAGTATGAACCCTTTTTTTATATATAACTTTGTGTTCTTTTACACAATAAATCATCAAAAATTGTATTTCATTATTTTTTTTTAAAAAAAATCCTTTTATTTGAAATTTGGTCATTTTTTTAATTTGGGAGCGCTTACATCGTTCAAATTGTAACTTTATAATAATTTAATAAATAATTATAACTTTCATCTTTAAAATAAAGAATATGAAATATCTCTTTACTTTTATCCTCTACTAGCATTGGATAGTGCCAATTTCAAAAACAACCTAAGTTGTTTTAATACTATTTGTGATACATTTGACTTGGCCATATGTATATTATATTAGTGTAGAATAGTATTTGTAATAATAGCTAAGGGTCCAAATACTAAATAACTAGAAACATGAGTTCCCCTACTTTTAGTTAGTTACATTACTTTAAAAAAAAAGTATAGATATTTTTTCATGTTTTACATTATGAACATTGACATCGAATGCTTATACACAGGTTTATTGATTATATCTATTATATTAATATAATTCTATCTCTCCAATTAACAAGATTTTAGTGTAATATATAGTGTAAAAACATTTAGTATAAATGTTTGCTAACAATTGATTTCACATTTAAATGTACAAATTTTGTATAGGTACTGCAAAAATAAATTGCAAATAATAACTCTTCTTTCTTGTTTAAATTTCTGGTAAGATTAATTAAATTCTAATAAAAAAAATATTGGGTTTGCAAACTGAAGCTGTTTTTGATCAAACAAATTGAAATCCAACCATTAAATTATTTAATTTTATATAGCTTACCATTTTCATTACTCATTTTAGTGTTATGCAAAACAACTTAAATCGAACTGTTTTTTTGTACTCAGAGTTATGACTTTAATTACTAAATGTGTAATTTTGTATGGTTACACAATATTTACATAAATGATCTTAACGATTTTTCTGTATTCCATTGTTATTTGAACTAATTGTACTAGTACAATATACATTTGATGCTCTAGAACTTCTTTCAACTCCGAGTGAGTTAACTCTCAAATTACAAATTGTAATTTAAATTTATTTCAAAGAAAATTACAGTTTGAAAGTTTAAAAATTATGCAATGAAGGGTTCATTAGTAATTTTATCTCCGCCCTTTTTCTAAGACTTATGCTACTTGCTTCAATTGCTTTGTTTCTAAGTACTTTTTCCTTCATCTAATTGTACATGGCTGTCAAATCTTCTATTAATAGTGACTGAAGGTACATTTAATGATATATTCGAATATTTTTTTCATGCTGATTAATGAGACTCAACAGCTGTTGGAAAAATATGCTAGTATTATGGTGTTAAATTAAGTTGTCAATATTTTTAAAACCATCATATATATATATATATATATATATATATATATAATGTTCTTTTATGTAAGATGATGTTATATAAGTTTTTTTAATTGTATATTATTGTTTTCAAAATATACATTATTAATTCATAAAGAAAAACTTCCTTAAAATATATTTATGTTATTTCACTACATTGACTATAAATAGTCAATATATTGAACAGTATAACTCTTGTAGTACACATTGTACATATTCTATCCTCAAAGTACTGAAGATTTTTTTTCTTCACTTTTTAAATTTTACTCTCTTATTGATAGTTTAATTCACGTTTAATTAATATCATTACCATTTCCCTTTAATCAATCCTATTTACTTTAAAAGGGGTGTACCTCAATATTTTTATTTTCATTGTAGTTTTATGACACTAATCAACAAACCAAAGTATTTCCCACATAAATAGAGCTTGTTAATATTTAATTTAAGTACAGTAGAACGTCGATTATCCGTTTCTCTTTTATCCGGAACTCGCTGTTAACCGACCATGTCAAGCTTTGCACATGGATATCAAAATTAGAAAGGCTGCCTATGTTTTAAAGGAGGCAAATATCCAAAATAGTGATATAGTCAGTGATCTGGGGGTATTAGTAAATGAGGATTTTAAAATGGGTCATCAATATACAGTGGCTAGCAAAAAGCTAATAGAATGTTGGGGTACATCAGAAAAGTGTTTTATCAAAGTCTAATGATATAATCTTGCCATTGTATAGTTTTTGGTAATGTCTAATCTAGAGTATGCTGTACAGTTTTGGTCACCTTTTCTTTAAAAAGATATTAACTTGCTAGAGAAAGCTCAGCACAGGGCTACTAAAATGGTCCAAGGTTTTTCAGGCATGTAATATGGAGATATATTAAAAATTTGAAAATGTGTAGTCTGGTAGAGAGAAGATTTGATTCAACTGTTCAAATTTATTTAACAGAGATACGTCGAAGGCTTAGATTTTAATGTGAGTGATAGAAAGAGAGTTCAGGGATTAAAATTAAACATATCTTAAGAGTATGTCATGTAATTAAAGAAAACATCGATTACTAGTTTATTAGTTTTTATATTCAATGACAATTCTCTATTATTCGGAATTTTTTATTAACCGACCTACCTCCAGTCCTAATTAGGTCGGACAATCGAGGTTCTACTGTATATTCAAATTTATCCAGTTTGAAAAGCAGAAAACACATCAAAGTATTTAAAATTTGAGGCATCCCTCTCAACTTAAATGGACAGAGTTGTCTTCCAACGGTTTTTGCTTTCTTGCCTTCAAAATACCTTACGATGTTATAATACATTCATTACCTATTACTTATGCTTGCAAACTGTATTACCTGTTTTCCCATTTTATTGTACTTAAGTTTTAAGTCTATATTATGTATATAACCAGTTGTATGCTTACATTTATACATATGAAATTCCATTTAAAAATAATAATGGAAAAATATTTTTATTTTGTCAATTGATGCTTGTCTACTATTAAACATGATTGTAGTGAATTTAATAAATATCATTATTTAAACAATTCATAATTTCTCTTATTTACGCTCATTAATTTTTTTATATATATACTAGGGAGCTCCGCCCCCTGCTCCGCTAACGCTTCGCCAACCCCCGGAGGTTGCTACGCAATCCTCTTTAGTTTGCTTCGCAAACAATACCGGCTTCATACACTGTAGACTATGAGAATGTATCCTAACAACATAACTTTTTTTAGTTATATAAATTATTACTGGCAGTGCCGTCACACAAATTTATTTTTGGGATGTTGAGACAAGAAATTTCCCAACTTAACGATCCGAAATTCCGAACGTGAACGATTCAAAATTCCCAACTTAAGGACGTCAGGTACCAACTCTAGTGTTTTCCTCGTTATCTGACCATTGTTAAAAAATATGAGACATCGTCCCCGGGTCTATTCTTCAAGAAAGGCTTCGAACCAAAGCGTCCTTGATGTAGTAAGTAAATACGTACTAATAACCAATCAAGGGCGCTTTGTTCAAACCAACCCCAGTAGTTCAATGTACAGCTCTAGTGCGACGTTAATTAACCAGACCACACTTAACGATTCGAAATTCACAACGCAACAGTGCTAAAAAAATTCCCAGTTCCAACTTATAGACATTTGTCAGCTTTTTTATAGGTAATATTAAACAGTTCTCTCGAAAGTATTGATTTATTGCACGCATGTTCCAATGCAGTGTTCTGTTTTGAGGTCTAATTTAAGTTTCATCTTAATACAAGCTGGGCAATTTCTAGTCTTCCATCTCTTTCATTTGCTAATAATATTAATTTTCCTGAGGCATAAATTTTCCCAACTCAGGGATTTTTAAAACTCGAAATCCCCAACTTTTAAGGTTTCAAGTTTCAAGAGAGATTAATAACAAAAGTAAAAATAATCGGAAATTATTAGATTAAAATTTTATTACAAGTTTGGTTACATTGCCGTAATATCGGTTGAATATAAAAAAAAATCACCAATTCTATGTGTGGTTTAATTTGTTTGTAATTTAGAAAAGGGAAAATTAATGAATACTTAAGATTACTATTAATACTCAATAGTTTTTAATGTGTTTCAATACATTTTTAGTGCATGTAAAAGTTCGAATTGATGAGATCCAATTTCTACGGTGTGTAGATAGGACTGGTGCATGTTAAATATGATCGGAGTCCAAAGTCCTGACGCCTATTGAGGTTGCGTCGGGTGCTAGTTCAGGTGTAGTCTTCGTCATCTGACCATGGTTCAAAAATATGAGGTATTGTTCTCTGGTCTTTCCTTTCCTTCGAGATAAGCCTTGAACCATCGTCAATTGCCCAATTTGCAGCTCTATTGCAAAGTTTAATTAACCAAACTAACTCAATTATCGCTTGAATTCAAGACAGTAGAGTGGCAACATAACCTGGAAAGCCGGGAATTATTATGGATTTTTTTTTATTCTGGAAATATAATTAAAATGTTCAAAATTTACAAAAAATTAGGGAAAGTTTCAAATTTGGATTATTAAAAGGGCTATTATCGTCTATTATGACCTCCATTCTGGATAATTTAGTTGTCAATATTACCTTTTAGTTCTGAAAAAGAATTTTAAAAACAATTTCAATCGAATTTCAGATTTCTTTTTGTTGAAACGTGAACGACTGCTGGAGGGAAAAGCGAAAGTAAAGCTCGTTGGTTATTGGATTGTAAACAATATCTGCAGTGAAGGGCTAATGAATATAAGATTTATTAAAGATTGGAATAGGAAATAGGAATCATATAAAACATTTAAAATTATCTACAAAAGAAATAATTTGAAAAGTCTTGCTTTTCTTTTCTACTCAAAAACATAAACTATGCTGTTCCAACTTTTTTCCGTGACGAAAGAAGAAACAACAGTAGATAATGCCAATTGAACAGGAAATGTTTCTCACGAAAGAAAAATACACCGAGAAGGTAAAACGCGAAGAATGAATAATCGTTTTGAGGCGACGAATATCAACAATGTAATAACATCATTACGTCAATTTGCACGGTTATAAGGGTCCCCGTAACAACTCTTGAGTATCCTGTAATTGGGAAGGACTACTGTCTTCTATGGTGGTTGTAAACGTGGGTACTTGCAAATTATATCTCAAATTATTAACAGTTTCCTCTCGGCAATCAATCTTTCTTGGAAACCCTCACCTGTTGAATTTCATTAGGAAGTCAATTGTGGGAATTTAGACATTTTTAACGTAAAACCAGAGGCGGTTTCAGGCTCACACATACATAAAGAGGACGCCAAAGTTTGGTGATAGGAAAAAATATCTAACGCGAACAAAAATGAAGAATAGGATTAAGCATGTCAAATGCAATCAATAGGCTCACATTGTAAAATTTTACTTCGAGAATCCGAAATTTATGATTAATTCTGAATTTAAAACTATAGTGTAAAAAAAGGTATTTAAAAATGATCATTTGAACATACTCGTTTCTCTTTGAGTACAATTGCATCGTAAATGAGCGATGACGTGCTCAAATTTAAGTAATCGTACTTTCCCAAAATTGATAAGCGTGATTTAATATTGCTAATCTCAGCTTCTGTTCAAGCCATCTTAACAAAGCGACCTGACAAACTTAAAATAGTTGTTCAGAAGATGGTTTTCCAATTTGATGTCGATTGCTTAAATGGAAACTGAGTTATTACAACACAATTACCTTACTTCCCATTCTTTTGGTAGATCTTTTAAACATTTCTTCTTTTTATAACTTCTTCACGTCGCCCTGGCAATGCAACGAATTTGGGCTGCGATGCCTTAGGATCTGGGTTCGATTCCCGGTAAGTCTTAGTTGTAATTGTCGATATTTATTGAAAGTGATTTACGAAGGCAGCCTATGTAGGCAAGCAACTACTCTTTTATTCATTTTAACCCATTTTTGAGTATATGTCATTTTAAAAAATTTACTCAAAGATGAGTATATTTTACTTATGTTTGAGTACCTACTTTTAACACTGTAGACGTCTAATAAAATCAAACTTTTAAACTCTAAGTCGAACTGTTTATACGTAAAATCATATTTAAGATTAGAGATTAAAAAAAGCAAATTGATCATTGGTCATTAAAGCTCTTTTGAATAGTATTTTAAAAACTTAACCGATCTAATCAAAACAGTTCTTTAAAATTTAACAAATGTCATTAAATTGTAATCGTTACAAGAATATATAATTTTTTTTATTTTTTTTGCGAATAACTTGTGAATATTTGAAATACAAATATTAAAAGTCCAAGGACCCTTTTCTAGATTTTCCATTATATAATTTGCAAAACATTAGGGGCGGGGGGCGCCGAAATCAAATTTGCTTGTTTTTAACAGGTTTATTGCACCGCCAATGCGTAAAACGTCTTAAAATTCAGCTACACGTGGTATCAAGATAGAAACATCCAATTACACCATAACTCCGTGGTAAATAGCACGATTGCATTAAATGTGTTCTTCTTGTTTGATAAAAAATTAGGTACAGATGCGTGGTGAAGAAACAACTTGGCTGTCTTTCTTCTTGTACAATTTTTATTTCTGTATACTGCTGAAATAACTTTACGTAAAAGGGCCGTGCTCCAGCACACCCTCATCCTATTATACGAAAAACAAAGAATATCATTGATAACTTTCCTATCGAATTCCTTATATGAAGAGAGCATATTGTGAAGTTGGATTCTATCGTTTTAATTTTAATCGTCGAGGTTGTAGTCATATTTTACATTTATTACCCGTTTTTGGAAATAGGTTAATTAAAATGATACATTAGGTTAGGTATAGTTAGTTCTTTAAAAATCTAGTTTTTAAGCGTAGGCACCTAACACCGAAGGGCAATTTCTAGTTTTTGTTTTAATTCTTTTGTTACAAGGGTAAAATTTAATACACCGTTCAAGTTTTCTAATATAGCAATTTTGTGAAGAAGAAAAAAATGTACTGGTAAATGTTTTTCATTAAAGATTTTAAAAAGCGATATTCTTTTTTATATATTAGGTTAGAATTTTTACAATTTTTAATCAGTAAAAATATGTTAACGACAAAAAATATTTAATAGATAAAATAAAAGTTTTCGAGAAAATAGATATATGAATGACATTAAGAAAGATTTATGCCCTATCTACTTGAACAATTAAAAAAAAAGACAAGCTATTTAAAAAATCCCACGCTGTTTGGTTTTGCAAAATATCCTATGTCTATAACAAAAAAAAAATAGTAACTACGTTTATTTTTAAAAAAAGAATTAGGCTTTTACCTTTCTGAAGAATTCTAAAATAGATTTTGAAATATATGTGTTTAAATTTAAATATGTAAAATATCAAATGAAAGATTTTAAACATTTAAATAATATGATTTTCACATTTGCATAAGACAGTACTTAACTATTGTTAGTAATTAAATCATATTATTTTGCAATATTTTGCAAATTTCCTACCTATTAAAAATGCTGTATAAGTAAAAAAAGAATTTTTAATCTTAAATACTGCGGTTTCTCTCAAGTTTAAATTTTTTTACAAAATTGTGTAGAACAGCGCTTTAAGTGGCAGAATGGCCCAGACGTCTCAGGCGTCAGATTTAAGCTCTAGTTCTCGTAAGAGAGCGTGGGTTCGAACCCACTTCTGGCAATAGCTTGGTACTCTTTTTACATTTCTTATTTTTAATAAAATATATTCTTAATATGAAACTATACAGTGTCTCTCGTATTTGAATTATTAAAAAATTTGTGTAAAACATATTTAAACGTGCCAGAATGGCCGAGCGGTCTAAGGCGCCAGATTTAAGCTCTGGTTCTCGATCGAAAGAGAGCGTATGTTCGAACCCCACTTCTGGCAGTAGCTTGGTACTCTTTTTACATTTTCTATTTTTAATACAATATATTCTTAACCTGAAACTACACAGTGTCTCTCGTGTTTGAATTATTTAAAAACTTGTGTAAAACGCCTTTAAAAGCGCCAGAATGGCCGAGCGGTCTAAGGTGCCAGATTTAAGCTCTGGTTCTCGTAAGAGAGCGTGGGTTCGTACCCCACTTCTGGCAATAGCTTGGTACTCTTTTTACATTTCTGATTTTTAATAAAATATATTCTGAATCTGAAACTACACAGTGTCTCACGTGTTTGAATTATTTAAAAATTGTTTTAAACGCCTTTAAAAGCGCCAGAATGGCCGAGCGGTCTAAGGTGCCAGATTTAAGCTCTGACTCTCGTAAGAGAGCGTGGGTTCGAACCCCACTTCCGGCAATAGCTTGGTATTCTTTTAACATTTCTTATTTTTAATAAAATATATTCTTAATCTGAAACTACACAGTGTCTCTCGTGTTTTTATTATTTAGAAAATTGTGTAACACATATTTAAACGTCCCAGAATGGCCGAGCGGTCTAAGGCGTAAGATATAAGTTCTGGTTATCGAAAGAGAGCGTGGGTTCGAACCCCACTTCTGGCAGTAGCTTGGTACTCTTTTTACATTTCTATTTTTTAATAAAATATATTCTTTATCTGAAACTACACAGTGTCTCTCGTGTTTGAATTATGTACAAAATTGTGTTAAATGCCTTAAAACGCGCCAGAATGGCCGAGCAGTCTAAGGCGCCAGATTTAAGCTCTGGTTGTCGTAAGAGAGCGTGGGTTCGAACCCCACTTCCGGCAATAGCTTGGTATTCTTTTTACATTTCTTATTTTTAATAAAATATATTCTGAATCTGAAACTACGCAGTGTCTCTCGTGTTTTTTTTTATTTACAAAATTGTGTAAAATATATTCATACGTGCCAGAATGTCCGAGCGGACTAAGGCGCCAGATTTAAGCTCTGGTTCTCGAAAGAGAGCATGGGTTCGAACCCCACTTCTGGCAGTAGCTTGGTACTCTTTTTACATTTCTAATTTTTAATAAAATATATTCTTAATCTGAAACTACACAGTGTCTCTCGTGTTTTTTTTATTTACAAAATTGTGTAAAACATAATCGCACGTGCCAGAGTGGCCGAGCGGTCTAAGGCGCGAGGTTTAAATTCTGGTTCTCGAAAGAGAGCGTGGGTTCGAACCCCACTTCTGGCAGTAGCTTGGTAATCTTTTTACATTTCCTATTTTTAATAAAATATATTCTTAATCTGAAACTACACAGTGTCTCTCGTGTTTGAATTATTTACCAACTTGTGTAAAACACGTTTAAACGTGCCGGAATTGCCGAGCGGTCTAAGGCGCCAGATTTAAGCTCTGGCTCTCGTAAGTGAGCGTGGGTTCGTACCCCGCTTCTGGCAATAGCTTGGTACTCTTTTTAAATTTCTTATTTCTAATAAAATATATTCTTAATCTGAAACTACACTGTGTCTCTCGTGTTTGAATTATTTACAAAATTGTTTAAAACATACTTAAACGCGCCAGAATGGCCGAGCGGTCTAAGGCGCCAGATTTAAACTCTGGTTCACGAAAGACAGCGTGGGTTCGAACCCCACTTCTGGCAGTAGCATGGTCCTCTTTTTAAATTTCTTATTTTTAATAAAATATATTCTTAATATGAAACTGCACAGTGTCTCTCGTGTTTTTATTATTTATAAAATTGTGTAAAACATATTTAAACGTGCCAGAATGGCCGAGCGGTCTAAGGCGCCAGATTTAAGCTGTGGTTCTCGTAAGAGAGCGTGGGTTCGAACCCCACTTCTGGCAATAGCTTGGTACTCTTTTTAAATTTCTTATTTTTAATAAAATATATTCTTAATCTGAAACTACACAGTGTCTCTCGTGTTTTTATTATTTATAAAATTGTGTAAAACATATAGCCCAGTAGAGATAGCTCAAAAAAATGGGTTGGGTTGCAAAAAATGGAGTAGTTTTGATTTTCGGGTATCTTGTATGTATCGACCCCCTCGTGAAAAATCCAAGTTTTCGACCTCCCACGCCTTGTGCGTTTTCCTCCATCTTGAAAAAACCGCTAAAAAAAGGCACTTTTTTAAGTGTTTCCTCAATAACTCGCTTCCAGTGCATTTTAGGCTAAAAGTTACTATTACAATTTTAAAGAACATTAAATGTCCTACAAGTTTCATGTATAACATGTTGGAAAATTCTGAACATGTACTGAGATATAGGGCCGCGAAAATCTATAAAAAATTCAAAAAAATGAAAAAAGTCAGATATGTCGTTAGTTTTACTTGAATAACTTTTTTTCTCTGCAGTTTAGCATAAAATATATAATAACGAATCTTGTAGAGAATTAAATGTCCTACAAGATCCATACAAAATATTTGTAATTACTACCAATATATGACGAGAAATGTTGAAATAACAATAACATTGTCACACGTACTTTCCCTTCCAGCCTCTCTCCCTTCCTTCTCTTGCATATTTCCACTTGTAATAGTTTCGGTTCTCGTTTTGTTGTGTTTGCTCGTTTTTTGTTTTTAAGTTCTGTAGTGTCTGCTCTTTTGTTCAAAATGTCGGGTTTACATGGAACTGTGTGCTTTATCTGTGCTGAAAGTGTGAGTGAAGGTGAAACGTTTGTAGTGAAAGAGCGAGGTGTAAATAGATTACGTGTGTCCAGTGTAAAGCGTAAACTTTCAACTCATTCTGCTTTTCTGAGTAATGTGAACGAAGTCAGGGTTCATACTTCATACCAAAAGAATTATAATAATGACAAGCTGATTGCATCTTACTTCCGAACGGCAGCTTCTCAGCCTGCGCCTGGACCATCCTGTAGATCGTCGAATGAACGTGTTTTCACTTTCAAAAATCACTGCTTCCTCTGTGGCAACGAATTACCTAAGGATTCACGCTTCATCTCATTGCTTCATAATGCATTTCAGCAAGCACAAATGGTCGCCAAGCAGGCTACAGAAGACGCAGATGTGTTAATTGTGAAAACTGCCATTTCATTGTCTTCTGCATAGGATTCTGTTGTAGTTATTGGTGAAGACATTGACCTTTTAGTATTGGTCACAGCTTTAGCACCAGACAATGTGTTCTTTTACAAATCTGGTGGGAGCAACATGGCAGATGCTTTGTACTCCAAAAAATCTTTCAAATATATAAATATTGTGGAAAACATTCTTTTTCTACATGCGATAAGTGGCTGCGATACAACCTCCACTCTATTTGGGAAGGGGAAAATGAAGTTTTGTACCACATTAGAAAGTGATGTATTCCACAATGAAAATGTTACCATTTTCAAAGATCCAGTTGCAGAGAAAAGATCACGGAAGCCACTAAAATTTTCTTTGTGTCCCTTTACGGCGGTGACCTAAACACTTCTATATATGAGTTGCGGTATATTCGCTTTGCTAAAGCTGCTACGAACACAAAATTCCGACTACCTCCAACTAGGGATGCAGTTCAATATCATGCATATAGAACTTATCTGCAAGTTCAAACCTGGATGGGAAATGAAAAATACTCTCTCAACTGGGGCTGGAAGAAGGATATTGGTGGCCTAACTCCAATCCCAATGAATAAAGAACCAGCTCCACAGGCATTGCTAAACATGATTTCGTGCCAATGCAAAAAGACCTGTGGTAACAAATGCAGCTGCAAAAAAGCAGGTCTTCGATGCTCCGTAGTATGTCTTCATTGTGGATTCGAGTCCTGCAGTAATGCACCAGAGGTTGAATTGAACATGGAAAAAAGACGAGTTAGACGATCTACTGCTTATTGGTCGAAGTAATGAACTATTCACATCAAGCACACCTGGGCTAAAACAACAAAAACTGTATGATGGATTTTTAACTTGAGTTTATTATGTTTAAATATAGGTATTTGTGAATGCTTTAAAAATTTGTGTATTACATTATAAAGTTTTTGTATTTTTCTAAATTTGACATAAATCTCATATATTGCATCCAAGTTCATGTACTATATACGTGAACTACATGTATATATTACATACATAATCGATTAAATATATTACATTCAGGAATACTAATTTCAACAAAGGGTGATATTTGCAGTTTACAATCAACTTTCACCAAAATTGTTATTTCAACATTTCTCGGCATCTGTTCGTAGTAATTACAAATATTTCGTATAGATCTTGTAGTAAATTTAATCTTCTACAAGATTGGTCCTTATGCATTTTACGTTAAGCTGCACAGGAAAAAGTTATTCAAATAAAACTAACGACATATCTGACTTTTTTCATTTTTTTGAAATTTTTATAGATTTTCACGGCCCTATATCTCAGTACATGTTCAGAATTTTCCAACATGTTATGCATGAAGCTTGTAGGAAATTTAACGTTCTTTAAAATTGTAATAGTAACTTTTAGCCTAAATTGCACTGGAAGCGAGTTATTGAGGAAAAACTTAAAAAAGTGCCTTTTTTTAGCGGTTTTTTCAAGATGGCGGAAAACGCACAAGGCGTGGGAGGTCGAAAACTTGGATTTTTCACGAGGGGATCGATACATACAACATACCCGAAAATCAAAACAACTCCATTTTTTGCAACCCAAAATCCTATCTCTACTGGGCTACTATTTAAACGTGCCAGAATGGCCGAGCGGTCTAAGGCGCCAGATTTAAGCTCTGGTTCTCGTAAGAGAGCGTGGGTTCGAACCCCAGTTCTGGCAGTAGCTTGGTACTCTTTTTACATTTCCTATTTTTAATAAAATATATTCTTTATCTGAAACTACACAGTGTCTCTCGTGTTTGAATTATTTACAAAATTGTGTTAAACGCCTTAAAACGCGCCAGAATGGCCGAGCTGTCTAAGGTGCCAGATTTAAGCTCTGATTCTCGTAAGAGAGCGTGGGTTCGAACCCCACTTCCGGCAATAGCTTGGTATTCTTTTAACATTTCTTATTTTTAATAAAATATATTCTTAATCTGAAACTACACAGTGTCTCTCGTGTTTTTATTATTTAGAAAATTGTGTAACACATATTTAAACGTCCCAGAATGGCCGAGCGGTCTAAGGCGTAAGATATAAGTTCTGGTTATCGAAAGAGAGCGTGGGTTCGAACCCCACTTCTGGCAGTAGTTTGGTACTCTTTTTACATTTCTAATTTTTAATAAAATATATTCTTAATCTGTAACTACACAGTGTCTCTCGTGTTTGAATTATTTACAAACTTGTGTAAAACACGTTTAAACGTGCCGGAATGGCCGAGCGGTCTAAGGCGCCAGATTTAAGCTCTGGTTGTCGTAAGAGAGCGTGTGTTCGAACCCCACTTCTGGCAATTGCTTAGTGATCTTTTTACATTTCCTATTTTTAATAAAATATATTCTTATTCTGAAACTACACAGTGTCTCTCGAGTTTTATTATTTACAAAATTGTGTAAAACATATTTAAACGTGCCAGAATGGCCGAGCGGTATAAAGCGCCAGATATAAGCTCTGGTTCTCGAAAGAGAGCGTGGGTTCGAACCCCACTTCTGGCAATAGCTTGGTATTCCTTTTACATTTCTTATTTTTAATAAAATATATTCTGAATCTAAAACTACACAGTGTCTCTCGTGTTTGAATTATTTACAAAATTGTGTAAAACATATTCATACGTGCCAGAATGTCCGAGCGGACTAATGCGCCAGATTTAAGCTCTGGTTCTCGTAAGAGAGCATGGGTTCGAACCCCACTTCTGGCAGTAGCTTGGTACTCTTTTTACATTTCTAATTTTTAATAAAATATATTCTTAATCTGAAACTACACAGTGTCTCTCGTGTTTTTTTTATTTACAAAATTGCGTAAAACATAATCACACTTGCCAGAGTGGCCGAGCGGTTTAAGGCGCGAGATTTAAATTCTGGTTCTTGAAAGAGAGCGTGGGTTCGAACCCCACTTCTGGCAGTAGCTTGGTAATCTTTTTACATTTCCTATTTTTAATAAAATATATTCTTAACCTGAAACTACACAGTGTCTCTCGTGTTTGAATTATTTACCAACTTGTGTAAAACACGTTTAAACGTGCCGGAATTGCCGAGCGGTCTAAGGCGCCAGATTTAAGCTCTGGCTCTCGTAAGTGAGCGTGGGTTCGTACCCCGCTTCTGGCAATAGCTTGGTACTCTTTTTAAATTTCTTATTTCTAATAAAATATATTCTTAATCTGAAACTACACAGTGTCTCTCGTGTTTGAATTATTTACAAAATTGTGTAAAACATACTTAAACGCGCCAGAATGGCCGAGCGGTCTAAGACGCCAGGTTTAAGCTCTGGTTCTCGAAAGACAGCGTGGGTTCGAATCCCACTTCGGGCAGTAGCATGGTCCTCTTTTTACATTTCTTATTTTTAATAAAATATATTCTTATTCTGAAACTACACAGTGTCTCTCGTGTTTTTATTATTTATTAAATATTGTAACACATATTTAAACGTGCCAGAATGGCCGAGCGGTCTAAGGCGCCAGATTTAAGCTCTGGTTCTCGAAAGAGAGCGTGGGTTCGAACCCCACTTCCGGCAATAGCTTGGTACTCTTTTTAAATTTCTTATTTTTAATAAAATATATTCTTAATCTGAAACTACACAGTGTCTCTCGTGTTTTTATTATTTATAAAATTGTGTAAAACATGTTTAAACGTGCCAGAATGGCCGAGCGGTCTAAGGCGCCAGATTTAAGCTCTGGTTCTCGTAAGAGAGCGTGGGTTCGAACCCCACTTCTGGCAGTAGCTTGGTACTCTTTTTACATTTCCTATTTTTAATAAAATGCATTCATAATCTGAAACTACACAGTGTCTCTCGTGTTTGAATTATTTACAAAATTGTGTAAAACATATTTAAATGTGCCAGAATGGCCGAGCGGTCTAAGACGCCAGATTTAAGCTCTGGCTCTCGTAAGTGAGCGTGGGTTCGTACCCCGCTTCTGGCAATAGCTTGGTACTCTTTTTAAATTTCTAATAAAATATATTCTTAATCTGAAACTACACAGTGTCTCTCGTGTTTGAATTATTTACAAAATTGTGTAAAACATATTTAAATGTGCCAGAATGGCCGAGCGGTCTAAGACGCCAGATTTAAGCTCTGGCTCTCGTAAGAGAGCGTGGGTTCAAACCCCACTTCTGACAGTAGCTTGGTACTTCTTTTACATTTCTAATTTTTCATAAAATATATTCTTTATCTGAAACTACACAGTGTCTCTCGTGTTTGAATTATTTACAAAATTGTGTTAAACGCCTTAAAACGCGCCAGAATGGCCGAGTGGTCTAAGGTGCCAGATTTAAGCTCTGATTCTCGTAAGAGAGCGTGGGTTCGAACCCCACTTCCGGCAAAAGCTTGGTATTCTTTTAACGTTTCTTATTTTTAATAAAATATATTCTTAATATGAAACTATACAGTGTCTCTCGTATTTGAATTATAAAAAAAATTGTGTAAAACATATTTAAACGTGCCAGAATTGCCGAGCGGTCTAAGGCGCCAGAGTTAAGCTCTGGTTCTCGTAAGAGAGCGTGGGTTCGAACCCCACTTCTGGCATTAGCTTGGTACTCTTTTTACATTTCCTATTTTTAATAAAATATATTCTTAATCTGAAACTGCACAGTGTCTCTTGTGTTTGAATTATTTACAAACTTGTGTAAAACACGTTTAAACGTGCCGGAATGGCCGAGCGGTCTAAGGCGCCAGATTTAAGCTCTGGTTGTCGTAAGAGAGCGTGTGTTCGAACCCCACTTCTGGCAATTGCTTAGTGCTCTTTTTACATTTCCTATTTTTAGTAAAATATATTCTTAATCTGAAACTACACAGTGTCTCTCGAGTTTTATTATTTACAAAATTGTGTAAAACATATTTAAACGTGCCAGAATGGCCGAGCGGTATAAAGCGCCAGATATAAGCTCTGGTTCTCGAAAGAGAGCGTGGGTTCGAACCCCACTTCTGGCAGTAGCTTGGTACTCTTTTTACATTTCTAATTTTTAATAAAATATATTCTTAATCTGAAACTACACAGTGTCTCTCGTGTTTTTATTATTTAGAAAATTGTGTAACACATATTTAAACGTCCCAGAATGGCCGAGCGGTCTAAGGCGTAAGATATAAGTTCTGGTTATCGAAAGAGAGCGTGGGTTCGAACCCCACTTCTGGCAGTAGCATGGTCCTCTTTTTACATTTCTTATTTTTAATAAAATATATTCTTAATCTAAAACTACACAGTGTCTCTCGTGTTTTTATTATTTATAAAATATTGTAACACCTATTTAAACGTGCCAGAATGGCCGAGCGGTCTAAGGCGCCAGATTTAAGCTCTGGTTCTCGAAAGTGAGCGTGGGTTCGAACCCCACTTCTGGCAATAGCTTGGTACTCTTTTTAAATTTCTTATTTTTAATAAAATATATTCTTAATATGAAACTACACAGTGTCTCTCGTGTTTGAATTATTTAAAAATTGTGTTAAACGCCTTTAAAAGCGCCAGAATGGCCGAGCGGTCTAAGGTGCCAGATTTAAGCTCTGACTCTCGTAAGAGAGCGTGGGTTCGAACCCCACTTTTGGCAATTGCTTAGTGCTCTTTTTAAAATTCCTATTTTTAATAAAATATATTCTTAATCTGAAACTACACAGTGTCTCTCGAGTTTTATTATTTACAAAATTGTGTAAAACATATTTAAACGTGCCAGAATGGCCGAGCGGTATAAAGCGCCAGATATAAGCTCTGGTTCTCGTAAGAGAGCGTGGGTTCAAACCCCACTTCTGGCAGTAGCTTGGTACTCTTTTTACATTTCTAATTTTTCATAAAATATATTCTTTATCTGAAACTACACAGTGTCTCTCGTGTTTGAATTATTTACAAAATTGTGTTAAACGCCTTAAAACGCGCCAGAATGGCCGAACTGTCTAAGGTGCCAGATTTAAGCTCTGATTCTCGTAAGAGAGCGTGGGTTCGAACCCCACTTCCGGCAATAGCTTGGTATTCTTTTAACATTTCTTATTTTTAATAAAATATATTCTTAATCTGAAACTACACAGTGTCTCTCGAGTTTTATTATTTACAAAATTGTGTAAAACATATTTAAACGTGCCAGAATGGCCGAGCGGTATAAAGCGCCAGATTTAAGCTCTGGTTCTCGTAAGAGAGCGTGGGTTCGAACCCAACTTCTGGCAATATCTAGGTATTCCTTTTTTATTTCTTATTTTTAATAATATATATTCTGAATCTGAAACTACACAGTGTCTCTCGTGTTTTTTTTTATTTACAAAATTGTGTAAAACATATTTAAACGTGCCAGAATGGCCGAGCGGTCTAAGGCGCCAGATTTAAGCTCTGGTTCTCGTAAGAGAGCGTGGGTTCGAACCCAACTTCTGGCAATATCTTGGTATTCCTTTTTTATTTCTTATTTTTAATAAAATATATTCTGAATCTGAAACTACACAGTGTCTCTCGTGTTTTTTTTATTTACAAAATTGTGTAAAACATATTTAAACGTGCCAGAATGGCCGAGCGGTCTAAGGCGCCAGATTTAAGCTCTGGTTCTCGTAAAAGATCGTGGGTTCGAACCCCACTTTTGGCAGTAGCATGGTTCTCTTTTTACATTTCTTATTTTTAATAAAAATATATTCTTAATATGAAACTATACAGTGTCTCTCGTGTTTGAATTATTTACAAAATTGTGTAAAACATATTTAAATGTGCCAGAATGGCCGAGCGGTCTAAGACGCCAGATTTAAGCTCTGGTTCTTGTAAGAGAGCGTGCGTTCGAACCCCACTTCTGGCAATAGCTTGGTATTCCTTTTACATTTCTTATTTTTAATAAAATATATTCTGAATCTAAAACTACACAGTGTCTCTCGTGTTTGAATTATTTACAAAATTGTGTAAAACATATTCATACGTGCCAGAATGTCCGAGCGGACTAATGCGCCAGATTTAAGCTCTGGTTCTCGTAAGAGAGCATGGGTTCGAACCCCACTTCTGGCAGTAGCTTGGTACTCTTTTTACATTTCTAATTTTTAATAAAATATATTCTTAATCTGAAACTACACAGTGTCTCTCGTGTTTTTTTTATTTACAAAATTGCGTAAAACATAATCACACGTGCCAGAGTGGCCGAGCGGTCTAAAGCGCGAGATTTAAATTCTGGTTCTCGAAAGAGAGCGTGGGTTCGAACCCCACTTCTGGCAGTAGCTTGGTAATCTTTTTACATTTCCTATTTTTAATAAAATATATTCTTAACCTGAAACTGCACAGTGTCTCTCGTGTTTGAATTATTTACCAACTTGTGTAAAACACGTTTAAACGTGCCGGAATTGCCGAGCGGTCTAAGGCGCCAGATTTGAGCTCTGGCTCTCGTAAGTGAGCGTGGGTTCGTACCACGCTTCTGGCAATAGCTTGGTACTCTTTTTAAATTTCTAATAAAATATATTCTTAATCTGAAACTACACAGTGTCTCTCGTGTTTGAATTATTTACAAAATTGTGTAAAACATATTTAAATGTGCCAGAATGGCCGAGCGGTCTAAGACGCCAGGTTTAAGCTCTGGTTCTCGAAAGACAGCGTGGGTTCGAATCCCACTTCTGGCAGTAGCATGGTCCTCTTTTTACATTTCTTATTTTTAATAAAATATATTCTTATTCTGAAACTACACAGTGTCTCTCGTGTTTTTATTATTTATTAAATATTGTAATACATATTTAAACGTGCCAGAATGGCCGAGCGGTCTAAGGCGCCAGATTTAAGCTCTGGTTCTCGAAAGAGAGCGTGGGTTCCAACCCCACTTCTGGCAATAGCTTGGTACTCTTTTTAAATTTCTTATTTTTAATAAAATATATTCTTAATCTGAAACTACACAGTGTCTCTCGTGTTTTTATTATTTATAAAATTGTGTAAAACGTATTTAAACGTGCCAGAATGGCCGAGCGGTCTAAGGCGCCAGATTTAAGCTCTGGTTCTCGTAAGAGAGCGTGGGTTCGAACCCCACTTCTGGCAGTAGCTTGGTACTCTTTTTACATTTCCTATTTTTAATAAAATATATTCTTAATCTGAAACTACACAGTGTCGCTCGTGTTTGAATTATTTACAAAATTGTGTAAAACATATTTAAATGTGCCAGAATGGCCGAGCGGTCTAAGACGCCAGATTTAAGCTCTGGTTCTTGTAAGAGTGCGTGGGTTCGAACCCCACTTCTGGCAATAGCTTGGTATTCCTTTTACATTTCTTATTTTTAATAAAATATATTCTGAATCTAAAACTACACAGTGTCTCTCGTGTTTGAATTATTTACAAAATTGTGCAAAACATATTCATACGTGCCAGAATGTCCGAGCGGACTAATGCGCCAGATTTAAGCTCTGGTTCTCGTAAGAGAGCATGAGTTCGAACCCCACTTCTGGTAGTAGCTTGGTACTCTTTTTACATTTTTAATAAAATATATTCTTAATCTGAAACTACACAGTGTCTCTCGTGTTTTTTTTATTTACCAACTTGTGTAAAACACGTTTAAACGTGCCGGAATTGCCGAGCGGTTTAAGGCGCCAGATTTAAGCTCTGGCTCTCGTAAGTGAGCGTGGGTTCGTACCCCGCTTCTGGCAATAGCTTGGTACTCTTTTTAAATTTCTTATTTCTAATAAAATATATTCTTAATCTGAAACTACACAATGTCTCTCGTGTTTGAATTATTTACAAAATTGTGTAAAACATACTTAAACGCGCCAGAATGGCCGAGCGGTCTAAGGCGCCAGGTTTAAGCTCTGGTTCTCGAAAGACAGCGTGGGTTCGAATCCCACTTCTGGCAGTAGCTTGGTACTCTTTTTACATTTCTAATTTTTAATAAAATATATTCTTAATCTGAAACTACACAGTGTCTCTCGTGTTTTTTTTATTTACAAAATTGCGTAAAACATAATCACACTTGCCAGAGTGGCCGAGCGGTTTAAGGCGCGAGATTTAAATTCTGTTTCTCGAAAGAGAGCGTGGGTTCGAACCCCACTTCTGGCAGTAGCTTGGTAATCTTTTTACATTTCCTATTTTTAATAAAATATATTCTTAACCTGAAACTACACAGTGTCTCTCGTGTTTGAATTATTTACCAACTTGTGTAAAACACGTTTAAACGTGCCGGAATTGCCGAGCGGTCTAAGGCGCCAGATTTAAGCTCTGGCTCTCGTAAGTGAGCGTGGGTTCGTACCCCACTTCTGGCAATAGCTTGGTACTCTTTTTAAATTTCTTATTTCTAATAAAATATATTCTTAATCTGAAACTACACAGTGTCTCTCGTGTTTGAATTATTTACAAAATTGTGTAAAACATACTTAAACGCGCCAGAATGGCCGAGCGGTCTAAGACGCCAGGTTTAAGCTCTGGTTCTCGAAAGACAGCGTGGGTTCGAATCCCACTTCGGGCAGTAGCATGGTCCTCTTTTTACATTTCTTATTTTTAATAAAATATATTCTTATTCTGAAAGTACACAGTGTCTCTCGTGTTTTTATTATTTATTAAATATTGTAACACATATTTAAACGTGCCAGAATGGCCGAGCGGTCTAAGGCGCCAGATTTAAGCTCTGGTTCTCGAAAGAGAGCGTGGGTTCGAACCCCACTTCCGGCAATAGCTTGGTACTCTTTTTAAATTTCTTATTTTTAATAAAATATATTCTTAATCTGAAACTACACAGTGTCTCTCGTGTTTTTATTATTTATAAAATTGTGTAAAACATGTTTAAACGTGCCAGAATGGCCGAGCGGTCTAAGGCGCCAGATTTAAGCTCTGGTTCTCGTAAGAGAGCGTGGGTTCGAACCCCACTTCTGGCAGTAGCTTGGTACTCTTTTTACATTTCCTATTTTTAATAAAATGTATTCTTAATCTGAAACTACACAGTGTCTCTCGTGTTTGAATTATTTACAAAATTGTGTAAAACATATTTAAATGTGCCAGAATGGCCGAGCGGTCTAAGACGCCAGATTTAAGCTCTGGCTCTCGTAAGTGAGCGTGGGTTCGTACCCCGCTTCTGGCAATAGCTTGGTACTCTTTTTAAATTTCTAATAAAATATATTCTTAATCTGAAACTACACAGTGTCTCTCGTGTTTGAATTATTTACAAAATTGTGTAAAACATATTTAAATGTGCCAGAATGGCCGAGCGGTCTAAGACGCCAGATTTAAGCTCTGGCTCTCGTAAGAGAGCGTGGGTTCAAACCCCACTTCTGACAGTAGCTTGGTACTTCTTTTACATTTCTAATTTTTCATAAAATATATTCTTTATCTGAAACTACACAGTGTCTCTCGTGTTTGAATTATTTACAAAATTGTGTTAAACGCCTTAAAACGCGCCAGAATGGCCGAGTGGTCTAAGGTGCCAGATTTAAGCTCTGATTCTCGTAAGAGAGCGTGGGTTCGAACCCCACTTCCGGCAAAAGCTTGGTATTCTTTTAACGTTTCTTATTTTTAATAAAATATATTCTTAATATGAAACTATACAGTGTCTCTCGTATTTGAATTATAGAAAAAATTGTGTAAAACATATTTAAACGTGCCAGAATTGCCGAGCGGTCTAAGGCGCCAGAGTTAAGCTCTGGTTCTCGTAAGAGAGCGTGGGTTCGAACCCCACTTCTGGCATTAGCTTGGTACTCTTTTTACATTTCCTATTTTTAATAAAATATATTCTTAATCTGAAACTACACAGTGTCTCTTGTGTTTGAATTATTTACAAACTTGTGTAAAACACGTTTAAACGTGCCGGAATGGCCGAGCGGTCTAAGGCGCCAGATTTAAGCTCGGGTTGTCGTAAGAGAGCGTGTGTTCGAACCCCACTTCTGGCAATTGCTTAGTGCTCTTTTTACATTTCCTATTTTTAGTAAAATATATTCTTAATCTGAAACTACACAGTGTCTCTCGAGTTTTATTATTTACAAAATTGTGTAAAACATATTTAAACGTGCCAGAATGGCCGAGCGGTATAAAGCGCCAGATATAAGCTCTGGTTCTCGAAAGAGAGCGTGGGTTCGAACCCCACTTCTGGCAATAGCTTGGTACTCTTTTTAAATTTCTTATTTTTAATAAAATATATTCTTCATCTGAAACTACACAGTGTCTCTCGTGTTTTTATTATTTACAAAATTGTGTAAAACATATTTAAACGTGCCAGAATGGCCGAGCGGTCTAAGGCGCCAGATTTAAGCTCTGGTTCTCGTAAGAGAGCGTGGGTTCGAACCCCACTTCTGGCAGTAGCTTGGTACTCTTTTTACATTTCTAATTTTTAATAAAATATATTCTTAATCTGAAACTACACAGTGTCTCTCGTGTTTTTATTATTTAGAAAATTGTGTAACACATATTTAAACGTCCCAGAATGGCCGAGCGGTCTAAGGCGTAAGATATAAGTTCTGGTTATCGAAAGAGAGCGTGGGTTCGAACCCCACTTCTGGCAGTAGCATGGTCCTCTTTTTACATTTCTTATTTTTAATAAAATATATTCTTAATCTAAAACTACACAGTGTCTCTCGTGTTTTTATTATTTATAAAATATTGTAACACCTATTTAAACGTGCCAGAATGGCCGAGCGGTCTAAGGCGCCAGATTTAAGCTCTGGTTCTCGAAAGTGAGCGTGGGTTCGAACCCCACTTCTGGCAATAGCTTGGTACTCTTTTTAAATTTCTTATTTTTAATAAAATATATTCTTAATATGAAACTACACAGTGTCTCTCGTGTTTGAATTATTTAAAAATTGTGTTAAACGCCTTTAAAAGCGCCAGAATGGCCGAGCGGTCTAAGGTGCCAGATTTAAGCTCTGACTCTCGTAAGAGAGCGTGGGTTCGAACCCCACTTTTGGCAATTGCTTAGTGCTCTTTTTAAAATTCCTATTTTTAATAAAATATATTCTTAATCTGAAACTACACAGTGTCTCTCGAGTTTTATTATTTACAAAATTGTGTAAAACATATTTAAACGTGCCAGAATGGCCGAGCGGTATAAAGCGCCAGATATAAGCTCTGGTTCTCGTAAGAGAGCGTGGGTTCAAACCCCACTTCTGGCAGTAGCTTGGTACTCTTTTTACATTTCTAATTTTTCATAAAATATATTCTTTATCTGAAACTACACAGTGTCTCTCGTGTTTGAATTATTTACAAAATTGTGTTAAACGCCTTAAAACGCGCCAGAATGGCCGAACTGTCTAAGGTGCCAGATTTAAGCTCTGATTCTCGTAAGAGAGCGTGGGTTCGAACCCCACTTCCGGCAATAGCTTGGTATTCTTTTAACATTTCTTATTTTTAATAAAATATATTCTTAATCTGAAACTACACAGTGTCTCTCGAGTTTTATTATTTACAAAATTGTGTAAAACATATTTAAACGTGCCAGAATGGCCGAGCGGTATAAAGCGCCAGATTTAAGCTCTGGTTCTCGTAAGAGAGCGTGGGTTCGAACCCAACTTCTGGCAATATCTTGGTATTCCTTTTTTATTTCTTATTTTTAATAAAATATATTCTGAATCTGAAACTACACAGTGTCTCTCGTGTTTTTTTTATTTACAAAATTGTGTAAAACATATTTAAACGTGCCAGAATGGCCGAGCGGTCTAAGGCGCCAGATTTAAGCTCTGGTTCTCGTAAAAGATCGTGGGTTCGAACCCCACTTTTGGCAGTAGCATGGTTCTCTTTTTACATTTCTTATTTTTAATAAAAATATATTCTTAATATGAAACTATACAGTGTCTCTCGTGTTTGAATTATTTACAAAATTGTGTAAAACATATTTAAATGTGCCAGAATGGCCGAGCGGTCTAAGACGCCAGATTTAAGCTCTGGTTCTTGTAAGAGAGCGTGGGTTCGAACCCCACTTCCGGCAATAGCTTGGTATTCTTTTAACATTTCTTATTTTTAATAAAATATATTCTTAATCTGAAACTACACAGTGTCTCTCGTGTTTGAATTATTTACAAAATTGTGTTAAACGCCTTAAAACGCGCCAGAATGGCCGAACTGTCTAAGGTGCCAGATTTAAGCTCTGATTCTCGTAAGAGAGCGTGGGTTCGAACCCCACTTCCGGCAATAGCTTGGTATTCTTTTAACATTTCTTATTTTTAATAAAATATATTCTTAATCTGAAACTACACAGTGTCTCTCGAGTTTTATTATTTACAAAATTGTGTAAAACATATTTAAACGTGCCAGAATGGCCGAGCGGTATAAAGCGCCAGATTTAAGCTCTGGTTCTCGTAAGAGAGCGTGGGTTCGAACCCAACTTCTGGCAATATCTTGGTATTCCTTTTTTATTTCTTATTTTTAATAAAATATATTCTGAATCTGAAACTACACAGTGTCTCTCGTGTTTTTTTTATTTACAAAATTGTGTAAAACATATTTAAACGTGCCAGAATGGCCGAGCGGTCTAAGTAGCCAGATTTAAGCTCTGGTTCTCGTAAAAGATCGTGGGTTCGAACCCCACTTTTGGCAGTAGCATGGTTCTCTTTTTACATTTCTTATTTTTAATAAAAATATATTCTTAATATGAAACTATACAGTGTCTCTCGTGTTTGAATTATTTACAAAATTGTGTAAAACATATTTAAATGTGCCAGAATGGCCGAGCGGTCTAAGACGCCAGATTTAAGCTCTGGTTCTTGTAAGAGAGCGTGGGTTCGAACCCCACTTCTGGCAATAGCTTGGTATTCCTTTTACATTTCTTATTTTTAATAAAATATATTCTGAATCTAAAACTACACAGTGTCTCTCGTGTTTGAATTATTTACAAAATTGTGTAAAACATATTCATACGTGCCAGAATGTCCGAGCGGACTAATGCGCCAGATTTAAGCTCTGGTTCTCGTAAGAGAGCATGGGTTCGAACCCCACTTCTGGCAGTAGCTTGGTACTCTTTTTACATTTCTAATTTTTAATAAAATATATTCTTAATCTGAAACTACACAGTGTCTCTCGTGTTTTTTTTATTTACAAAATTGCGTAAAACATAATCACACGTGCCAGAGTGGCCGAGCGGTCTAAAGCGCGAGATTTAAATTCTGGTTCTCGAAAGAGAGCGTGGGTTCGAACCCCACTTCTGGCAGTAGCTTGGTAATCTTTTTACATTTCCTATTTTTAATAAAATATATTCTTAACCTGAAACTGCACAGTGTCTCTCGTGTTTGAATTATTTACCAACTTGTGTAAAACACGTTTAAACGTGCCGGAATTGCCGAGCGGTCTAAGGCGCCAGATTTGAGCTCTGGCTCTCGTAAGTGAGCGTGGGTTCGTACCACGCTTCTGGCAATAGCTTGGTACTCTTTTTAAATTTCTAATAAAATATATTCTTAATCTGAAACTACACAGTGTCTCTCGTGTTTGAATTATTTACAAAATTGTGTAAAACATACTTAAACGCGCCAGAATGGCCGAGCGGTCTAAGGCTCCAGGTTTAAGCTCTGGTTCTCGAAAGACAGCGTGGGTTCGAATCCCACTTCTGGCAGTAGCATGGTCCTCTTTTTACATTTCTTATTTTTAATAAAATATATTCTTATTCTGAAACTACACAGTGTCTCTCGTGTTTTTATTATTTATTAAATATTGTAATACATATTTAAACGTGCCAGAATGGCCGAGCGGTCTAAGGCGCCAGATTTAAGCTCTGGTTCTCGAAAGAGAGCGTGGGTTCCAACCCCACTTCTGGCAATAGCTTGGTACTCTTTTTAAATTTCTTATTTTTAATAAAATATATTCTTAATCTGAAACTACACAGTGTCTCTCGTGTTTTTATTATTTATAAAATTGTGTAAAACGTATTTAAACGTGCCAGAATGGCCGAGCGGTCTAAGGCGCCAGATTTAAGCTCTGGTTCTCGTAAGAGAGCGTGGGTTCGAACCCCACTTCTGGCAGTAGCTTGGTACTCTTTTTACATTTCCTATTTTTAATAAAATATATTCTTAATCTGAAACTACACAGTGTCGCTCGTGTTTGAATTATTTACAAAATTGTGTAAAACATATTTAAATGTGCCAGAATGGCCGAGCGGTCTAAGACGCCAGATTTAAGCTCTGGTTCTTGTAAGAGTGCGTGGGTTCGAACCCCACTTCTGGCAATAGCTTGGTATTCCTTTTACATTTCTTATTTTTAATAAAATATATTCTGAATCTAAAACTACACAGTGTCTCTCGTGTTTGAATTATTAACAAAATTGTGCAAAACATATTCATACGTGCCAGAATGTCCGAGCGGACTAATGCGCCAGATTTAAGCTCTGGTTCTCGTAAGAGAGCATGAGTTCGAACCCCACTTCTGGTAGTAGCTTGGTACTCTTTTTACATTTTTAATAAAATATATTCTTAATCTGAAACTACACAGTGTCTCTCGTGTTTTTTTTATTTACCAACTTGTGTAAAACACGTTTAAACGTGCCGGAATTGCCGAGCGGTCTAAGGCGCCAGATTTGAGCTCTGGCTCTCGTAAGTGAGCGTGGGTTCGTACCACGCTTCTGGCAATAGCTTGGTACTCTTTTTAAATTTCTAATAAAATATATTCTTAATCTGAAACTACACAGTGTCTCTCGTGTTTGAATTATTTACAAAATTGTGTAAAACATACTTAAACGCGCCAGAATGGCCGAGCGGTCTAAGGCTCCAGGTTTAAGCTCTGGTTCTCGAAAGACAGCGTGGGTTCGAATCCCACTTCTGGCAGTAGCATGGTCCTCTTTTTACATTTCTTATTTTTAATAAAATATATTCTTATTCTGAAACTACACAGTGTCTCTCGTGTTTTTATTATTTATTAAATATTGTAATACATATTTAAACGTGCCAGAATGGCCGAGCGGTCTAAGGCGCCAGATTTAAGCTCTGGTTCTCGAAAGAGAGCGTGGGTTCCAACCCCACTTCTGGCAATAGCTTGGTACTCTTTTTAAATTTCTTATTTTTAATAAAATATATTCTTAATCTGAAACTACACAGTGTCTCTCGTGTTTTTATTATTTATAAAATTGTGTAAAACGTATTTAAACGTGCCAGAATGGCCGAGCGGTCTAAGGCGCCAGATTTAAGCTCTGGTTCTCGTAAGAGAGCGTGGGTTCGAACCCCACTTCTGGCAGTAGCTTGGTACTCTTTTTACATTTCCTATTTTTAATAAAATATATTCTTAATCTGAAACTACACAGTGTCGCTCGTGTTTGAATTATTTACAAAATTGTGTAAAACATATTTAAATGTGCCAGAATGGCCGAGCGGTCTAAGACGCCAGATTTAAGCTCTGGTTCTTGTAAGAGTGCGTGGGTTCGAACCCCACTTCTGGCAATAGCTTGGTATTACTTTTACATTTCTTATTTTTAATAAAATATATTCTGAATCTAAAACTACACAGTGTCTCTCGTGTTTGAATTATTTACAAAATTGTGCAAAACATATTCATACGTGCCAGAATGTCCGAGCGGACTAATGCGCCAGATTTAAGCTCTGGTTCTCGTAAGAGAGCATGAGTTCGAACCCCACTTCTGGTAGTAGCTTGGTACTCTTTTTACATTTTTAATAAAATATATTCTTAATCTGAAACTACACAGTGTCTCTCGTGTTTTTTTTATTTACCAACTTGTGTAAAACACGTTTAAACGTGCCGGAATTGCCGAGCGGTTTAAGGCGCCAGATTTAAGCTCTGGCTCTCGTAAGTGAGCGTGGGTTCGTACCCCGCTTCTGGCAATAGCTTGGTACTCTTTTTAAATTTCTTATTTCTAATAAAATATATTCTTAATCTGAAACTACACAGTGCCTCTCGTGTTTTTTTTATTAACAAAATTGTGTAAAACATATTCATACGTGCCAGAATGGCCGAGCGGTCTAAGGTGCCAGATTTAAGCTCTGATTCTCGTAAGAGAGCGTGGGTTCGAACCCCACTTCGGGCAATAGCTTGGTATTCTTTTAACGTTTCTTATTTTTAATAAAATATATTCTTAATCTGAAACTACACAGTGTCTCTCGTGTTTTTATTATTTATAAAATATTGTAACACATATTTAAACGTGCCAGAATGGCCGAGCGGTCTAAGGCGCCAGATTTAAGCTCTGGTTCTCGTAAGAGAGCGTGGGTTCGAACCCCATTTCTGGCAGTAGCTTGGTACTCTTTTTAAATTTCTTATTTCTAATAAAATATATTCTTAATCTGAAACTACACAATGTCTCTCGTGTTTGAATTATTTACAAAATTGTGTAAAACATACTTAAACGCGCCAGAATGGCCGAGCGGTCTAAGGCGCCAGGTTTAAGCTCTGGTTCTCGAAAGACAGCGTGGGTTCGAATCTCACTTATGGCAGTAGCATGGTCCTCTTGTTACATTTCTTATTTTTAATAAAATATATTCTTATTCTGAAACTACACAGTGTCTCTCGTGTTTGAATTATTTACAAAATTGTGTAAAACATATTCATACGTGCCAGAATGTCCGAGCGGACTAATGCGCCAGATTTAAGCTCTGGTTCTCGTAAGAGAGCGTGTGTTCGAACCCCACTTCTGGCAGTAGCATCGTACTCTTTTTACATTTCTAATTTTTAATAAAATATATTCTTAATCTGAAACTACACAGTGTCTCTCGTGTTTTTTTTATTTACAAAATTGTGTAAAACATAATCACGCGTGCCAGAGTGGCCGAGCGGTCTAAGGCGCGAGATTTAAATTCTGGTTCTCGAAAGAGAGCGTGGGTTCGAACCCCACTTCTGGCAGTAGCTTGGTAATCTTTTTACATTTCCTATTTTTAATAAAATATATTCTTAACCTGAAACTACACAGTGTCTCTCGTGTTTGAATTATTTACCAACTTGTGTAAAACACGTTTAAACGTGCCGGAATTGCCGAGCGGTCTAAGGGGCCAGATTTAAGTTCTGGCTCTCGTAAGTGAGCGTGGGTTCGTACCCCGCTTCTGGCAATAGCTTGGCGCTCTTTTTAAATTTCTTATTTCTAATAAAATATATTCTTAATCTGAAACTACACAGTGTCTCTCGTGTTTGAATTATTTACAAAATTGTGTAACACATACTTAAACGCGCCAGAATGGCCGAGCGGTCTAAGGCGCCAGGTTTAAGCTCTGGTTCTCGAAAGACAGCGTGGGTTCGAATCCCACTTCTGGCAGTAGCATGGTCCTCTTGTTACATTTCTTATTTTTAATAAAATATATTCTTATTCTGAAACTACACAGTGTCTCTCGTGTTTGAATTATTTACAAAATTGTGTAAAACATATTCATACGTGCCAGAATGTCCGAGCGGACAAATGCGCCAGATTTAAGCTCTGGTTCTCGTAAGAGAGCGTGTGTTCGAACCCCACTTCTGGCAGTAGCATCGTACTCTTTTTACATTTCTTATTTTTAATAAAATATATTCTTATTCTGAAACTACACAGTGTCTCTCGTGTTTATATTATTTATTAAATATTGTAACACATATTTAAATGTGCCGGAATGGCCGAGCGGTCTAAGGCGCCAGATTTAAGCTCTGGTTGTCGTAAGAGAGCGTGTGTTCGAACCCCACTTCTGGCAATTGCTTAGTGCTCTTTTTACATTTCCTATTTTTAATAAAATATATTCTTAATCTGAAACTACACAGTGTCTCTCGTGTTTTTATTATTTACAAAATTGTGTAAAACATATTTAAACGTGCCAGAGTGGCCGAGCGGTATAAAGCGCCAGATATACGCTCTGGTTCTCGAAAGAGAGCGTGGGTTCGAACCCCACTTCTGGCAATAGCTTGGTACTCTTTTTAAATTTCTTATTTTTAATAAAATATATTCTTCATCTGAAACTACACAGTGTCTCTCGTGTTTTTATTATTTACAAAATTGTGTGAAACATGTTTAAACGTGCCAGAATGGCCGAGCGGTCTAAGGCGCCAGATTTAAGCTCTGGTTCGCGTAAGAGAGCGTGGGTTCGAACCCCGCTTCTAGCAGCAGCTTGGTACTCTTTTTACATTTCTAACTTTTAATAAAATATATTCTTAATCTGAAACTACACAGTGCCTCTCGTGTTTTTTTTATTAACAAAATTGTGTAAAACAAATTCATACGTGCCAGAATGGCCGAGCGGTCTAAGGTGCCAGATTTAAGCTCTGATTCTCGTAAGAGAGCGTGGGTTCGAACCCCACTTCGGGCAATAGCTTGGTATTCTTTTAACGTTTCTTATTTTTAATAAAATATATTCTTAATCTGAAACTACACAGTGTCTCTCGTGTTTTTATTATTTATAAAATATTGTAACACATATTTAAACGTGCCAGAATGGCCGAGCGGTCTAAGGCGCCAGATTTAAGCTCTGGTTCTCGTAAGAGAGCGTGGGTTCGAACCCCATTTCTGGCAGTAGCTTGGTACTCTTTTTACTTTTCCTATTTTTAATAAAATATATTCTTAATCTAAAACTACACAGTGTCTCTCGTGTTTGAATTATTTACAAACTTGTGTAAAACACGTTTAAACGTGCCGGAATGGCCGAGCGGTCTAAGGCGCCAGATTTAAGCTCTGGTTGTCGTAAGAGAGCGTGTGTTCGAACCCCACTTCCGGTAATAGCTTGGTACTCTTTTTAAATTTCTTATTTCTAATAAAATATATTCTTAATCTGAAACTACACAGTGTCTCTCGTGTTTGAATTATTTACAAACTTGTGTAAAACACGTTTAAACGTGCCGGAATGGCCGAGCGGTCTAAGGCGCCAGATTTAAGCTCTGGTTGTCGTAAGAGAGCGTGTGTTCGAACCCCACTTCTGGCAATTGCTTAGTGCTCTTTTTACATTTCCTATTTTTAATAAAATATATTCTTAATCTGAAACTACACAGTGTCTCTCGAGTTTTATTATTTACAAAATTGTGTAAAACATATTTAAACGTGCCAGAATGGCCGAGCGGTATAAAGCGCCAGATATAAGCTCTGGTTCTCGAAAGAGAGCGTGGGTTCGAACCCCACTTCTGGCAATAGCTTGGTACTCTTTTTAAATTTCTTATTTTTAATAAAATATATTCTTCATCTGAAACTACACAGTGTCTCTCGTGTTTTTATTATTTACAAAATTGTGTAAAACATGTTTAAACGTGCCAGAATGGCCGAGCGGTCTAAGGCGCCAGATTTAAGCTCTGGTTCTCGTAAGAGAGCGTGGGTTCGAACCCCACTTCTGGCAGCAGCTTGGTACTCTTTTTACATTTCTAACTTTTAATAAAATATATTCTTAATCTGAAACTACACAGTGCCTCTCGTGTTTTTTTTATTTACAAAATTGTGTAAAACAAATTCATACGTGCCAGAATGGCCGAGCGGTCTAAGGTGCCAGATTTAAGCTCTGATTCTCGTAAGAGAGTGTGGGTTCGAACCCCACTTCGGGCAATAGCTTGGTATTCTTTTAACGTTTCTTATTTTTAATAAAATATATTCTTAATCTGAAACTACACAGTGTCTCTCGTGTTTTTATTATTTATAAAATATTGTAACACATATTTAAACGTGCCAGAATGGCCGATCGGTCTAAGGCGCCAGATTTAAGATCTGGTTCTCGAAAGAGAGCGTGGGTTCGAACCCCACTTTTGGCAATTGCTTAGTGCTCTTTTTACATTTCCTATTTTTAATAAAATATATTCTTAATCTGAAACTACACAGTGTCTCTCGAGTTTTATTATTTACAAAATTGTGTAAAACATATTTAAACGTGCCAGAATGGCCGAGCGGTATAAAGCGCCAGATATAAGCTCTTGTTGTCGTAAGAGATCGTGTGTTCGAACCCCACTTCCGGTAAAAGCTTGGTACTCTTTTTACATTTCTAATTTTTAATAAAATATATTCTTAATCTGAAACTACACAGTGTCTCTCGTGTTTTTTTTATTTACAAAATTGTGTAAAACAAATTCACACGTGCCAGAGTGGCCGAGCGGTCTAAGGCGCCAGGTTTAAGCTCTGGTTCTCGAAAGACAGCGTGGGTTCGAATCCCACTTCTGGCAGTAGCATGGTCCTCTTTTTACATTTCTTATTTTTAATAAAATATATTCTTATTCTGAAACTACACAGTGTCTCTCGTGTTTATATTATTTATTAAATATTGTAACACATATTTAAACGTGCCGGAATGGCCGAGCGGTCTAAGTCGCCAGATTTAAGCTCTGGTTGTCGTAAGAGAGCGTGTGTTCGAACCCCACTTCTGGCAATTGCTTAGTGCTCTTTTTACATTTCCTATTTTTAATAAAATATATTCTTAATCTGAAACTGCACAGTGTCTCCCGAGTTTTATTATTTACAAAATTGTGTAAAACATATTTAAACGTGCCAGAATGGCCGAGCGGTATAAAGCGCCAGATATAAGCTCTGGTTCTCGAAAGAGAGCGTGGGTTCGAACCCCACTTCTGGCAATAGCTTGGTACTCTTTTTAAATTTCTTATTTTTAATAAAATATATTCTTCATCTGAAACTACACAGTGTCTCTCGTGTTTTTATTATTTACAAAATTGTGTAAAACATGTTTAAACGTGCCAGAATGGCCGAGCGGTCTAAGGCGCCAGATTTAAGCTCTGGTTCTCGTAAGAGAGCGTGGGTTCGAACCCCACTTCTAGCAGCAGCTTGGTACTCTTTTTACATTTCTAACTTTTAATAAAATATATTCTTAATCTGAAACTACACAGTGCCTCTCGTGTTTTTTTACATGCTTTTATTTAACTCACACTGTCTGGTGTGATGTGTCCTCAAATCTTGTAACTCAATTTAAACCCACTTCTAATTGTCATAAAAATTTGAAACTTGGCATACATACGTAATCCCGGTGACAATACAATAATTAGCCATAAAATTGTTAATTACTAATTAATTCTAATTAATAATGAATTTTCTTTAAAATCGACAAATCTGGCGAAAGCCAGACTCGAACTGATGATCTACAAAAATGACGTCAGATGAATGCGCGAAAAATTATGCGCAATGATCTGGTTTTGCTTCAACAGAAAAGCTTTCCGTCGCCATTTTGAATATTTTTAAACCAAATGATAGATGTTTATGGTAATAGTTTCTTCTTCAATTTTATTATTGACAGAACTGTCCGCTATTAAACAATTTTGGTTTTGCATATAGCGATGTTTATTGCATTAGTTTAATTTTTATGATATATATAGATGAAATAATTTTATTCGTTGAGAAAACGACAATAAGTTTTTAATATGTTTAAAAAAATTATAGTAAATTCCTAGTGTACGGTGCCCCGTTGTCGCCAAGTCCCAAAATTGGCGCCAAGGTAAAAATGACGTTTTTTTCTTGGCGCCAAATAAAAATGGCGGTTTGGTTTGGTTTGGTTAATTAACGTCTCACTAGACCTGCACAGTGGGCTATTGGCGACGGTTCGGTGCCTATCTCGAAGGAAATCCATATCGGGAACGAATGCCTCGTATTTTTGAACCATGGACAGTTGACGCAAAATGGCGGACATTACGTTGATCTGGGAAGTCGATCATGGTGCTTACAGGCGATCCTTCGGACAGTTGTTTGGGCAGGGCGGATCCAGAGATTATTGTTAGGGGGGGTAATACAGTATATTGTTATCATGAACACCAACTTTGACGCATATATATCACGATTCGCAAAAAAAAAAATTCTTAGTTTGACATTTTTCCTTGCCTAAGGTGACTTTTGAAAATATAATCTTAGATGTTAGGGATGGGGTAATTTCCCCTTTAACCCCCCCACCTGGATCCGCGCTTGTGTTTGGGGCATATCGATGGCACTTTTAAGTGCTCACGCGTTCCGCGCGCTTAAAAGATGCGCGGCAATCCTTGGGCTTCCCCGGACATGATCGGAGGGCGTTTTTGGTAACTCGAATGACAAGTGTTCCTGCTCATTCCTCCAAACATTAGCTATGAAACCATCCAAACCATAGAAATCACTGATGCAATTCGCAATCTCAAAATAAAAAATGCCCCAGGAAAAGAGGGAATCACCAATAAGATGATGAAAAACCTTCCACCCAACTCCTTTCTATTATTGACAGAACTGTCCGCTATTAAACAATTTTGGTTTTGTAAAGCACATTACTAAACTCTGATAGGTTATAACTTCGGAGGAGTTAAAAGTAGTAATTTAACGTTATGATCAAATAAAGGTAAACTGTTAAATAATTTATGTAGCATGTTAGTAATTGGAATTAATGTTTGAATAAATATATGCTATAGCCTTGAAATAATTTAAAGAGGTTTAATTATACAAAGCAATGGTAATATACATGTTTATATAACTAAAAAGCAGAAAATAAAATATATATATAAAAAAAAACTTTTTAAAGCACATGCTTTTATCAAATGTACTAAAATGCAAAAAATAACCATTCTATACTTCTTGAAAACTGACTTTTGTAACATTACATTTTCCTCCACTTGCCCCTTGAATTCTTTTCTCTTCAACTACTTTGAAATATGTTGAATATACTTTTGTTGGAACTGACTAAAAATAAAAGCGTGGGGCGCTCACACATGATATCTAAAACCTTAATGTCTACTTTTATCCTCTTGAAATGTTAAATAATTCTTAATAAATCTTAAATATAATATCAATAATAAGCGCCCCACGCTTTTATTTTTAGTCAGTTCCAACAAAAGTATATTCAACATATTTCAAAGTAGTTGAAGAGAAAAGAATTCAAGGGGCAAGTGGAGGAAAAGGTAATGTTACAAAAGTCAGTTTTCAAGAAGTATAGAATGGTTATTTTTTGCATTTTAGTACATTTGATAAAAGCATGTGCTTTAAAAAGTTTTTTTTTATATATATATTTTTTTATTAACAAAATTGTGTAAAACAAATTCATACGTGCCAGAATGGCCGAGCGGTCTAAGGTGCCAGATTTAAGCTCTGATTCTCGTAAGAGAGCGTGGGTTCGAACATCACTTCGGGCAATAGCTTGGTGTTCTTTTAACGTTTCTTATTTTTAATAAAATATATTCTTAATCTGAAACTACACAGTGTCTCTCGTGTTTTTATTATTTATAAAATATTGTAACACATATTTAAACGTGCCAGAATGGCCGAGCGGTCTAAGGCGCCAGATTTAAGCTCTGGTTCTCGTAAGAGAGCGTGGGTTCGAACCCCACTTCTGGCAGTAGCTTGGTACTCTTTTTACATTTCCTATTTTTAATAAAATATATTCTTAATCTGAAAATACACAGTGTCTCTCGTGTTTGAATTATTTACAAACTTGTGTAAAACACGTTTAAACGTGCCGGAATGGCCGAGCGGTCTAAGGCGCCAGATTTAAGCTCTGGTTGTCGTAAGAGAGCGTGTGTTCGAACCCCACTTCCGGTAATAGCTTGGTACTCTTTTTAAATTTCTTATTTCTAATAAAATATATTCTTAATCTGAAACTACACAGTGTCTCTCGTGTTTTTATTATTTACAAAATTGTGTAACACATATTTAAACGTGCCAGAATGGCCGAGCGGTCTAAGGCGCCAGGTTTAAGCTCTGGTTCTCGAAAGACAGCGTGAATTCGAATCACACTTCTGGCAGTAGCATGGTCCTCTTTTTACATTTCTTATTTTTAATAAAATATATTCTTATTCTGAAACTACACAGTGTCTCTCGTGTTTATATTATTTATTAAATATTGTAACACATATATAAACGTGCCGGAATGGCCGAGCGGTCTAAGGCGCCAGATTTAAGCTCTGGTTGTCGTAAGAGAGCGTGTGTTCGAACCCCACTTCTGGCAATTGCTTAGTGCTCTTTTTACATTTCCTATTTTTAATAAAATATATTCTTAATCTGAAACTACAAAGTGTCTCTCGAGTTTTATTATTTACAAAATTGTGTAAAACATATTTAAACGTGCCAGAATGGCCGAGCGGTATAAAGCGCCAGATATAAGCGCTGGTTCTCGAAAGAGAGCGTGGGTTCGAACCCCACTTCTGGCAATAGCTTGGTACTCTTTTTAAATTTCTTATTTTTAATAAAATATATTTTTCATCTGAAACTACACAGTGTCTCTCGTGTTTTTATTATTTACAAAATTGTGTAAAACATGTTTAAACGTGCCAGAATGGCCGAGCGGTCTAAGGCGCCAGATTTAAGCTCTGGTTCTCGTAAGAGAGCGTGGGTTCGAACCCCACTTCTAGCAGCAGCTTGGTACTCTTTTTACATTTCTAACTTTTAATAAAATATATTCTTAATCTGAAACTACACAGTGCCTCTCGTGTTTTTTTTATTAACAAAATTGTGTAAAACAAATTCATACGTGCCAGAATGGCCGAGCGGTCTAAGGTGCCAGATTTAAGCTCTGATTCTCGTAAGAGAGCGTGGGTTCGAACCCCACTTCGGGCAATAGCTTGGTATTCTTTTAACGCTTCTTATTTTTAATAAAATATATTCTTAATCTGAAACTACACAGTGTCTCTCGTGTTTTTATTATTTATAAAATATTGTAACACATATTTAAACGTGCCAGAATGGCCGAGCGGTCTAAGGCGCCAGATTTAAGCTCTGGTTCTCGTAAGAGAGCGTGGGTTCGAACCCCACTTCTGGCAGTAGCTTGGTACTCTTTTTACATTTCCTATTTTTAATAAAATATATTCTTAATCTGAAACTACACAGTGTCTCTCGTGTTTGAATTATTTACAAACTTGTGTAAAACACGTTTAAACGTGCCGGAATGGCCGAGCGGTCTAAGGCGCCAGATTTAAGCTCTGGTTGTCGTAAGAGAGCGTGTGTTCGAACCCCACTTCCGGTAATAACTTGGTACTCTTTTTTAATTTCTTATTTCTAATAAAATATATTCTTAATCTGAAACTACACAGTGTCTCTCGTGTTTTTATTATTTACAAAATTGTGTAACACATATTTAAACGTGCCAGAATGGCCGAGCGGTCTAAGGCGCCAGATTTAAGATCTGGTTCTCGAAAGAGAGCGTGGGTTCGAACCCCACTTCTGGCAGTAGCATGGTACTCTTTTTACATTTCCTATTTTTAATAAAATATATTCTTAATCTGAAACTACACAGTGTCTCTCGTGTTTGAATTATTTACAAACTTGTGTAAAACACGTTTAAACGTGCCGGAATGGCCGAGCGGTCTAAGGCGCCAGATTTAAGCTCTGGTTGTCGTAAGAGAGCGTGTGTTCGAACCCCACTTCTGGCAATTGCTTAGTGCTCTTTTTACATTTCCTATTTTTAATAAAATATATTCTTAATCTGAAACTACACAGTGTCTCTCGAGTTTTATTATTTACAAAATTGTGTAAAACATATTTAAACGTGCCAGAATGGCCGAGCGGTATAAAGCGCCAGATATAAGCTCTGGTTCTCGAAAGAGAGCGTGGGTTCGAACCCCACTTCTGGCAATAGCTTGGTACTCTTTTTAAATTTCTTATTTTTAATAAAATATATTCTTCATCTGAAACTACACAGTGTCTCTCGTGTTTTTATTATTTACAAAATTGTGTAAAACATGTTTAAACGTGCCAGAATGGCCGAGCGGTCTAAGGCGCCAGATTTAAGCTCTGGTTCTCGTAAGAGAGCGTGGGTTCGAACCCCACTTCTGGCAGCAGCTTGGTACTCTTTTTACATTTCTAACTTTTAATAAAATATATTCTTAATCTGAAACTACACAGTGCCTCTCGTGTTTTTTTTTATTTACAAAATTGTGTAAAACAAATTCATACGTGCCAGAATGGCCGAGCGGTCTAAGGTGCCAGATTTAAGCTCTGATTCTCGTAAGAGAGCGTGGGTTCGAACCCCACTTCGGGCAATAGCTTGGTATTCTTTTAACGTTTCTTATTTTTAATAAAATATATTCTTAATCTGAAACTACACAGTGTCTCTCGTGTTTTTATTATTTATAAAATATTGTAACACATATTTAAACGTGCCAGAATGGCCGATCGGTCTAAGGCGCCAGATTTAAGCTCTGGTTCTCGAAAGAGAGCGTGGGTTCGAACCCCACTTCTGGCAGTAGCGTGGTACTCTTTTTACATTTCTTATTTTTAATAAAATATATTCTTAATCTGGAACTACACAGTGTCTCTCGTGTTTGAATTATTTACAAAATTGTGTAAAACACATTTAAACGTGCCAGAATGGCCGAGCGGTCGAAGGCGCCAGATTTAAGCTCTGGTTCTCGAAAGAGAGCGTGGGTTCGAACCCCACTTCTGGCAGTAGCATCGTACTCTTTTTACATTTCTTATTTTTTTTTAATTTATTCTTAATCTGAAACTACACAGTGTCTCTCGTGTTTGAATGATTTACAAAATTGAGTTAAACACCTTTAAACGTGCCAGGATGTCCGAGCGGTCTAAGGCGCCAGATTTAAGCTCTGGTTCTCGCAAGAGAGCTTGGGTTCGAACCCCACTTCTGGCAATAGCTTGGTACTCTTTTTAAATTTCTTATTTTTAATAAAAAATATTCTTAATCTGAAACTACACAGTGTCTCTCGTGTTTGAATTTTTTAGAAAATTGTGTAACACATATTTAAACGTGCCAGAATGGCCGAGCGGTCTAAGGCGCCAGGTTTAAGCTCTGGTTCTCGAAAGACAGCGTGAATTCGAATCACACTTCTGGCAGTAGCATGGTCCTCTTTTTACATTTCTTATTTTTAATAAAATATATTCTTATTCTGAAACTACACAGTGTCTCTCGTGTTTATATTATTTATTAAATATTGTAACACATATATAAACGTGCCGGAATGGCCGAGCGGTCTAAGGCGCCAGATTTAAGCTCTGGTTGTCGTAAGAGAGCGTGTGTTCGAACCCCACTTCTGGCAATTGCTTAGTGCTCTTTTTACATTTCCTATTTTTAATAAAATATATTCTTAATCTGAAACTACAAAGTGTCTCTCGAGTTTTATTATTTACAAAATTGTGTAAAACATATTTAAACGTGCCAGAATGGCCGAGCGGTATAAAGCGCCAGATATAAGCGCTGGTTCTCGAAAGAGAGCGTGGGTTCGAACCCCACTTCTGGCAATAGCTTGGTACTCTTTTTAAATTTCTTATTTTTAATAAAATATATTTTTCATCTGAAACTACACAGTGTCTCTCGTGTTTTTATTATTTACAAAATTGTGTAAAACATGTTTAAACGTGCCAGAATGGCCGAGCGGTCTAAGGCGCCAGATTTAAGCTCTGGTTCTCGTAAGAGAGCGTGGGTTCGAACCCCACTTCTAGCAGCAGCTTGGTACTCTTTTTACATTTCTAACTTTTAATAAAATATATTCTTAATCTGAAACTACACAGTGCCTCTCGTGTTTTTTTTATTAACAAAATTGTGTAAAACAAATTCATACGTGCCAGAATGGCCGAGCGGTCTAAGGTGCCAGATTTAAGCTCTGATTCTCGTAAGAGAGCGTGGGTTCGAACCCCACTTCGGGCAATAGCTTGGTATTCTTTTAACGCTTCTTATTTTTAATAAAATATATTCTTAATCTGAAACTACACAGTGTCTCTCGTGTTTTTATTATTTATAAAATATTGTAACACATATTTAAACGTGCCAGAATGGCCGAGCGGTCTAAGGCGCCAGATTTAAGCTCTGGTTCTCGTAAGAGAGCGTGGGTTCGAACCCCACTTCTGGCAGTAGCTTGGTACTCTTTTTACATTTCCTATTTTTAATAAAATATATTCTTAATCTGAAACTACACAGTGTCTCTCGTGTTTGAATTATTTACAAACTTGTGTAAAACACGTTTAAACGTGCCGGAATGGCCGAGCGGTCTAAGGCGCCAGATTTAAGCTCTGGTTGTCGTAAGAGAGCGTGTGTTCGAACCCCACTTCCGGTAATAACTTGGTACTCTTTTTAAATTTCTTATTTCTAATAAAATATATTCTTAATCTGAAACTACACAGTGTCTCTCGTGTTTTTATTATTTACAAAATTGTGTAACACATATTTAAACGTGCCAGAATGGCCGAGCGGTCTAAGGCGCCAGATTTAAGATCTGGTTCTCGAAAGAGAGCGTGGGTTCGAACCCCACTTCTGGCAGTAGCATGGTACTCTTTTTACATTTCCAATTTTTAATAAAATATATTCTTAATCTGAAACTACACAGTGTCTCTCGTGTTTGAATTATTTACAAACTTGTGTAAAACACGTTTAAACGTGCCGGAATGGCCGAGCGGTCTAAGGCGCCAGATTTAAGCTCTGGTTGTCGTAAGAGAGCGTGTGTTCGAACCCCACTTCTGGCAATTGCTTAGTGCTCTTTTTACATTTCCTATTTTTAATAAAATATATTCTTAATCTGAAACTACACAGTGTCTCTCGTGTTTGAATTTTTTAGAAAAATGTGTAAAACACATTTAAACGTGCCAGAATGGCCGAGCGGTCTAAGGCGCCAGATTTAAGCTCTGGTTCTCGAAAGAGAGCGTGGGTTCGAACCCCACTTCTGGCAGTAGCATCGTACTCTTTTTACATTTCTTATTTTTAATAAAATATATTCTTAATCTGAAACTACACAGAGTCTCTCGTGTTTGAATTTTTTACAAAAATGTGTAAAACACATTTAAACGTGCCAGAATGGCCGAGCGGTCTAAGGCGCCAGATTTAAGCTTTGGTTCTCGAAAGAGAGCGTGGGTTCGAACCCCACTTCTGGCAGTAGCATCGTACTCTTTTTACATTTCTTATTTTTAATAAAATATATTCTTAATCTTTAACTACACAGTGTCTCTTGTGTTTGAATTTTTTAGAAAATTGTGTAAAACACATTTAAACGTGCCAGAATGGCCGAGCGGTCTAAGGCGCCAGATTTAAGCTCTGGTTCTCGAAAGAGAGCGTGGGTTCGATCCCCACTTCTGGCAATAGCTTGGTACACTTTTTACATTTCTAATTTTTAATAAAATATATTCTTAACCTGAAACTAAACAGTGTTTCTCGTGTTTTCATTATTTACAAAATTGTGTAAAACATATTTAAACGTGCCAGGATGGCCGAGCGGTCTAAGGCGCCAGATTTAAGCTCTGGTTCTCGCAAGAGAGCGTGGGTTCGAACCCCACTTCTGGCAGTAGCATCGTACTCTTTTTACATTTCTTATTTTTAATAAAATATATTCTTAATCTGAAACTACACAGTATCTCTCGTGTTTGAATTTTTTACAAAAATGTGTAAAACACATTTAAACGTGCCAGAATGGCCGAGCGGTCTAAGGCGCCAGATTTAAGCTCTGGTTCTCGAAAGAGAGCGTGGGTTCGAACCCCACTTCTGGCAGTAGCATCGTACTCTTTTTACATTTCTTATTTTTAATAAAATATATTCTTAATCTTTAACTACACAGTGTCTCTTGTCTTTGAATTATTCACAAAATTGTGTAAAACACATTTAAACGTGCCAGAATGGCCGAGCGGTCTAAGGCGAAATATTTTAGCTCTGGTTCTCGTAAGAGAGCGAGGGTTCGAACCCAACTTCTGACGATAGCTTGGTATTCTTTTTACATTTCTTATTTTTATTAAAATTTATTCTTAATATGAAACTACACAGTGTCTCTTGTTTTTGAATGATTTACAAAATTGTGTAACACATATTGAAACGTGCCAGAATGGCCGAGCGGTCTAAGGCGCCAGATTTAAGCTCTGGTTCTGGTAAGAGAGCGTGGGTTCGAATCCCACTTCTGGCAATAACTTGGTATTCTTTTTACATTTCTTATTTTTTTAAAATTTATTCTTAATCTGAAACTACACAGTGTCTCTCGTGTTTGAATGATTTACAAAATTGAGTTAAACACCTTTAAACGCGCCAGAATGGCCGAGCGGTCTAAGGCGCCAGATTTAAGCTCTGGTTCTCGTAAGAGAGCGTGGGTTCGAACCGCACTTCTGGCAATAGCTTTGTATTCTTTTTACATTTCTTATTTTTAATAAAATATATTCTGAATCTGAAACTACACAGTGTCTCTCGCGTTTGAATTATTTACAAACTTGTGTAACACATATTTAAGCGTGCCAGAATAGCCGAGCGGTCTAAGGCGCCAGATTTAAGCTCTGGTTCTCGAAAGAGAGCGTGGGTTCGAACCCCACTTCTGGCAGTAGCATGGTACTCTTTTTATATTTCTTATTTTTAATAAAATATATTCTGAATCTTAAACTACACAGTGTCTCTCGTGTTTGAATTATTTACAATATCGTGTAAAACATGTTTAAACGCGCCAGAATGGCCGAGCGGTCTAAGGCGCCAGGTTTAAGATCTGGTTTTCGTAATAGAGCGTGGGTTCGAATCCCACTTCTGGTAATAGCTTGGTATTCTTTTTACATTTCTTATTTTTTTTTAATTTATTCTTAATCTGAAACTACACAGTGTCTCTCGTGTTTAAATGATTTACAAAATTGAGTTAAACACCTTTAAACGCGCCAGAATGGCCTAGCGGTCTAAGGCGCCAGATTTAAGCTCTGGTTCTCGAAAGAGAGCGTGGGTTCGAACCCCACTTCTGGCAGTAGCATCGTACTCTTTTTACATTTTTTATTTTTAATAAAATATATTCTGAATCTGAAACTACACAGTGTCTCTCCTGTTTGACTTATTTACAAACTTGTGTAAAACACGTTTAAACGTGCCGGAGTGGCCGAGCGGTCTAAGGCGCCAGATTTAAGCTTTGGCTCTCGTAAGAGAGCGTGGGTTCGAACCCCACTTTTGGCAATTACTTAGTGCTCTTTTTACATTTCCTATTTTTAATAAAATATATTCTTAATCTTAAACTACACAGTGTCTCTCGAGTTTTATTATTTACAAAATTGTGTAAAACATATTTAAACGTGCCAGAATGGCCGAGCGGTATAAATCGCCAGATATAAGCTCTGGTTCTCGAAAGAGACCGTGGGTTCGAACCCCACTTTAGGCAGTAGCTTGGTACTCTTTTTACATTTCCTATTTTTAATAAAATATATTCTTAATCTGAAACTACACAGTGTCTCTCGTGTTTGAATTATTTACAAACTTGTGTAAAACACGTTTAAACGTGCCGGAATGGCCGAGCGGTCTAAGGCACCAGATTTAAGCTCTGGTTGTCGTAAGAGAGCGTGTGTTCGAACCCCACTTCTGGCAATTGCTTAGTGCTCTTTTTACATTTCCTATTTTTAATAAAATATATTCTGAATCTGAAACTACACAGTGTCTCTCGTGTTTGAATTATTTACAATATCGTGTAAAACATGTTTAAACGCGCCAGAATGGCCGAGCGGTCTAAGGCGCCAGATTTAAGCTCTGGTTCTCGAAAGAGAGCGTGGGTTCGAACCCCACTTCTGGTAATAGCTTGGTACTCTTTTTACATATCTAATTTTTAATAAAATATATTCTTAATCTTTAACTGCACAGTGTCTCTTGTGTTTGAATTATTTAGAAAATTGTGTAAAACACATTTAAACGTGCCAGAATGGCCGAGCGGTCTAAGGCGCCAGTTTTAAGCTCTGGTTCTCATAAGAGAGCGTGGGTTCGAACCGCTCTTCTGGCAATAGCTTTGCATTCTTTTTACTTTTCTTATTTTTATTAAAATTTATTCTTAATTAGAAACTACACAGTGTCTCACGTGTTTGAATGATTTACAAAATTGTGTAACACATATATAAACGTGCCAGAATGGCCGAGAGGTCTAAGGCGCCAGATTTAAACTCTGGTTATCGTAAGAGAGCGTGGGTTCGAATCCCACTTCTGGCAATAGCTTGGTATTCTTTTTACATTTCTTATTTTTTTAAAATTTATTCTTAATCTGAAACTACACAGTGTGTCTCGTGTTTGAATGATTTACAAAATTGAGTTAAACACCTTTAAACGTGCCAGGATGGCCGAGCGGTCTAAGGCGCCAGATTTAAGCTCTGGTTCTCGCAAGAGAGCGTGGGTTCGAACCCCACTTCTGGCAATAGCTTGGTACTCTTTTTAAATTTCTTATTTTTAATAAAATATATTCTTAATCTGAAACTACACAGTGTCTCTCGTGTTTGAATTTTTTACAAAAATGTGTAAAACACATTTAAACGTGCCATAATGGCCGAGCGGTCTAAGGCGCCAGATTTAAGCTCTGGTTCTCGAAATAGAGCGTGGGTTCGAACCCCAATTCTGGCAGTAGCATCGTACTCTTTTTACATTTCTTATTTTTAATAAAATATATTCTTAATCTGAAACTACACAGAGTCTCTCGTGTTTGAATTTTTTACAAAAATGTGTAAAACACATTTAAACGTTCCAGAATGGCCGAGCGGTCTAAGGCGCCAGATTTAAGCTCTGGTTCTCGAAAGAGAGCGTGGGTTCGAACCCCACTTCTGGCAGTAGCATGGTACTCTTTTTATATTTCTTATTTTTAATAAAATATATTCTGAATCTTAAACTACACAGTGTCTCTCGTGTTTGAATTATTTACAATATCGTGTAAAACATGTTTAAACGCGCCAGAATGGCCGAGCGGTCTAAGGCGCCAGGTTTAAGATCTGGTTTTCGTAATAGAGCGTGGGTTCGAATCCCACTTCTGGTAATAGCTTGGTATTCTTTTTACATTTCTTATTTTTTTTTAATTTATTCTTAATCTGAAACTACACAGTGTCTCTCGTGTTTAAATGATTTACAAAATTGAGTTAAACACCTTTAAACGCGCCAGAATGGCCTAGCGGTCTAAGGCGCCAGATTTAAGCTCTGGTTCTCGAAAGAGAGCGTGGGTTCGAACCCCACTTCTGGCAGTAGCATCGTACTCTTTTTACATTTTTTATTTTTAATAAAATATATTCTGAATCTGAAACTACACAGTGTCTCTCCTGTTTGACTTATTTACAAACTTGTGTAAAACACGTTTAAACGTGCCGGAGTGGCCGAGCGGTCTAAGGCGCCAGATTTAAGCTTTGGCTCTCGTAAGAGAGCGTGGGTTCGAACCCCACTTTTGGCAATTACTTAGTGCTCTTTTTACATTTCCTATTTTTAATAAAATATATTCTTAATCTTAAACTACACAGTGTCTCTCGAGTTTTATTATTTACAAAATTGTGTAAAACATATTTAAACGTGCCAGAATGGCCGAGCGGTATAAATCGCCAGATATAAGCTCTGGTTCTCGAAAGAGACCGTGGGTTCGAACCCCACTTTAGGCAGTAGCTTGGTACTCTTTTTACATTTCCTATTTTTAATAAAATATATTCTTAATCTGAAACTACACAGTGTCTCTCGTGTTTGAATTATTTACAAACTTGTGTAAAACACGTTTAAACGTGCCGGAATGGCCGAGCGGTCTAAGGCACCAGATTTAAGCTCTGGTTGTCGTAAGAGAGCGTGTGTTCGAACCCCACTTCTGGCAATTGCTTAGTGCTCTTTTTACATTTCCTATTTTTAATAAAATATATTCTGAATCTGAAACTACACAGTGTCTCTCGTGTTTGAATTATTTACAATATCGTGTAAAACATGTTTAAACGCGCCAGAATGGCCGAGCGGTCTAAGGCGCCAGATTTAAGCTCTGGTTCTCGAAAGAGAGCGTGGGTTCGAACCCCACTTCTGGTAATAGCTTGGTACTCTTTTTACATATCTAATTTTTAATAAAATATATTCTTAATCTTTAACTGCACAGTGTCTCTTGTGTTTGAATTATTTAGAAAATTGTGTAAAACACATTTAAACGTGCCAGAATGGCCGAGCGGTCTAAGGCGCCAGTTTTAAGCTCTGGTTCTCATAAGAGAGCGTGGGTTCGAACCGCTCTTCTGGCAATAGCTTTGCATTCTTTTTACTTTTCTTATTTTTATTAAAATTTATTCTTAATTAGAAACTACACAGTGTCTCACGTGTTTGAATGATTTACAAAATTGTGTAACACATATATAAACGTGCCAGAATGGCCGAGCGGTCTAAGGCGCCAGATTTAAACTCTGGTTATCGTAAGAGAGCGTGGGTTCGAATCCCACTTCTGGCAATAGCTTGGTATTCTTTTTACATTTCTTATTTTTTTAAAATTTATTCTTAATCTGAAACTACACAGTGTGTCTCGTGTTTGAATGATTTACAAAATTGAGTTAAACACCTTTAAACGTGCCAGGATGGCCGAGCGGTCTAAGGCGCCAGATTTAAGCTCTGGTTCTCGCAAGAGAGCGTGGGTTCGAACCCCACTTCTGGCAATAGCTTGGTACTCTTTTTAAATTTCTTATTTTTAATAAAATATATTCTTAATCTGAAACTACACAGTGTATCTCGTGTTTGAATTTTTTACAAAAATGTGTAAAACACATTTAAACGTGCCATAATGGCCGAGCGGTCTAAGGCGCCAGATTTAAGCTCTGGTTCTCGAAATAGAGCGTGGGTTCGAACCCCAATTCTGGCAGTAGCATCGTACTCTTTTTACATTTCTTATTTTTAATAAAATATATTCTTAATCTGAAACTACACAGAGTCTCTCGTGTTTGAATTTTTTACAAAAATGTGTAAAACACATTTAAACGTTCCAGAATGGCCGAGCGGTCTAAGGCGCCAGATTTAAGCTCTGGTTCTCGAAAGAGAGCGTGGGTTCGAACCCCACTTCTGGCAGTAGCATCGTACTCTTTTTACATTTCTTATTTTTAATAAAATATATTCTTAATCTGAAACTACACAGAGTCTCTCGTGTTTGAATTTTTTACAAAAATGTGTAAAACACATTTAAACGTTCCAGAATGGCCGAGCGGTCTAAGGCGCCAGATTTAAGCTCTGGTTCTCGAAAGAGAGCGTGGGTTCGAACCCCATTTCTGGCAATAGCTTGGTACTCTTTTTACATTTTTAATAAAATATATTCTTAATCTGAAACTAAACAGTGTTTCTCGTGTTTTCATTATTTACAAAATTGTGTAAAACATATTTAAACGTGCCAGGATGGCCGAGCGGTCTAAGGCGCCAGATTTAAGCTCTGGTTCTCGCAAGAGAGCGAGGGTTCGAACCCCACTTCTGGCAATAGCTTGGTACTCTTTTTAAATTTCTTATTTTTAATAAAATATATTCTTAATCTGAAACTACACAGTGTCTCTCGTGTTTGAATTTTTTACAAAAATGTGTAAAACACATTTAAACGTGCCATAATGGCCGAGCGGTCTAAGGCGCCAGATTTAAGCTCTGGTTCTCGAAAGAGAGCGTGGGTTCGAACCCCACTTCTGGCAGTAGCATCGTACTCTTTTTACATTTCTTATTTTTAATAAAATATATTCTTAATCTTTAACTACACAGTGTCTCTTGTGTTTGAATTTTTTAGAAAATTGTGTAAAACACATTTAAACGTGCCAGAATGGTCGAGCGGTCTAAGGCGCCAGATTTAAACTCTGGTTATCGTAAGAGAGCGTGGGTTCGAACCCCACTTCTGGTAATAGCTTGGTACTCTTTTTACATATCTAATTTTTAATAAAATATATTCTTAATCTTTAACTACACAGTGTCTCTTGTGTTTGAATTATTTAGAAAATTGTGTAAAACACATTTAAAAGTGCCAGAATGGCCGAGCGGTCTAAGGCGCCAGATTTAAACTCTGGTTATCGTAAGAGAGCGTGGGTTCGAATCCCACTTCTGGCAATAGCTTGGTATTCTTTTTACATTTCTTATTTTTTTTAAATTTATTCTTAATCTGAAACTACACAGTGTGTCTCGTGTTTCAATGATTTACTAAATTGAGTTAAACACCTTTAAACGTGCCAGGATGGCCGAGCGGTCTAAGGCGCCAGATTTAAGCTCTGGTTCTCGTAAGAGAGCGTGTGTTCGAACCCCACTTCTGGCAATAGGTTGGTACTCTTTTTACATTTCTTATTTTTAATAAAATATATTCTTAATATGAAACTAGACAGTGTCTTTAGTGTTTGAATTTTTTACAAAAATGTGTAAAACACATTTAAACGTGCCAGAATGGCCGAGCGGTCTAAGGCGCCAGATTTAAACTCTGGTTCTCGAAAGAGAGCGTGGGTTCGAACTCCACTTCTTGCAATAGCTTCATACTCTTTTTACATTTCTTATTTTTAATTAAATATATTTTTAATCTGAAACTACACAGTGTATCTCGTTTTTGAATGATTTACAAAATTGTGTAACACATATTGAAACGTGCCAGAATGGCCGAGCGGTCTAAGGCGCCAGATTTAAGCTCTGGTTCTGGTAAGAGAGCGTGGGTTCGAATCCCACTTCTGGCAATAACTTGGTATTCTTTTTACATTTATTATTTTTTTAAAATTTATTCTTAATCTGAAACTACACAGTGTCTCTCGTGTTTGAATGATTTACAAAATTGAGTTAAACACCTTTAAACGCGCCAGAATGGCCGAGCGGTCTAAGGCGCCAGATTTAAGCTCTGGTTCTCGAAAGAGAGTGTGGGTTCGAACCCCACTTCTGGCAATAGCTTGGTACTCTTTTTAAATTTCTTATTTTTAATAAAATATATTCTTCATCTGAAACTACACAGTGTCTCTCGTGTTTTTATTATTTACAAAATTGTGTAAAACATATTTAAACGTGCCAGAATTGCCGAGCGGTCTAAGGCGCCAGATTTAAGCTCTGGTTCTCGTAAGAGAGCGTGAGTTCGAACCCCACTTCTGGCAGTAGCTTGGTACTCTTTTTACATTTCTAATTTTTAATAAAATATATTCTTAATCTGAAACTACACAGTGTCTCTCGTGTTTTTTTTATTTATAAAATTGTGTAAAACATATTCATACGTGCCAGAATGGCCGTGCGGTCTAAGGCGCCAGATTTATGCTCTGGTTCTCGTAAGAGAGCGTGGGTTCAAACCCCACTTCTGGCAGTAGCTTGGAACTCTTTTTACATTTCCTATTTTTAATAAAATATATTCTTAATCTGAAGCTACACAGTGTCTCTCGTGTTTGACTTATTTACAAACTTGTGTAAAACACGTTTAAACGTGCCGGAATGGCCGAGCGGTCTAAGGCGCCAGATTTAAGCTCTGGTTGTCGTAAGAGAGCGTGTGTTCGAACCCCACTTCTGGGAATTGTTTAGTGCTCTTTTTACATTTCCTATTTTTAATAAAATATATTCTTTATCTGAAACTACACAGTGTCTCTCGAGTTTTATTATTTACAAAATTGTGTAAAACATATTTAAACGTGCCAGAATGGCCGAGCGGTATAAAGCGCCAGATATAAGCTCTGGTTCTCGAAAGAGAGCGTGGGTTTGAACCCCACTTCTGGCAATAGCTTGGTACTCTTTTTAAATTTCTTATTTTTAATAAAATATATTCTTCATCTGAAACTACACAGTGTCTCTTGTGTTTTTATTATTTACAAAATTGTGTAAAACATATTTAAACGTGCCAGAATGGCCGAGCGGTCTAAGGCGCCAAATTTAAGCTCTGCTTCTCGTAAGAGAGCGTGGGTTCAAACCCCACTTCTGGCAGTAGCTTGGTACTCTTTTTACATTTCCTATTTTTAATAAAATATATTCTTAATCTGAAGCTAAACAGTGTCTCTCGTGTTTGAATTATTTACAAACTTGTGTAAAACACATGTAAACGTGCCAGAATGGCCGAGCGGTCTAAGGCGCCAGATTTAAGCTCTGGTTCTCGAAAGAGAGCGTGGGTTCGAACCCCACTTCTGGCAGTAGCATTGTACTCTTTTTACATTTCTTATTTTTAATAAAATATATTCTTAATCTTTAACTACACATTGTCTCTTGTGTTTGAATTATTTAGAAAATTGTGTAAAACACATTTAAACGTGCCAGAATGGCTGAGCGGTCTAAGGCTCCAGTTTTAAGCTCTGGTTCTCATGAGAGAGCGTGGGTTCGAACCGCTCTTCTGGCAATAGCTTTGTATTCTTTTTACTTTTCATATTTTTATAAAAATTTATTCTTAATTAGAAACTACACAGTGTCTCACGTGTTTGAATGATTTACAAAATTGTGTAACACATATTTAAACGTGCCAGAATGGCCGAGCGGTCTAAGGCGCCAGATTTAAGCTCTGGTTATCGTAAGAGAGCGTGGGTTCGAATCCCACTTCTGGCAATAGCTTGGTATTCTTTTTACATTTCTTATTTTTTTAAAATTTATTCTTAATCTGAAACTACACAGTGTGTCTCGTGTTTGAATGATTTACAAAATTGAGTTAAACACCTTTAAACGTGCCAGGATGGCCGAGCGGTCTAAGGCGCCAGATTTAAGCTCTGGTTCTCGCAAGAGAGCGTAGGTTCGAACCCCACTTCTGGCAATAGCTTGGTACTCTTTTTAAATTTCTTATTTTTAATAAAATATATTCTTATTCTGAAACTACACAGTGTCTCTCGTGTTTGAATTTTTTACAAAAATGTGTGAAACACATTTAAGCGTGCCATAATGGCCGAGCGGTCTAAGGCGCCAGATTTAAGCTCTGGTTCTCGAAAGAGAGCGTGGGTTCGAACCCCACTTCTGGCAGTAGCATTGTACTCTTTTTACATTTCTTATTTTTAATAAAATATATTCTTAATCTGAAACTACACAGAGTCTCTCGTGTTTGAATTATTTACAAAAATGTGTAAAACACATTTAAACGTGCCAGAATGGCCGAGCGGTCTAAGGCGCCAGATTTAAGCTCTGGTTCTCGAAAGAGAGCGTGGGTTCGAACCCCACTTCTGGCAGTAGCATCGTACTCTTTTTACATTTCTTATTTTTAATAAAATATATTCTTAATCTTTAACTACACAGTGTCTCTTGTGTTTGAATTTTTTAGAAAATTGTGTAAAACACATTTAAACGTGCCAGAATGGCCGAGCGGTCTAAGGCGCCAGATTTAAGCTCTGGTTCTCGAAAGAGAGCGTGGGTTCGAACCCCACTTCTGGCAATAGCTTGGTACTCTTTTTACATTTCTAATTTTTAATAAAATATATTCTTAATCTTTAACTACACAGTGTCTCTTGTGTTTGAATTATTTAGAAAATTGTGTAAAACACATTTAAACGTGCCAGAATGGCCGAGCGGTCTAAGGCGCCAGATTTAAGCTCTGGTTCTCGAAAGAGAGCGTGGGTTCAAACCCCACTTCTGGCAATAGCTTGGAACTCTTTTTACATTTCCTATTTTTAATAAAATATATTCTTAATCTGAAGCTACACAGTGTCTCTCGTGTTTGACTTATTTACAAACTTGTGTAAAACACGTTTAAACGTGCCGGAATGGCCGAGCGGTCTAAGGCGCCAGATTTAAGCTCTGGTTGTCGTAAGAGAGCGTGTGTTCGAACCCCACTTCTGGGAATTGCTTAGTGCTCTTCTTACATTTCCTATTTTTAATAAAATATATTCTTTATCTGAAACTACACAGTGTCTCTCGAGTTTTATTATTTACAAAATTGTGTAAAACATATTTAAACGTGCCAGAATGGCCGAGCGGTATAAAGCGCCAGATATAAGCTCTGGTTCTCGAAAGAGAGCGTGGGTTTGAACCCCACTTCTGGCAATAGCTTGGTACTCTTTTTAAATTTCTTATTTTTAATAAAATATATTCTTCATCTGAAACTACACAGTGTCTCTTGTGTTTTTATTATTTACAAAATTGTGTAAAACATATTTAAACGTGCCAGAATGGCCGAGCGGTCTAAGGCGCCAAATTTAAGCTCTGGTTCTCGTAAGAGAGCGTGGGTTCAAACCCCACTTCTGGCAGTAGCTTGGTACTCTTTTTACATTTCCTATTTTTAATAAAATATATTCTTAATCTGAGGCTACACAGTGTCTCTCGTGTTTGAATTATTTACAAACTTGTGTAAAACACATGTAAACGTGCCAGAATGGCCGAGCGGTCTAAGGCGCCAGATTTAAGCTCTGGTTCTCGAAAGAGAGCGTGGGTTCGAACCCCACTTCTGGCAGTAGCATTGTACTCTTTTTACATTTCTTATTTTTTTAAAATTTATTCTTAATCTGAAACTACACAGTGTGTCTCGTGTTTGAATGATTTACAAAATTGAGTTAAACACCTTTAAACGTGCCAGGATGGCCGAGCGGTCTAAGGCGCCAGATTTAAGCTCTGGTTCTCGCAAGAGAGCGTAGGTTCGAACCCCACTTCTGGCAATAGCTTGGTACTCTTTTTAAATTTCTTATTTTTAATAAAATATATTCTTATTCTGAAACTACACAGTGTCTCTCGTGTTTGAATTTTTTACAAAAATGTGTAAAACACATTTAAACGTGCCATAATGGCCGAGCGGTCTAAGGCGCCAGATTTAAGCTCTGGTTCTCGAAAGAGAGCGTGGGTTCGAACCCCACTTCTGGCAGTAGCATTGTACTCTTTTTACATTTCTTATTTTTAATAAAATATATTCTTAATCTGAAACTACACAGAGTCTCTCGTGTTTGAATTATTTACAAAAATGTGTAAAACACATTTAAACGTGCCAGAATGGCCGAGCGGTCTAAGGCGCCAGATTTAAGCTCTGGTTCTCGAAAGAGAGCGTGGGTTCGAACCCCACTTCTGGCAGTAGCATCGTACTCTTTTTACATTTCTTATTTTTAATAAAATATATTCTTAATCTTTAACTACACAGTGTCTCTTGTGTTTGAATTTTTTAGAAAATTGTGTAAAACACATTTAAACGTGCCAGAATGGCCGAGCGGTCTAAGGCGCCAGATTTAAGCTCTGGTTCTCGAAAGAGAGCGTGGGTTCGAACCCCACTTCTGGCAATAGCTTGGTACTCTTTTTACATTTCTAATTTTTAATAAAATATATTCTTAATCTTTAACTACACAGTGTCTCTTGTGTTTGAATTATTTAGAAAATTGTGTAAAACACATTTAAACGTGCCAGAATGGCCGAGCGGTCTAAGGCGCCAGATTTAAGCTCTGGTTCTCGAAAGAGAGCGTGGGTTCAAACCCCACTTCTGGCAGTAGCTTGGAACTCTTTTTACATTTCCTATTTTTAATAAAATATATTCTTAATCTGAAGCTACACAGTGTCTCTCGTGTTTGACTTATTTACAAACTTGTGTAAAACACGTTTAAACGTGCCGGAATGGCCGAGCGGTCTAAGGCGCCAGATTTAAGCTCTGGTTGTCGTAAGAGAGCGTGTGTTCGAACCCCACTTCTGGGAAATGCTTAGTGCTCTTCTTACATTTCCTATTTTTAATAAAATATATTCTTTATCTGAAACTACACAGTGTCTCTCGAGTTTTATTATTTACAAAATTGTGTAAAACATATTTAAACGTGCCAGAATGGCCGAGCGGTATAAAGCGCCAGATATAAGCTCTGGTTCTCGAAAGAGAGCGTGGGTTTGAACCCCACTTCTGGCAATAGCTTGGTACTCTTATTAAATTTCTTATTTTTAATAAAATATATTCTTCATCTGAAATTACACAGTGTCTCTTGTGTTTTTATTATTTACAAAATTGTGTAAAACATATTTAAACGTGCCAGAATGGCCGAGCGGTCTAAGGCGCCAAATTTAAGCTCTGGTTCTCGTAAGAGAGCGTGGGTTCAAACCCCACTTCTGGCAGTAGCTTGGTACTCTTTTTACATTTCCTATTTTTAATAAAATATATTCTTAATCTGAAGCTACACAGTGTCTCTCGTGTTTGAATTATTTACAAACTTGTGTAAAACACATGTAAACGTGCCAGAATGGCCGAGCGGTCTAAGGCGCCAGATTTAAGCTCTGGTTCTCGAAAGAGAGCGTGGGTTCGAACCCCACTTCTGGCAGTAGCATTGTACTCTTTTTACATTTCTTATTTTTAATAAAATATATTCTTAATCTTTAACTACACATTGTCTCTTGTGTTTGAATTATTTAGAAAATTGTGTAAAACACATTTAAACGTGCCAGAATGGCCGAGCGGTCTAAGGCTCCAGTTTTAAGCTCTGGTTCTCATGAGAGAGCGTGGGTTCGAACCGCTCTTCTGGCAATAGCTTTGTATTCTTTTTAATTTTCATATTTTTATAAAAATTTATTCTTAATTAGAAACTACACAGTGTCTCACGTGTTTGAATGATTTACAAAATTGTGTAACACATATTTAAACGTGCCAGAATGGCCGAGCGGTCTAAGGCGCCAGATTTAAGCTCTGGTTATCGTAAGAGAGCGTGGGTTCGAATCCCACTTCTGGCAATAGCTTGGTATTCTTTTTACATTTCTTATTTTTTTAAAATTTATTCTTAATCTGAAACTACACAGTGTGTCTCGTGTTTGAATGATTTACAAAATTGAGTTAAACACCTTTAAACGTGCCAGGATGGCCGAGCGGTCTAAGGCGCCAAATTTAAGCTCTGGTTCTCGCAAGAGAGCGTGGGTTCGAACCCCACTTCTGGCAATAGCTTGGTACTCTTTTTAAATTTCTTATTTTTAATAAAATATATTCTTATTCTGAAACTACACAGTGTCTCTCGTGTTTGAATTTTTTACAAAAATGTGTAAAACACATTTAAACGTGCCATAATGGCCGAGCGGTCTAAGGCGCCAGATTTAAGCTCTGGTTCTCGAAAGAGAGCGTGGGTTCGAACCCCACTTCTGGCAGTAGCATTGTACTCTTTTTACATTTCTTATTTTTAATAAAATATATTCTTAATCTGAAACTACACAGAGTCTCTCGTGTTTGAATTTTTTACAAAAATGTGTAAAACACATTTAAACGTGCCAGAATGGCCGAGCGGTCTAAGGCGCCAGATTTAAGCTCTGGTTCTCGAAAGAGAGCGTGGGTTCGAACCCCACTTCTGGCAGTAGCATCGTACTCTTTTTACATTTCTTATTTTTAATAAAATATATTCTTAATCTTTAACTACACAGTGTCTCTTGTGTTTGAATTTTTTAGAAAATTGTGTAAAACACATTTAAACGTGCCAGAATGGCCGAGCGGTCTAAGGCGCCAGATTTAAGCTCTGGTTCTCGAAAGAGAGCGTGGGTTCGAACCCCACTTCTGGCAATAGCTTGGTACTCTTTTTACATTTCTAATTTTTAATAAAATATATTCTTAATCTTTAACTACACAGTGTCTCTTGTGTTTGAATTATTTAGAAAATTGTGTAAAACACATTTAAACGTGCCAGAATGGCCGAGCGGTCTAAGGCGAAAGTTTTAAGCTCTGGTTCTCATAAGAGAGCGTGGGTTCGAACCGCTCTTCTGGCAATAGCTTTGTATTCTTTTTACTTTTCTTATTTTTATTAAAATTTATTCTTAATTAGAAACTACACAGTGTCTCACGTGTTTGAATGATTTACAAAATTGTGTAACACATATTTAAAGGTACCAGAATGGCCGAGCGGTCTAAGGCGCCAGATTTAAGCTCTGGTTATCGTAAGAGAGCGTGGGTTCGAATCCCACTTCTGGCAATAGCTTGGTATTCTTTTTACATTTCTTATTTTTTTTTAATTTATTCTTAATCTGGAACTACACAGTGTGTCTCGTGTTTGAATGATTTACAAAATTGAGTTAAACACCTTTAAACGTGCCAGGATGGCCGAGCGGTCTAAGGCGCCAGATTTAAGCTCTGGTTCTCGCAAGAGAGCGTGGGTTCGAACCCCACTTCTGGCAATAGCTTGGTACTCTTTTTACATTTCTAATTTTTAATAAAATATATTCTTAATCTGAAACTAAACAGTGTTTCTCGTGTTTTCATTATTTACAAAATTGTGTAAAACATATTTAAACGTGCCAGGATGGCCGAGCGGTCTAAGGCGCCAGATTTAAGTTCTGGTTCTCGCAAGAGAGCGTGGGTTCGAACCCCACTTCTGGCAATAGCTTGGTACTCTATTTAAATTTCTTATTTTTAATAAAATATATTCTTAATCTGAAACTACACAGTATCTCTCGTGTTTGAATTTTTTACAAAAATGTGTAAAACACATTTAAACGTGCCAGAATGTCCGAGCGATGTAAGGCGCCAGATTTAAGCTCTGGTTCTCAAAAGAGAGGGTGGGTTCGAACCCCACTTCTGGCAGTAGCATCGTACTCTTTTTACATTTCTTATTTTTAATAAAATATATTCTTAATCTGAAACTACACAGTGTCTCTCGTGTTTGAATTTTTTACAAAAATGTGTAAAACACATTTAAACGTACCAGAATGGCCGAGCGGTCTAAGGCGCCAGATTTAAGCTCTGGTTCTCGAAAGAGAGCGTGGGTTCAAACCCCACTTCTGGCAGTAGTATCGTACTCTTTTTACATTTCTTATTTTTAATAAAATATATTCTTAATCTTTAACTACACTGTGTCTCTTGTGTTTGAATTATTTAGAAAATTGTGTAAAACGCATTTAAACGTGCCAGAATGGCCGAGCGGTCTAAGGCGCCAGATTTAAGCTCTGGTTTTCGAAAGAGAGCGTGGGTTCGAACCCCACTTCTGGCAATAGCATCGTACTCTTTTTACATTTCTTATTTTTAATAAAATATATTCTTAATCTTTAACTACACAGTGTCTCTTGTGTTTGAATTATTTAGAAAATTGTGTAAAACACATTTAAACGTGCCAGAATGGCCGAGCGGTCTAAGGCTCCAGTTTTAAGCTCTGGTTCTCATGAGAGAGCGTGGGTTCGAACCGCTCTTCTGGCAATAGCTTTGTATTCTTTTTAATTTTCATATTTTTATAAAAATTTATTCTTAATTAGAAACTACACAGTGTCTCACGTGTTTGAATGATTTACAAAATTGTGTAACACATATTTAAACGTGCCAGAATGGCCGAGCGGTCTAAGGCGCCAGATTTAAGCTCTGGTTATCGTAAGAGAGCGTGGGTTCGAATCCCACTTCTGGCAATAGCTTGGTATTCTTTTTACATTTCTTATTTTTTTAAAATTTATTCTTAATCTGAAACTACACAGTGTGTCTCGTGTTTGAATGATTTACAAAATTGAGTTAAACACCTTTAAACGTGCCAGGATGGCCGAGCGGTCTAAGGCGCCAAATTTAAGCTCTGGTTCTCGCAAGAGAGCGTGGGTTCGAACCCCACTTCTGGCAATAGCTTGGTACTCTTTTTAAATTTCTTATTTTTAATAAAATATATTCTTATTCTGAAACTACACAGTGTCTCTCGTGTTTGAATTTTTTACAAAAATGTGTAAAACACATTTAAACGTGCCATAATGGCCGAGCGGTCTAAGGCGCCAGATTTAAGCTCTGGTTCTCGAAAGAGAGCGTGGGTTCGAACCCCACTTCTGGCAGTAGCATTGTACTCTTTTTACATTTCTTATTTTTAATAAAATATATTCTTAATCTGAAACTACACAGAGTCTCTCGTGTTTGAATTTTTTACAAAAATGTGTAAAACACATTTAAACGTGCCAGTATGGCCGAGCGGTCTAAGGCGCCAGATTTAAGCTCTGGTTCTCGAAAGAGAGCGTGGGTTCGAACCCCACTTCTGGCAGTAGCATCGTACTCTTTTTACATTTCTTATTTTTAATAAAATATATTCTTAATCTTTAACTACACAGTGTCTCTTGTGTTTGAATTTTTTAGAAAATTGTGTAAAACACATTTAAACGTGCTAGAATGGCCGAGCGGTCTAAGGCGCCAGATTTAAGCTCTGGTTCTCGAAAGAGAGCGTGGGTTCGAACCCCACTTCTGGCAATAGCTTTGTACTCTTTTTACATTTCTAATTTTTAATAAAATATATTCTTAATCTTTAACTACACAGTGTCTCTTGTGTTTGAATTATTTAGAAAATTGTGTAAAACACATTTAAACGTGCCAGAATGGCCGAGCGGTCTAAGGCGAAAGTTTTAAGCTCTGGTTCTCATAAGAGAGCGTGGGTTCGAACCGCTCTTCTGGCAATAGCTTTGTATTCTTTTTACTTTTCTTATTTTTATTAAAATTTATTCTTAATTAGAAACTACACAGTGTCTCACGTGTTTGAATGATTTACAAAATTGTGTAACACATATTTAAAGGTACCAGAATGGCCGAGCGGTCTAAGGCGCCAGATTTAAGCTCTGGTTATCGTAAGAGAGCGTGGGTTCGAATCCCACTTCTGGCAATAGCTTGGTATTCTTTTTACATTTCTTATTTTTTTTTAATTTATTCTTAATCTGGAACTACACAGTGTGTCTCGTGTTTGAATGATTTACAAAATTGAGTTAAACACCTTTAAACGTGCCAGGATGGCCGAGCGGTCTAAGGCGCCAGATTTAAGCTCTGGTTCTCGCAAGAGAGCGTGGGTTCGAACCCCACTTCTGGCAATAGCTTGGTACTCTTTTTACATTTCTAATTTTTAATAAAATATATTCTTAATCTGAAACTAAACAGTGTTTCTCGTGTTTTCATTATTTACAAAATTGTGTAAAACATATTTAAACGTGCCAGGATGGCCGAGCGGTCTAAGGCGCCAGATTTAAGTTCTGGTTCTCGCAAGAGAGCGTGGGTTCGAACCCCACTTCTGGCAATAGCTTGGTACTCTATTTAAATTTCTTATTTTTAATAAAATATATTCTTAATCTGAAACTACACAGAGTCTCTCGTGTTTGAATTTTTTACAAAAATGTGTAAAACACATTTAAACGTGCCAGAATGTCCGAGCGATGTAAGGCGCCAGATTTAAGCTCTGGTTCTCAAAAGAGAGGGTGGGTTCGAACCCCACTTCTGGCAGTAGCATCGTACTCTTTTTACATTTCTTATTTTTAATAAAATATATTCTTAATCTGAAACTACACAGTGTCTCTCGTGTTTGAATTTTTTACAAAAATGTGTAAAACACATTTAAACGTACCAGAATGGCCGAGCGGGTCTAAGGCGCCAGATTTAAGCTCTGGTTCTCGAAAGAGAGCGTGGGTTCAAACCCCATTTCTGGCAGTAGTATCGTACTCTTTTTACATTTCTTATTTTTAATAAAATATATTCTTAATCTTTAACTACACTGTGTCTCTTGTGTTTGAATTATTTAGAAAATTGTGTAAAACGCATTTAAACGTGCCAGAATGGCCGAGCGGTCTAAGGCGCCAGATTTAAGCTCTGGTTTTCGAAAGAGAGCGTGGGTTCGAACCCCACTTCTGGCAATAGCATCGTACTCTTTTTACATTTCTTATTTTTAATAAAATATATTCTTAATCTTTAACTACACAGTGTCTCTTGTGTTTGAATTATTTAGAAAATTGTGTAAAACACATTTAAACGTGCCAGAATGGCCGAGCGGTCTAAGGCGAAAATTTTAAGCTCTGGTTCTCATAAGAGAGCGTGGGTTCGAACCGCTCTTCTGGCAATAGCTTTGTATTCTTTTTACTTTTCTTATTTTTATTAAAATTTATTCTTAATTAGAAACTACACAGTGTCTCACGTGTTTGAATGATTTACAAAATTGTGTAACACATATTTAAAGGTACCAGAATGGCCGAGCGGTCTAAGGCGCCAGATTTAAGCTCTGGTTATCGTAAGAGAGCGTATGTTCGAATCCCACTTCTGGCAATAGCTTGGTATTCTTTTTACATTTCTTATTTTTTTTTTAATTTATTCTTAATCTGGAACTACACAGTGTGTCTCGTGTTTGAATGATTTACAAAATTGAGTTAAACACCTTTAAACGTGCCAGGATGGCCGAGCGGTCTAAGGCGCCAGATTTAAACTCTGGTTCTCGCAAGAGAGCGTGGGTTCGAACCCCAATTCTGGCAATAGCTTGGTACTCTTTTTAAATTTCTTATTTTTAATAAAATATATTCTTAATCTGAAACTACACAGTGTCTCTCGTGTTTGATTTTTTTACAAAAATGTGTAAAACACATTTAAACGTGCCATAATGGCCGAGCGGTCTAAGGCGCCAGATTTAAGCTCTGGTTCTCGAAAGAGAGCGTGGGTTCGAACCCCACTTCTGGCAGTAGCATCGTACTCTTTTTACATTTCTTATGTTTAATAAAATATATTCTTAATCTGAAACTACACAGAGTCTCTCGTGTTTGAATTTTTTACAAAAATGTGTAAAACACATTTAAACGTGCCAGAATGGCCGAGCGGTCTAAGGCGCCAGATTTAAGCTCTGGTTCTCGAAAGAGAGCGTGGGTTCGATCCCCACTTCTGGCAGTAGCATCGTACTCTTTTTACATTTCTTATTTTTAATAAAATATATTCTTAATCTTTAACTACACAGTGTCTCTTGTGTTTGAATTTTTTAGAAAATTGTGTAAAACACATTTAAACGTGCTAGAATGGCCGAGCGGTCTAAGGCGCCAGATTTAAGCTCTGGTTCTCGAAAGAGAGCGTGGGTTCGAACCCCACTTCTGGCAATAGCTTTGTACTCTTTTTACATTTCTAATTTTTAATAAAATATATTCTTAATCTTTAACTACACAGTGTCTCTTGTGTTTGAATTATTTAGAAAATTGTGTAAAACACATTTAAACGTGCCAGAATGGCCGAGCGGTCTAAGGCGAAAGTTTTAAGCTCTGGTTCTCATAAGAGAGCGTGGGTTCGAACCGCTCTTCTGGCAATAGCTTTGTATTCTTTTTACTTTTCTTATTTTTATTAAAATTTATTCTTAATTAGAAACTACACAGTGTCTCACGTGTTTGAATGATTTACAAAATTGTGTAACACATATTTAAAGGTACCAGAATGGCCGAGCGGTCTAAGGCGCCAGATTTAAGCTCTGGTTATCGTAAGAGAGCGTGGGTTCGAATCCCACTTCTGGCAATAGCTTGGTATTCTTTTTACATTTCTTATTTTTTTTTAATTTATTCTTAATCTGGAACTACACAGTGTGTCTCGTGTTTGAATGATTTACAAAATTGAGTTAAACACCTTTAAACGTGCCAGGATGGCCGAGCGGTCTAAGGCGCCAGATTTAAGCTCTGGTTCTCGCAAGAGAGCGTGGGTTCGAACCCCACTTCTGGCAATAGCTTGGTACTCTTTTTACATTTCTAATTTTTAATAAAATATATTCTTAATCTGAAACTAAACAGTGTTTCTCGTGTTTTCATTATTTACAAAATTGTGTAAAACATATTTAAACGTGCCAGGATGGCCGAGCGGTCTAAGGCGCCAGATTTAAGTTCTGGTTCTCGCAAGAGAGCGTGGGTTCGAACCCCACTTCTGGCAATAGCTTGGTACTCTATTTAAATTTCTTATTTTTAATAAAATATATTCTTAATCTGAAACTACACAGAGTCTCTCGTGTTTGAATTTTTTACAAAAATGTGTAAAACACATTTAAACGTGCCAGAATGTCCGAGCGATGTAAGGCGCCAGATTTAAGCTCTGGTTCTCAAAAGAGAGGGTGGGTTCGAACCCCACTTCTGGCAGTAGCATCGTACTCTTTTTACATTTCTTATTTTTAATAAAATATATTCTTAATCTGAAACTACACAGTGTCTCTCGTGTTTGAATTTTTTACAAAAATGTGTAAAACACATTTAAACGTACCAGAATGGCCGAGCGGGTCTAAGGCGCCAGATTTAAGCTCTGGTTCTCGAAAGAGAGCGTGGGTTCAAACCCCATTTCTGGCAGTAGTATCGTACTCTTTTTACATTTCTTATTTTTAATAAAATATATTCTTAATCTTTAACTACACTGTGTCTCTTGTGTTTGAATTATTTAGAAAATTGTGTAAAACGCATTTAAACGTGCCAGAATGGCCGAGCGGTCTAAGGCGCCAGATTTAAGCTCTGGTTTTCGAAAGAGAGCGTGGGTTCGAACCCCACTTCTGGCAATAGCATCGTACTCTTTTTACATTTCTTATTTTTAATAAAATATATTCTTAATCTTTAACTACACAGTGTCTCTTGTGTTTGAATTATTTAGAAAATTGTGTAAAACACATTTAAACGTGCCAGAATGGCCGAGCGGTCTAAGGCGAAAATTTTAAGCTCTGGTTCTCATAAGAGAGCGTGGGTTCGAACCGCTCTTCTGGCAATAGCTTTGTATTCTTTTTACTTTTCTTATTTTTATTAAAATTTATTCTTAATTAGAAACTACACAGTGTCTCACGTGTTTGAATGATTTACAAAATTGTGTAACACATATTTAAAGGTACCAGAATGGCCGAGCGGTCTAAGGCGCCAGATTTAAGCTCTGGTTATCGTAAGAGAGCGTATGTTCGAATCCCACTTCTGGCAATAGCTTGGTATTCTTTTTACATTTCTTATTTTTTTTTTAATTTATTCTTAATCTGGAACTACACAGTGTGTCTCGTGTTTGAATGATTTACAAAATTGAGTTAAACACCTTTAAACGTGCCAGGATGGCCGAGCGGTCTAAGGCGCCAGATTTAAACTCTGGTTCTCGCAAGAGAGCGTGGGTTCGAACCCCAATTCTGGCAATAGCTTGGTACTCTTTTTAAATTTCTTATTTTTAATAAAATATATTCTTAATCTGAAACTACACAGTGTCTCTCGTGTTTGATTTTTTTACAAAAATGTGTAAAACACATTTAAACGTGCCATAATGGCCGAGCGGTCTAAGGCGCCAGATTTAAGCTCTGGTTCTCGAAAGAGAGCGTGGGTTCGAACCCCACTTCTGGCAGTAGCATCGTACTCTTTTTACATTTCTTATGTTTAATAAAATATATTCTTAATCTGAAACTACACAGAGTCTCTCGTGTTTGAATTTTTTACAAAAATGTGTAAAACACATTTAAACGTGCCAGAATGGCCGAGCGGTCTAAGGCGCCAGATTTAAGCTCTGGTTCTCGAAAGAGAGCGTGGGTTCGATCCCCACTTCTGGCAGTAGCATCGTACTCTTTTTACATTTCTTATTTTTAATAAAATATATTCTTAATCTTTAACTACACAGTGTCTCTTGTGTTTGAATTTTTTAGAAAATTGTGTAAAACACATTTAAACGTGCCAGAATGGCCGAGCGGTCTAAGGCGCCAGATTTAAGTTCTGGTTCTCGAAAGAGAGCGTGGGTTCGAACCCCACTTCTGGCAATAGCTTGGTACTCTATTTAAATTTCTTATTTTTAATAAAATATATTCTTAATCTGAAACTACACAGTATCTCTCGTGTTTGAATTTTTTACAAAAATGTGTAAAACACATTTAAACGTGCCAGAATGTCCGAGCGATGTAAGGCGCCAGATTTAAGCTCTGGTTCTCAAAAGAGAGGGTGGGTTCGAACCCCACTTCTGGCAGTAGCATCGTACTCTTTTTACATTTCTTATTTTTAATAAAATATATTCTTAATCTGAAACTACACAGTGTCTCTCGTGTTTGAATTTTTTACAAAAATGTGTAAAACACATTTAAACGTACCAGAATGGCCGAGCGGTCTAAGGCGCCAGATTTAAGCTCTGGTTCTCGAAAGAGAGCGTGGGTTCAAACCCCACTTCTGGCAGTAGTATCGTACTCTTTTTACATTTCTTATTTTTAATAAAATATATTCTTAATCTTTAACTACACTGTGTCTCTTGTGTTTGAATTATTTAGAAAATTGTGTAAAACGCATTTAAACGTGCCAGAATGGCCGAGCGGTCTAAGGCGCCAGATTTAAGCTCTGGTTCTCGAAAGAGAGCGTGGGTTCGAACCCCACTTCTGGCAATAGCATCGTACTCTTTTTACATTTCTTATTTTTAATAAAATATATTCTTAATCTTTAACTACACAGTGTCTCTTGTGTTTGAATTATTCACAAAATTGTGTAAAACACATTTAAACGTGCCAGAATGGCCGAGCGGTCTAAGGCGCCAGATTTAAGCTCTGGTTCTCGTAAGAGAGCGTGTGTTCGAACCCCACTTCTGGCAATAGCTTGGTACTCTTTTTACATTTCTTATTTTTAATAAAATATATTCTTAATATGAAACTAGACAGTGTCTTTAGTGTTTGAATTTTTTACAAAATTGTGTGAAACACATTTAAACGTGCCAGAATGGCCGAGCGGTCTAAGGCGCCAGATTTAAGCTTTGGTTCTCGAAAGAGAGCGGGGGTTCGAACTCCACTTCTTGCAATAGCTTCATACTCTTTTTACATTTCTTATTTTTAATTAAATATATTTTTAATCTGAAACTACACAGTGTCTCTCGTGTTTGAATTTTGTTAGAAAATTGTGTAAAACATATTTAAACGTGCCAGAATGGCCGAGCGATCTAAGGCGCCATATTTAAGCTCTGGTTCTCGTAAGAGAGCGTGGGTTCGAACCAAACTTCTGACGATAGCTTGGTATTCTTTTTACATTTCTTATTTTTATTAAAATTTATTCTTAATATGAAACTACACAGTGTATCTCGTTTTTGAATGATTTACAAAATTGTGTAACACATATTGAAACGTGCCAGAATGGCCGAGCGGTCTAAGGCGCCAGATTTAAGCTCTGGTTCTGGTAAGAGAGCGTGGGTTCGAATCCCACTTCTGGCAATAACTTGGTATTCTATTTACATTTCTTATTTTTTTTAAATTTATTCTTAATCTGAAACTACACAGTGTCTCTCGTGTTTGAATGATTTACAAAATTGAGTTAAACACCTTTAAACGCGCCAGAATGGCCGAGCGGTCTAAGGCGCCAGATTTAAGCTCTGGTTTTCGTAAGAGAGCGTGGGTTCGAACCGCACTTCTGGCAATAGCTTTGTATTCTTTTTACATTTCTTATTTTTAATAAAATATATTCTGAATCTGAAACTACACAGTGTCTCTCGCGTTTGAATTATTTACAAACTTGTGTAAAACACATTTAAACGTTCCAGAATGGCCGAGCGGTCTAAGGCGCCAGATTTAAGCTCTGGTTCTCGAAAGAGAGCATGGGTTCGAACCCCACTTCTGGCAGTAGCATCGTACTCTTTTTACATTTCTTATTTTTAATAAAATATATTCTTAATCTTTAACTACACAGTGTCTCTTGTGTTTGAATTTTTTACAAAAATGTGTAAAACACATTTAAACGTGCCAGAATGGCCGAGCGGTCTAAGGCGCCAGATTTAAGCTCTGGTTCTCGAAAGAGAGCGTGGGTTCGAACCCCACTTCTGGCAGTAGCATCGTACTCTTTTTACATTTCTTATTTTTAATAAAATATATTCTTAATCTTTAACTACACAGTGTCTCTTGTGTTTGACTTATTTAAAAAACTTGTGTAAAACACGTTTAAACGTGCCGGAATGGCCGAGCGGTCTAAGGCGCCAGATTTAAGCTCTGGTTGTCGTAAGAGAGCGTGTGTTCGAACCCCACTTCTGGGAATTGCTTAGTGCTCTTTTTACATTTCCTATTTTTAATAAAATATATTCTTTATCTGAAACTACACAGTGTCTCTCGAGTTTTATTATTTACAAAATTGTGTAAAACATATTTAAACGTGCCAGAATGGCCGAGCGGTATAAAGCGCCAGATATAAGCTCTGGTTCTCGAAAGAGAGCGTGGGTTTGAACCCCACTTCTGGCAATAGCTTGGTACTCTTTTTAAATTTCTTATTTTTAATAAAATATATTCTTCATCTGAAACTACACAGTGTCTCTTGTGTTTTTATTATTTACAAAATTGTGTAAAACATATTTAAACGTGCCAGAATGGCCGAGCGGTCTAAGGCGCCAAATTTAAGCTCTGGTTCTCGTAAGAGAGCGTGGGTTCAATCCCCACTTCTGGCAGTAGCATTGTACTCTTTTTACATTTCTTATTTTTAATAAAATATATTCTTAATCTTTAACTACACATTGTCTCTTGTGTTTGAATTATTTAGAAAATTGTGTAAAACACATTTAAACGTGCCAGAATGGCCGAGCGGTCTAAGGCTCCAGTTTTAAGCTCTGGTTCTCATGAGAGAGCGTGGGTTCGAACCGCTCTTCTGGCAATAGCTTTGTATTCTTTTTAATTTTCATATTTTTATAAAAATTTATTCTTAATTAGAAACTACACAGTGTCTCACGTGTTTGAATGATTTACAAAATTGTGTAACACATATTTAAACGTGCCAGAATGGCCGAGCGGTCTAAGGCGCCAGATTAAAGCTCTGGTTATCGTAAGAGAGCGTGGGTTCGAATCCCACTTCTGGCAATAGCTTAGTATTCTTTTTACATTTCTTATTTTTTTAAAATTTATTCTTAATCTGAAACTACACAGTGTGTCTCGTGTTTGAATGATTTACAAAATTGAGTTAAACACCTTTAAACGTGCCAGGATGGCCGAACGGTCTAAGGCGCCAGATTTAAGCTCTGGTTCTCGCAAGAGAGCGTGGGTTCGAACCCCACTTCTGGCAATAGCATTGTACTCTTTTTACATTTCTTATTTTTAATAAAATATATTCTTAATCTGAAACTACACAGAGTCTCTCGTGTTTGAATTTTTTACAAAAATGTGTAAAACACATTTAAACGTGCCAGAATGGCCGAGCGGTCTAAGGCGCCAGATTTAAGCTCTGGTTCTCGAAAGAGAGCTTGGGTTCGAACCCCACTTCTGGCAGTAGCATCGTACTCTTTTTACATTTCTTATTTTTAATAAAATATATTCTTAATCTTTAACTACACAGTGTCTCTTGTGTTTGAATTTTTTAGAAAATTGTGTAAAACACATTTAAACGTGCCAGAATGGCCGAGCGGTCTAAGGCGCCAGATTTAAGCTCTGGTTCTCGAAAGAGAGCGTGGGTTCGAACCCCACTTCTGGCAATAGCTTGGTACTCTTTTTACATTTCTAATTTTTAATAAAATATATTCTTAATCTTTAACTACACAGTGTCTCTTGTGTTTGAATTATTTAGAAAATTGTGTAAAACACATTTAAACGTGCCAGAATGGCCGAGCGGTCTAAGGCGAAAGTTTTAAGCTCTGGTTCTCATAAGAGAGCGTGGGTTCGAACCGCTCTTCTGGCAATAGCTTTGTATTCTTTTTACTTTTCTTATTTTTATTAAAATTTATTCTTAATTAGAAACTACACAGTGTCTCACGTGTTTGAATGATTTACAAAATTGTGTAACACATATTTAAAGGTACCAGAATGGCCGAGCGGTCTAAGGCGCCAGATTTAAGCTCTGGTTATCGTAAGAGAGCGTGGGTTCGAATCCCACTTCTGGCAATAGCTTGGTATTCTTTTTACATTTCTTATTTTTTTTTAATTTATTCTTAATCTGGAACTACACAGTGTGTCTCGTGTTTGAATGATTTACAAAATTGAGTTAAACACCTTTAAACGTGCCAGGATGGCCGAGCGGTCTAAGGCGCCAGATTTAAGCTCTGGTTCTCGCAAGAGAGCGTGTGGTTCGAACCCCAATTCTGGCAATAGCTTGGTACTCTTTTTAAATTTCTTATTTTTAATAAAATATATTCTTAATCTGAAACTACACAGTGTCTCTCGTGTTTGATGTTTTTACAAAAATGTGTAAAACACATTTAAACGTGCCATAATGGCCGAGCGGTCTAAGGCGCCAGATTTAAGCACTGGTTCTCGAAAGAGAGCGTGGGTTCGAACCCCACTTCTGGCAGTAGCATCGTACTCTTTTTACATTTCTTATGTTTAATAAAATATATTCTTAATCTGAAACTACACAGAGTCTCTCGTGTTTGAATTTTTTACAAAAATGTGTAAAACACATTTAAACGTGCCAGAATGGCCGAGCGGTCTAAGGCGCCAGATTTAAGCTCTGGATCTCGAAAGAGAGCGTGGGTTCGAACCCCACTTCTGGCAGTAGCATCGTACTCTTTTTACATTTCTTATTTTTAATAAAATATATTCTTAATCTTTAACTACACAGTGTCTCTTGTGTTTGAATTTTTTAGAAAATTGTGTAAAACACATTTAAACGTGCCAGAATGGCCGAGCGGTCTAAGGCGCCAGATTTAAGCTCTGGTTCTCGAAAGAGAGCGTGGGTTCGAACCCCACTTCTGGCAATAGCTTGGTACTCTTTTTACATTTCTAATTTTTAATAAAATATATTCTTAATCTGAAACTAAACAGTGTTTCTCGTGTTTTCATTATTTACAAAATTGTGTAAAACATATTTAAACGTGCCAGGATGGCCGAGCGGTCTAAGGCGCCAGATTTAAGTTCTGGTTCTCGCAAGAGAGCGTGGGTTCGAACCCCATTTCTGGCAATAGCTTGGTACTCTATTTAAATTTCTTATTTTTAATAAAATATATTCTTAATCTGAAACTACACAGTATCTCTCGTGTTTGAATTTTTTACAAAAATGTGTAAAACACATTTAAACGTGCCAGAATGTCCGAGCGATGTAAGGCGCCAGATTTAAGCTCTGGTTCTCAAAAGAGAGGGTGGGTTCGAACCCCACTTCTGGCAGTAGCATCGTACTCTTTTTACATTTCTTATTTTTAATAAAATATATTCTTAATCTGAAACTACACAGTGTCTCTCGTGTTTGAATTTTTTACAAAAATGTGTAAAACACATTTAAACGTACCAGAATGGCCGAGCGGTCTAAGGCGCCAGATTTAAGCTCTGGTTCTCGAAAGAGAGCGTGGGTTCAAACCCCACTTCTGGCAGTAGTATCGTACTCTTTTTACATTTCTTATTTTTAATAAAATATATTCTTAATCTTTAACTACACTGTGTCTCTTGTGTTTGAATTATTTAGAAAATTGTGTAAAACGCATTTAAACGTGCCAGAATGGCCGAGCGGTCTAAGGCGCCAGATTTAAGCTCTGGTTCTCGAAAGAGAGCGTGGGTTCGAACCCCACTTCTGGCAATAGCATCGTACTCTTTTTACATTTCTTATTTTTAATAAAATATATTCTTAATCTTTAACTACACAGTGTCTCTTGTGTTTGAATTATTTAGAAAATTGTGTAAAACACATTTAAACGTGCCAGAATGGCCGAGCGGTCTAAGGCGAAAGTTTTAAGCTCTGGTTCTCATAAGAGAGCGTGGGTTCGAAACGCTCTTCTGGCAATAGCTTTGTATTCTTTTTACTTTTCTTATTTTTATTAAAATTTATTCTTAATTAGAAACTACACAGTGTCTCACGTGTTTGAATGATTTACAAAATTGTGTAACACATATTTAAAGGTACCAGAATGGCCGAGCGGTCAAAGGCGCCAGATTTAAGCTCTGGTTATCGTAAGAGAGCGTGGGTTCGAATCCCACTTCTGGCAATAGCTTGGTATTCTTTTTACATTTCTTATTTTTTTTAAAATTTATTCTTAATCTGGAACTACACAGTGTGTCTCGTGTTTGAATGATTTACAAAATTGAGTTAAACACCTTTAAACGTGCCAGGATGGCCGAGCGGTCTAAGGCGCCAGATTTAAGCTCTGGTTCTCGCAAGAGAGCGTGGGTTCGAACCCCAATTCTGGCAATAGCTTGGTACTCTTTTTAAATTTCTTATTTTTAATAAAATATATTCTTAATCTGAAACTACACAGTGTCTCTCGTGTTTGATTTTTTTACAAAAATGTGTAAAACACATTTAAACGTGCCATAATGGCCGAGCGGTCTAAGGCGCCAGATTTAAGCTCTGGTTCTCGAAAGAGAGCGTGGGTTCGAACCCCACTTCTGGCAGTAGCATCGTACTCTTTTTACATTTCTTATGTTCAATAAAATATATTCTTAATCTGAAACTACACAGAGTCTCTCGTGTTTGAATTTTTTACAAAAATGTGTAAAACACATTTAAACGTGCCAGAATGGCCGAGCGGTCTAAGGCGCCAGATTTAAGCTCTGGTTCTCGAAAGAGAGCGTGGGTTCGAACCCCACTTCTGACAGTAGCATCGTACTCTTTTTACATTTCTTATTTTTAATAAAATATATTCTTAATCTTTAACTACACAGTGTCTCTTGTGTTTGAATTTTTTAGAAAATTGTGTAAAACACATTTAAACGTGCCAGAATGGCCGAGCGGTCTAAGGCGCCAGATTTAAGCTCTGGTTCTCGAAAGAGAGCGTGGGTTCGAACCCCACTTCTGGCAATAGCTTGGTACTCTTTTTACATTTCTAATTTTTAATAAAATATATTCTTAATCTGAAACTAAACAGTGTTTCTCGTGTTTTCATTATTTACAAAATTGTGTAAAACATATTTAAACGTGCCAGGATGGCCGAGCGGTCTAAGGCGCCAGATTTAAGTTCTGGTTCTCGCAAGAGAGCGTGGGTTCGAACCCCACTTCTGGCAATAGCTTGGTACTCTATTTAAATTTCTTATTTTTAATAAAATATATTCTTAATCTGAAACTACACAGTATCTCTCGTGTTTGAATTTTTTACAAAAATGTGTAAAACACATTTAAACGTGCCAGAATGTCCGAGCGATGTAAGGCGCCAGATTTAAGCTCTGGTTCTCAAAAGAGAGGGTGGGTTCGAACCCCACTTCTGGCAGTAGCATCGTACTCTTTTTACATTTCTTATTTTTAATAAAATATATTCTTAATCTGAAACTACACAGTGTCTCTCGTGTTTGAATTTTTTACAAAAATGTGTAAAACACATTTAAACGTACCAGAATGGCCGAGCGGTCTAAGGCGCCAGATTTAAGCTCTGGTTCTCGAAAGAGAGCGTGGGTTCAAACCCCACTTCTGGCAGTAGTATCGTACTCTTTTTACATTTCTTATTTTTAATAAAATATATTCTTAATCTTTAACTACACTGTGTCTCTTGTGTTTGCATTATTTAGAAAATTGTGTAAAACGCATTTAAACGTGCCAGAATGGCCGAGCGGTCTAAGGCGCCAGATTTAAGCTCTGGTTCTCGAAAGAGAGCGTGGGTTCGAACCCCACTTCTGGCAATAGCATCGTACTCTTTTTACATTTCTTATTTTTAATAAAATATATTCTTAATCTTTAACTACACAGTGTCTCTTGTGTTTGAATTATTCACAAAATTGTGTAAAACACATTTAAACGTGCCAGAATGGCCGAGCGGTCTAAGGCGCCAGATTTAAGCTCTGGTTCTCGTAAGAGAGCGTGTGTTCGAACCCCACTTCTGGCAATAGCTTGGTACTCTTTTTACATTTCTTATTTTTAATAAAATATATTCTTAATATGAAACTAGACAGTGTCTTTAGTGTTTGAATTTTTTACAAAATTGTGTAAAACACATTTAAACGTGCCAGAATGGCCGAGCGGTCTAAGGCTCCAGTTTTAAGCTCTGGTTCTCATGAGAGAGCGTGGGTTCGAACCGCTCTTCTGGCAATAGCTTTGTATTCTTTTTAATTTTCATATTTTTATAAAAATTTATTCTTAATTAGAAACTACACAGTGTCTCACGTGTTTGAATGATTTACAAAATTGTGTAACACATATTTAAACGTGCCAGAATGGCCGAGCGGTCTAAGGCGCCAGATTTAAGCTCTGGTTCTCGCAAGAGAGCGTGGGTTCGAACCCCACTTCTGGCAATAGCATTGTACTCTTTTTACATTTCTTATTTTTAATAAAATATATTCTTAATCTGAAACTACACAGAGTCTCTCGTGTTTGAATTTTTTACAAAAATGTGTAAAACACATTTAAACGTGCCAGAATGGCCGAGCGGTCTAAGGCGCCAGATTTAAGCTCTGGTTCTCGAAAGAGAGCTTGGGTTCGAACCCCACTTCTGGCAGTAGCATCGTACTCTTTTTACATTTCTTATTTTTAATAAAATATATTCTTAATCTTTAACTACACAGTGTCTCTTGTGTTTGAATTTTTTAGAAAATTGTGTAAAACACATTTAAACGTGCCAGAATGGCCGAGCGGTCTAAGGCGCCAGATTTAAGCTCTGGTTCTCGAAAGAGAGCGTGGGTTCGAACCCCACTTCTGGCAATAGCTTGGTACTCTTTTTACATTTCTAATTTTTAATAAAATATATTCTTAATATTTAACTACACAGTGTCTCTTGTGTTTGAATTATTTAGAAAATTGTGTAAAACACATTTAAACGTGCCAGAATGGCCGAGCGGTCTAAGGCGAAAGTTTTAAGCTCTGGTTCTCATAAGAGAGCGTGGGTTCGAACCGCTCTTCTGGCAATAGCTTTGTATTCTTTTTACTTTTCTTATTTTTATTAAAATTTATTCTTAATTAGAAACTACACAGTGTCTCACGTGTTTGAATGATTTACAAAATTGTGTAACACATATTTAAAGGTACCAGAATGGCCGAGCGGTCTAAGGCGCCAGATTTAATCTCTGGTTATCGTAAGAGAGCGTGGGTTCGAATCCCACTTCTGGCAATAGCTTGGTATTCTTTTTACATTTCTTATTTTTTTTAAAATTTATTCTTAATCTGGAACTACACAGTGTGTCTCGTGTTTGAATGATTTACAAAATTGAGTTAAACACCTTTAAACGTGCCAGGATGGCCGAGCGGTCTAAGGCGCCAGATTTAAGCTCTGGTTCTCGCAAGAGAGCGTGGGTTCGAACCCCAATTCTGGCAATAGCTTGGTACTCTTTTTAAATTTCTTATTTTTAATAAAATATATTCTTAATCTTTAACTACACAGTGTCTCTTGTGTTTGAATTTTTTAGAAAATTGTGTAAAACACATTTAAACGTGCCAGAATGGCCGAGCGGTCTAAGGCGCCAGATTTAAGCTCTGGTTCTCGAAAGAGAGCGTGGGTTCGAACCACACTTCTGGCAATAGCTTGGTACTCTTTTTACATTTCTAATTTTTAATAAAATATATTCTTAATCTGAAACTAAACAGTGTTTCTCGTGTTTTCATTATTTACAAAATTGTGTAAAACATATTTAAACGTGCCAGGATGGCCGAGCGGTCTAAGGCGCCAGATTTAAGTTCTGGTTCTCGCAAGAGAGCGTGGGTTCGAACCCCACTTCTGGCAATAGCTTGGTACTCTATTTAAATTTCTTATTTTTAATAAAATATATTCTTAATCTGAAACTACACAGTATCTCTCGTGTTTGAATTTTTTACAAAAATGTGTAAAACACATTTAAACGTGCCAGAATGTCCGAGCGATGTAAGGCGCCAGATTTAAGCTCTGGTTCTCAAAAGAGAGGGTGGGTTCGAACCCCACTTCTGGCAGTAGCATCGTACTCTTTTTACATTTCTTATTTTTAATAAAATATATTCTTAATCTGAAACTACACAGTGTCTCTCGTGTTTGAATTTTTTACAAAAATGTGTAAAACACATTTAAACGTACCAGAATGGCCGAGTGGTCTAAGGCGCCAGATTTAAGCTCTGGTTCTCGAAAGAGAGCGTGGGTTCAAACCCCACTTCTGGCAGTAGTATCGTACTCTTTTTACATTTCTTATTTTTAATAAAATATATTCTTAATCTTTAACTACACTGTGTCTCTTGTGTTTGAATTATTTAGAAAATTGTGTAAAACGCATTTAAACGTGCCAGAATGGCCGAGCGGTCTAAGGCGCCAGATTTAAGCTCTGGTTCTCGAAAGAGAGCGTGGGTTCGAACCCCACTTCTGGCAATAGCATCGTCCTCTTTTTACATTTCTTATTTTTAATAAAATATATTCTTAATCTGAAACTACACAGTGTCTCTTGTGTTTGAATTATTTAGAAAATTGTGTAAAACGCATTTAAACGTGCCAGAATGGCCGATGGTCTAAGGCGCCAGATTTAAGCTCTGGTTCTCGCAAGAGAGCGTGGGTTCGAACCCCACTTCTGGCAATAGCATTGTACTCTTTTTACATTTCTTATTTTTAATAAAATATATTCTTAATCTGAAACTACACAGAGTCTCTCGTGTTTGAATTTTTTACAAAAATGTGTAAAACACATTTAAACGTGCCAGAATGGCCGAGCGGTCTAAGGCGCCAGATTTAAGCTCTGGTTCTCGAAAGAGAGCTTGGGTTCGAACCCCACTTCTGGCAGTAGCATCGTACTCTTTTTACATTTCTTATTTTTAATAAAATATATTCTTAATCTTTAACTACACAGTGTCTCTTGTGTTTGAATTTTTTAGAAAATTGTGTAAAACACATTTAAACGTGCCAGAATGGCCGAGCGGTCTAAGGCGCCAGATTTAAGCTCTGGTTCTCGAAAGAGAGCGTGGGTTCGAACCCCACTTCTGGCAATAGCTTGGTACTCTTTTTACATTTCTAATTTTTAATAAAATATATTCTTAATCTTTAACTACACAGTGTCTCTTGTGTTTGAATTATTTAGAAAATTGTGTAAAACACATTTAAACGTGCCAGAATGGCCGAGCGGTCTAAGGCGAAAGTTTTAAGCTCTGGTTCTCATAAGAGAGCGTGGGTTCGAACCGCTCTTCTGGCAATAGCTTTGTATTCTTTTTACTTTTCTTATTTTTATTAAAATTTATTCTTAATTAGAAACTACACAGTGTCTCACGTGTTTGAATGATTTACAAAATTGTGTAACACATATTTAAAGGTACCAGAATGGCCGAGCGGTCTAAGGCGCCAGATTTAATCTCTGGTTATCGTAAGAGAGCGTGGGTTCGAATCCCACTTCTGGCAATAGCTTGGTATTCTTTTTACATTTCTTATTTTTTTTAAAATTTATTCTTAATCTGGAACTACACAGTGTGTCTCGTGTTTGAATGATTTACAAAATTGAGTTAAACACCTTTAAACGTGCCAGGATGGCCGAGCGGTCTAAGGCGCCAGATTTAAGCTCTGGTTCTCGCAAGAGAGCGTGGGTTCGAACCCCAATTCTGGCAATAGCTTGGTACTCTTTTTAAATTTCTTATTTTTAATAAAATATATTCTTAATCTTTAACTACACAGTGTCTCTTGTGTTTGAATTTTTTAGAAAATTGTGTAAAACACATTTAAACGTGCCAGAATGGCCGAGCGGTCTAAGGCGCCAGATTTAAGCTCTGGTTCTCGAAAGAGAGCGTGGGTTCGAACCCCACTTCTGGCAATAGCTTGGTACTCTTTTTACATTTCTAATTTTTAATAAAATATATTCTTAATCTGAAACTAAACAGTGTTTCTCGTGTTTTCATTATTTACAAAATTGTGTAAAACATATTTAAACGTGCCAGGATGGCCGAGCGGTCTAAGGCGCCAGATTTAAGTTCTGGTTCTCGCAAGAGAGCGTGGGTTCGAACCCCACTTCTGGCAATAGCTTGGTACTCTATTTAAATTTCTTATTTTTAATAAAATATATTCTTAATCTGAAACTACACAGTATCTCTCGTGTTTGAATTTTTTACAAAAATGTGTAAAACACATTTAAACGTGCCAGAATGTCCGAGCGATGTAAGGCGCCAGATTTAAGCTCTGGTTCTCAAAAGAGAGGGTGGGTTCGAACCCCACTTCTGGCAGTAGCATCGTACTCTTTTTACATTTCTTATTTTTAATAAAATATATTCTTAATCTGAAACTACACAGTGTCTCTCGTGTTTGAATTTTTTACAAAAATGTGTAAAACACATTTAAACGTACCAGAATGGCCGAGCGGTCTAAGGCGCCAGATTTAAGCTCTGGTTCTCGAAAGAGAGCGTGGGTTCAAACCCCACTTCTGGCAGTAGTATCGTACTCTTTTTACATTTCTTATTTTTAATAAAATATATTCTTAATCTTTAACTACACTGTGTCTCTTGTGTTTGAATTATTTAGAAAATTGTGTAAAACGCATTTAAACGTGCCAGAATGGCCGAGCGGTCTAAGGCGCCAGATTTAAGCTCTGGTTCTCGAAAGAGAGCGTGGGTTCGAACCCCACTTCTGGCAATAGCATCGTACTCTTTTTACATTTCTTATTTTTAATAAAATATATTCTTAATCTTTAACTACACAGTGTCTCTTGTGTTTGAATTATTTAGAAAATTGTGTAAAACACATTTAAACGTGCCAGAATGGCCGAGCGGTCTAAGGCGAAAGTTTTAAGCTCTGGTTCTCATAAGAGAGCGTGGGTTCGAACCGCTCTTCTGGCAATAGCTTTGTATTCTTTTTACTTTTCTTATTTTTATTAAAATTTATTCTTAATTAGAAACTACACAGTGTCTCACGTGTTTGAATGATTTACAAAATTGTGTAACACATATTTAAAGGTACCAGAATGGCCGAGCGGTCTAAGGCGCCAGATTTAAGCTCTGGTTATCGTAAGAGAGCGTGGGTTCGAATCTCACTTCTGGCAATAGCTTGGTATTCTTTTTACATTTCTTATTTTTTTTTAAATTTATTCTTAATCTGGAACTACACAGTGTGTCTCGTGTTTGAATGATTTACAAAATTGAGTTAAACACCTTTAAACGTGCCAGGATGGCCGAGCGGTCTAAGGCGCCAGATTTAAGCTCTGGTTCTCGCAAGAGAGCGTGGGTTCGAACCCCAATTCTGGCAATAGCTTGGTACTCTTTTTAAATTTCTTATTTTTAATAAAATATATTCTTAATCTGAAACTACACAGTGTCTCTCGTGTTTGATTTTTTTACAAAAATGTGTAAAACACATTTAAACGTGCCATAATGGCCGAGCGGTCTAAGGCGCCAGATTTAAGCTCTGGTTCTCGAAAGAGAGCGTGGGTTCGAACCCCACTTCTGGCAGTAGCATCGTACTCTTTTTACATTTCTTATGTTTAATAAAATATATTCTTAATCTGAAACTACACAGAGTCTCTCGTGTTTGAATTTTTTACAAAAATGTGTAAAACACATTTAAACGTGCCAGAATGGCCGAGCGGTCTAAGGCGCCAGATTTAAGTTCTGGTTCTCGAAAGAGAGCGTGGGTTCGAACCCCACTTCTGGCAGTAGCATCGTACTCTTTTTACATTTCTTATTTTTAATAAAATATATTCTTAATCTTTAACTACACAGTGTCTCTTGTGTTTGAATTTTTTAGAAAATTGTGTAAAACACATTTAAACGTGCCAGAATGGCCGAGCGGTCTAAGGCGCCAGATTTAAGCTCTGGTTCTCGAAAGAGAGCGTGGGTTCGAACCCCACTTCTGGCAATAGCTTGGTACTCTTTTTACATTTCTAATTTTTAATAAAATATATTCTTAATCTGAAACTAAACAGTGTTTCTCGTGTTTTCATTATTTACAAAATTGTGTAAAACATATTTAAACGTGCCAGGATGGCCGAGCGGTCTAAGGCGCCAGATTTAAGTTCTGGTTCTCGCAAAAGAGTGTGGGTTCGAACCCCACTTCTGGCAATAGCTTGGTACTCTATTTAAATTTCTTATTTTTAATAAAATATATTCTTAATCTGAAACTACACAGTATCTCTCGTGTTTGAATTTTTTACAAAAATGTGTAAAACACATTTAAACGTGCCAGAATGTCCGAGCGATGTAAGGCGCCAGATTTAAGCTCTGGTTCTCAAAAGAGAGGGTGGGTTCGAACCCCACTTCTGGCAGTAGCATCGTACTCTTTTTACATTTCTTATTTTTAATAAAATATATTCTTAATCTGAAACTACACAGTGTCTCTCGTGTTTGAATTTTTTACAAAAATGTGTAAAACACATTTAAACGTACCAGAATGGCCGAGCGGTCTAAGGCGCCAGATTTAAGCTCTGGTTCTCGAAAGAGAGCGTGGGTTCGAACCCCACTTCTGGCAATAGCATCGTACTCTTTTTACATTTCTTATTTTTAATAAAATATACTCTTAATCTTTAACTACACAGTGTCTCTTGTGTTTGAATTATTCACAAAATTGTGTAAAACACATTTAAACGTGCCAGAATGGCCGAGCGGTCTAAGGCGCCAGATTTAAGCTCTGGTTCTCGTAAGAGAGCGTGTGTTCGAACCCCACTTCTGGCAATAGCTTGGTACTCTTTTTACATTTCTTATTTTTAATAAAATATATTCTTAATATGAAACTAGACAGTGTCTTTATTGTTTGAATTTTTTACAAAATTGTGTAAAACACATTTAAACGTGCCAGAATGGCCGAGCGGTCTAAGGCGCCAGATTTAAGCTTTGGTTCTCGAAAGAGAGCGTGGGTTCGAACTCCACTTCTTGCAATAGCTTCATACTCTTTTTACATTTCTTATTTTTAATTAAATATATTTTTAATCTGAAACTACACAGTGTCTCTCGTGTTTGAATTTTGTTAGAAAATTGTGTAAAACATATTTAAACGTGCCAGAATGGCCGAACGATCTAAGGCGCCATATTTAAGCTCTGGTTCTCGTAAGAGAGCGTGGGTTCGAACCAAACTTCTGACGATAGCTTGGTATTCTTTTTACATTTCTTATTTTTATTAAAATTTATTCTTAATATGAAACTACACAGTGTATCTCGTTTTTGAATGATTTACAAAATTGTGTAACACATATTGAAACATGCCAGAATGGCCGAGCGGTCTAAGGCGCCAGATTTAAGCTCTGGTTCTGGTAAGAGAGCGTGGGTTCGAATCCCACTTCTGGCAATAACTTGGTATTCTATTTACATTTCTTATTTTTTTTAAATTTATTCTTAATCTGAAACTACACAGTGTCTCTCGTGTTTGAATGATTTACAAAATTGAGTTAAACACCTTTAAACGCGCCAGAATGGCCGAGCGGTCTAAGGCGCCAGATTTAAGCTCTGGTTTTCGTAAGAGAGCGTGGGTTCGAACCGCACTTCTGGCAATAGCTTTGTATTCTTTTTACATTTCTTATTTTTAATAAAATATATTCTGAATCTGAAACTACACAGTGTCTCTCGCGTTTGAATTATTTACAAACTTGTGTAAAACACATTTAAACGTTCCAGAATGGCCGAGCGGTCTAAGGCGCCAGATTTAAGCTCTGGTTCTCGAAAGAGAGCATGGGTTCGAACCCCACTTCTGGCAGTAGCATCGTACTCTTTTTACATTTCTTATTTTTAATAAAATATATTCTTAATCTTTAACTACACAGTGTCTCTTGTGTTTGAATTTTTTACAAAAATGTGTAAAACACATTTAAACGTGCCAGAATGGCCGAGCGGTCTATGGCGCCAGATTTAAGCTCTGGTTCTCGAAAGAGAGCGTGGGTTCGAACCCCGCTTCTGGCAGTAGCATCGTACTCTTTTTACATTTCTTATTTTTAATAAAATATATTCTTAATCTTTAACTACACAGTGTCTCTTGTGTTTGAATTTTTTAGAAAATTGTGTAAAACACATTTAAACGTGCCAGAATGGCCGAGCGGTCTAAGGCGCCAGATTTAAGCTCTGGTTCTCGAAAGAGAGCATGGGTTCGAACCCCACTTCTGGCCATAGCTTGGTACTCTTTTTACATTTCTAATTTTTAATAAAATATATTCTTAATCTGAAACTAAACAGTGTTTCTCGTGTTTTCATTATTTACCAAATTGTGTAAAACTTATTTAAACGTGCCAGGATGGCCGAGCGGTCTAAGGCGCCAGATTTAAGCTCTGGTTCTCGCAAGAGAGCGTGGGTTCGAACCCCACTTCTGGCAATAGCTTGGTACTCTTTTTAAATTTCTTATTTTTAATAAAATATATTCTTAATCTGAAACTACACAGTATCTCTCGTGTTTGAATTTTTTACAAAAATGTGTAAAACACATTTAAACATGCCAGAATGTCCGAGCGGTCTAAGGCGCCAGATTTAAGCTCTGGTTCTCGAAAGAGAGGGTGGGTTCGAACCCCACTTCTGGCAGTAGCATCGTACTCTTTTTACATTTCTTATTTTTAATAAAATATATTCTTAATCTGAAACTACACAGTGTCTCTCGTGTTTGAATTTTTTACAAAAATGTGTAAAACACATTTAAACGTGCCAGAATGGCCGAGCGGTCTAAGGCGCCAGATTTAAGCTCTGGTTCTCGAAAGAGTGCGTGGGTTCGAACCCCACTTCTGGCAGTAGTATCGTACTCTTTTTACATTTCTTATTTTTAATAAAATATATTCTTAATCTTTAACTAAACTGTGTCTCTTGTGTTTGAATTATTTAGAAAATTGTGTAAAACGCATTTAAACGTGCCAGAATGGCCGAGCGGTCTAAGGCGCCAGATTTAAGCTCTGGTTCTCGAAAGAGAGCGTGGGTTCGAACCCCACTTCTGGCAGTAGCATCGTACTCTTTTTACATTTCTTATTTTTAATAAAATATATTCTTAATCTTTAACTACACAGTGTCTCTTGTGTTTGAATTATTCACAAAATTGTGTAAAACACATTTAAACGTGCCAGAATGGCCGAGCGATCTAAGGCGCCAGTTTTAAGCTCTGGTTCTCATAAGAGAGCGTGCGTTCGAACCGCTCTTCTGGCAATAGCTTTGTATTCTTTTTACATTTCTTATTTTTATTAAAATTTATTCTTAATAAGAAACTACACAGTGTCTCACGTGTTTGAATGATTTACAAAATTGTGTAACACACATTTAAACGTGCCAGAATGGCCGAGCGGTCTAAGGCGCCAGATTTAAGCTCTGGTTCTCGTAAGAGAGCGTGTGTTCGAACTTTACTTCTGGCAATAGCTTGGTACTCTTTTTACATTTCTAATTTTTAATAAAATATATTCTTAATCTGAAACTACACAGAGTCTCTCGTGTTTGAATTTTTTACAAAAATGTGTAAAACACATTTAAACGTTCCAGAATGGCCGAGCGGTCTAAGGCGCCAGATTTAAGCTCTGGTTCTCGAAAGAGAGCGTGGGTTCGAACCCCACTTCTGGCAGTAGCATCGTACTCTTTTTACATTTCTTATTTTTAATAAAATATATTCTTAATCTTTAACTACACAGTGTCTCTTGTGTTTGAATTTTTTAGAAAATTGTGTAAAACACATTTAAACGTGCCAGAATGGCCGAGCGGTCTAAGGCGCCAGATTTAAGCTCTGGTTCTCGAAAGAGAGCGTGGGTTCGAACCCCACTTCTGGCAATAGCTTGGTACTCTTTTTACATTTCTAATTTTTAATAAAATATATTCTTAATCTGAAACTAAACAGTGTTTCTCGTGTTTTCATTATTTACAAAATTGTGTAAAACATATTTAAACGTGCCAGGATGGCCGAGCGGTCTAAGGCGCCAGATTTAAGCTCTGGTTCTCGTAAGAGAGCGTGGGTTCGAACCCCACTTCTGGCAATAGCTTGGTACTCTTTTTAAATTTCTTATTTTTAATAAAATATATTCTTAATCTGAAACTACACAGTATCTCTCGTGTTTGAATTTTTTACAAAAATGTGTAAAACACATTTAAACGTGCCGGAATGGCCGAGCGGTCTAAGGCGCCAGATTTAAGCTTTGGCTCTCGTAAGAGAGCGTGGGTTCGTACCCCGCTTCTGGCAATAGCTTGGTACTCTTTTTAAATTTCTTATTTCTAATAAAATATATTCTTAATATGAAAATACACAGTGTCTCTCGTGTTTTTATTATTTACAAAATTGTGTAACACATATTTAAACGTGCCAGAATGGCCGAGCGGTCTAAGGCGCCAGATTTAAGCTCTGGTTCTCGAAAGAGAGCGTGGGTTCGAACCAAACTTCTGACGATAGCTTGGTATTCTTTTTACATTTCTTATTTTTATTAAAATTTATTCTTAATATGAAACTACACAGTGTATCTCGTTTTTGAATGATTTACAAAATTGTGTAACCCATATTGAAACGTGCCAGAATGGCCGAGCGGTCTAAGGCGCCAGATTTAACATCTGGTTCTGGTAAGAGAGCGTGGGTTCGAATCCCACTTCTGGCAATAACTTGGTATTCTATTTACATTTCTTATTTTTTTAAAATTTATTCTTAATCTGAAACTACACAGTGCCTCTCGTGTTTGAATGATTTACAAAATTGAGTTAAACACCTTTAAACGCGCCAGAATGGCCGAGCGGTCTAAGGCGCCAGATTTAAGCTCTTGTTTTCGTAAGAGAGCGTGGGTTCGAACCGCACTTCTGGCAATAGCTTTGTATTCTTTTTACATTTCTTATTTTTAATAAAATATATTCTGAATCTGAAACTACACAGTGTCTCTCGCGTTTGAATTATTTACAAACTTGTGTAACACATATTTAAACGTGCCAGAATAGCAGAGTGGTCTAAGGCGCCAGATATAAGCTCTGGTTCTCGAAAGAGAGGGTGGGTTCGAACCCCACTTCTGGCAGTAGCATCGTACTCTTTTTACATTTCTTATTTTTAATAAAATATATTCTTAATCTGAAACTACACAGTGTCTCTCGTGTTTGAATTTTTTACAAAAATGTGTAAAACACATTTAAACGTGCCAGAATGGCCGAGCGGTCTAAGGCGCCAGATTTAAGCTCTGGTTCTCGAAAGAGAGCGTGGGTTCGAACCCCACTTTTGGCAGTAGTATCGTACTCTTTTTACATTTCTTATTTTTAATAAAATATATTCTTAATCTTTAACTACACTGTGTCTCTTGTGTTTGAATTATTTAGAAAATTGTGTAAAACGCATTTAAACGTGCCAGAATGGCCGAGCGGTCTAAGGCGCCAGATTTAAGCTCTGGTTCTCGAAAGAGAGCGTGGGTTCGAACCCCACTTCTGGCAGTAGCATCGTACTCTTTTTACATTTCTTATTTTTAATAAAATATATTCTTAATCTTTAACTACACAGTGTCTCTTGTGTTTGAATTATTCACAAAATTGTGTAAAACACATTTAAACGTGCCAGAATGGAAGAGCGATCTAAGGCGCCAGTTTTAAGCTCTGGTTCTCATAAGAGAGCGTGGGTTCGAACCGCTCTTCTGGCAATAGCTTTGTATTCTTTTTACATTTCTTATTTTTATTAAAATTTATTCTTAATAAGAAACTACACAGTGTCTCACGTGTTTGAATGATTTACAAAATTGTGTAACACACATTTAAACGTGCCAGAATGGCCGAGCGGTCTAAGGCGCCAGATTTAAGCTCTGGTTCTCGAAAGAGAGCGTGGGTTCGAACCCCACTTCTGGCAATAGCTTGGTACTCTTTTTACATTTCTAATTTTTAATAAAATATATTCTGAATCTGAAACTACACAGTGTCTCTCGTGTTTGAATTATTTACAATATCGTGTAAAACATGTTTAAAAGCGCCAGAATGGCCGAGCGGTATAAGGCGCCAGATTTAAGCTCTAGTTCTCGAAAGAGAGCGTGATTTCGAACCCCACTTCTGGCAGTAGCATCGTACTCTTTTTACATTTTTTATTTTTAATAAAATATATTCTGAATCTGAAACTACACAGTGTCTCTCGTGTTTGAATTATTTACAAACTTGTGTAAAACACGTTTAAACGTTCCGGAATGGCCGAGCGGTCTAAGGCGCCAGATTTAAGCTTTGGCTCTCGTAAGAGAGCGTGGGTTCGTACCCCGCTTCTGGCAATAGCATGGTACTCTTTTTACATTTCTTATTTTTAATAAAATATATTCTGAATCTGAAACTACACAGTGTCTCTCGTGTTTGAATGATTTACAAAATCGTGTAAAACAAGTTTAAACGCGCCAGAATGGCCGAGCGGTCTAAGGCGCCAGATTTAAGCTCTGGTTTTCGTAAGAGAGCGTGGGTTCGAATCCCACTTCTGGTAATAGCTTGGTATTCTTTTTACATTTCTAATTTTTTTTTAATTTATTCTTAATCTGAAACTACACAGTGTCTCTAGTGTTTGAATTATTTACAAACTTGTGTAACACATATTTAAACGTGCCAGAATAGCCGAGTGGTCTAAGGCGCCAGATATAAGCTCTGGTTCTCGAAAGAGAGCGTGGGTTCGAACCCCACTTCTGGCAGTAGCATCGTACTCTTTTTACATTTTTTTATTTTTAATAAAATATATTCTGAATCTGAAACTACACAGTGTCTCTCGTGTTTGAATTATTTACAAACTTGTGTAAAACACGTTTAAACGTGCCGGAATGGCCGAGCGGTCTAAGGCGCCAGATTTAAGCTTTGGCTGTCGTAAGAGAGCGTGGGTTCGTACCCCGCTTCTGGCAATAGCTTGGTACTCTTTTTAAATTTCTTATTTCTAATAAAATATATTCTTAATATGAAAATACACAGTGTCTCTCGTGTTTGAATTATTTACAATATCGTGTAAAACATGTTTAAAAGCGCCAGAATGGCCGAGCGGTATAAGGCGCCAGGTTTAAGCTCTGGTTCTCGAAAGAGAGCGTGGGTTCGAACCCCTCTTCTGGCAGTAGCATGGTACTCTTTATACATTTCTTATTTTTAATAAAATATATTCTGAATCTGAAACTACACAGTGTCTCTCGTGTTTGAATGATTTACAAAATCGTGTAAAACATGTTTAAACGCGCCAGAATGGCCGAGCGGTCTAAGGCGCCAGATTTAAGCTCTGGTTTTCGTAAGAGAGCGTGGGTTCGAATCCCACTTCTGGTAATAGCTTGGTATTCTTTTTACATTTCTTATTTTTTTTAAATTTATTCTTAATCTGAAACTACACAGTGTCTCTCGTCTTTGAATGATTTACAAAATTGAGTTAAACACCTTTAAACGCGCCAGAATGGCCGAGCGGTCTAAGGCGACAGATTTAAGCTCTTGTTTTCGTAAGAGAGCGTGGGTTCGAACCGCACTTCTGGCAATAGCTTTGTATTCTTTTTACATTTCTTATTTTTAATAAAATATATTCTGAATCTGAAACTACACAGTGTCTCTCGCGTTTGAATTATTTACAAACTTGTGTAACACATATTTAAACGTGCCAGAATAGCCGAGTGGTCTAAGGCGCCAGATATAAGCTCTGGTTCTCGAAAGAGAGGGTGGGTTCGAACCCCACTTCTGGCAGTAGCATCGTACTCTTTTTACATTTCTTATTTTTAATAAAATATATTCTTAATCTGAAACTACACAGTGTCTCTCGTGTTTGAATTTTTTACAAAAATGTGTAAAACACATTTAAACGTGCCAGAATGGCCGAGCGGTCTAAGGCGCCAGATTTAAGCTCTGGTTCTCGAAAGAGAGCGTGGGTTCGAACCCCACTTCTGGCAGTAGTATCGTACTCTTTTTACATTTCTTATTTTTAATAAAATATATTCTTAATATTTAACTACACTGTGTCTCTTGTGTTTGAATTATTTAGAAAATTGTGTAAAACGCATTTAAACGTGCCAGAATGGCCGAGCGGTCTAAGGCGCCAGATTTAAGCTCTGGTTCTCGAAAGAGAGCGTGGGTTCGAACCCCACTTCTGGCAGTAGCATCGTACTCTTTTTACATTTCTTATTTTTAATAAAATATATTCTTAATCTTTAACTACACAGTGTCTCTTGTGTTTGAATTATTCACAAAATTGTGTAAAACACATTTAAACGTGCCAGAATGGAAGAGCGATCTAAGGCGCCAGTTTTAAGCTCTGGTTCTCATAAGAGAGCGTGGGTTCGAACCGCTCTTCTGGCAATAGCTTTGTATTCTTTTTACATTTCTTATTTTTATTAAAATTTATTCTTAATAAGAAACTACACAGTGTCTCACGTGTTTGAATGATTTACAAAATTGTGTAACACACATTTAAACGTGCCAGAATGGCCGAGCGGTCTAAGGCGCCAGATTTAAGCTCTGGTTCTCGAAAGAGAGCGTGGGTTCGAACCCCACTTCTGGCAATAGCTTGGTACTCTTTTTACATTTCTAATTTTTAATAAAATATATTCTGAATCTGAAACTACACAGTGTCTCTCGTGTTTGAATTATTTACAATATCGTGTAAAACATGTTTAAAAGCGCCAGAATGGCCGAGCGGTATAAGGCGCCAGATTTAAGCTCTAGTTCTCGAAAGAGAGCGTGATTTCGAACCCCACTTCTGGCAGTAGCATCGTACTCTTTTTACATTTTTTATTTTTAATAAAATATATTCTGAATCTGAAACTACACAGTGTCTCTCGTGTTTGAATTATTTACAAACTTGTGTAAAACACGTTTAAACGTGCCGGAATGGCCGAGCGGTCTAAGGCGCCAGATTTAAGCTTTGGCTCTCGTAAGAGAGCGTGGGTTCGTACCCCGCTTCTGGCAATAGCTTGGTACTCTTTTTAAATTTCTTATTTCTAATAAAATATATTCTTAATATGAAAATACACAGTGTCTCTCGTGTTTTTATTATTTACAAAATTGTGTAACACATATTTAAACGTGCCAGAATGGCCGAGCGGTCTAAGGCGCCAGATTTAAGCTCTGGTTCTCGAAAGAGAGCGTGGGTTCGAACCCCTCTTCTGGCAGTAGCATGGTACTCTTTTTACATTTCTTATTTTTAATAAAATATATTCTGAATCTGAAACTACACAGTGTCTCTCGTGTTTGAATGATTTACAAAATCGTGTAAAACAAGTTTAAACGCGCCAGAATGGCCGAGCGGTCTAAGGCGCCAGATTTAAGCTCTGGTTTTCGTAAGAGAGCGTGGGTTCGAATCCCACTTCTGGTAATAGCTTGGTATTCTTTTTACATTTCTAATTTTTTTTTAATTTATTCTTAATCTGAAACTACACAGTGTCTCTCGTCTTTGAATGATTTACAAAATTGAGTTAAACACCTTTAAACGCGCCAGAATGGCCGAGCGGTCTAAGGCGACAGATTTAAGCTCTGGTTCTTGAAAGAGAGCGTGGGTTCGAACCCCACTTCTGGCAGTAGCATCGTGCTCTTTTTACATTTTTTATTTTTAATAAAATATATTCTGAATCTGAAACTACACAGTGTCTCTCGTGTTTGAATGATTTACAAATTTGTGTAAAACACGTTTAAACGTGCCGGAATGGCCGAGCGGTCTAAGGCGCCAGATTTAAGCTTTGGCTCTCGTAAGAGAGCGTGGGTTCGTACCCCGCTTCTGGCAATAGCTTGGTACTCTTTTTAAATTTCTTATTTCTAATAAAATATATTCTTAATATGAAAATACACAGTGTCTCTCGTGTTTTTATTATTTACAAAATTGTGTAACACATATTTAAACGTGCCAGAATGGCCGAGCGGTCTAAGGCGCCAGATTTAAGCTCTGGTTCTCGAAAGAGAGCGTGGGTTCGAACCCCACTTCTGGCAGTAGCATCGTACTCTTTTTACATTTCTTATTTTTATTAAAATTTATTCTTAATATGAAACTACACAGTGTATCTCGTTTTTGAATGATTTACAAAATTGTGTAACCCATATTGAAACGCGCCAGAATGGCCGAGCGGTCTAAGGCGCCAGATTTAACCTCTGGTTCTGGTAAGAGAGCGTGGGTTCGAATCCCACTTCTGGCAATAACTTGGTATTCTATTTACATTTCTTATTTTTTTTAAAATTTATTCTTAATCTGAAACTACACAGTGCCTCTCGTGTTTGAATGATTTACAAAATTGAGTTAAACACCTTTAAACGCGCCAGAATGGCCGAGCGGTCTAAGGCGCCAGATTTAAGCTCTGGTTTTCGTAAGAGAGCGTGGGTTCGAACCGCACTTCTGGCAATAGCTTTGTATTCTTTTTACATTTCTTATTTTTAATAAAATATATTCTGAATCTGAAACTACACAGTGTCTCTCGCGTTTGAATTATTTACAAACTTGTGTAACACATATTTAAACGTGCCGGAATAGCCGAGTGGTCTAAGGCGCCAGATATAAGCTCTGGTTCTCGAAAGAGAGCGTGGGTTCGAACCCCACTTCTGGCAGTAGCATCGTACTCTTTTTATATTTCTTATTTTTAATAAAATATATTCTGAATCTGAAACTACACAGTGTCTCTCGTGTTTGAATTATTTACAATATCGTGTAAAACATGTTTAAAAGCGCCATAATGGCCGAGCGGTCTAAGGCGCCAGATTTAAGCTCTGGTTCTCGAAAGAGAGCGTGGGTTCGAACCCCACTTCTGGCAGTAGCATCGTACTCTTTTTACATTTCTTATTTTTAATAAAATATATTCTTAATCTTTAACTACACAGTGTCTCTTGTGTTCGAATTTTTTAGAAAATTGTGTAAAACACATTTAAACGTGCCAGAATGGCCGAGCGGTCTAAGGCGCCAGATTTAAGCTCTGGTTCTCGAAAGAGAGCGTGGGTTCGAACCCCACTTCTGGCAATAGCTTTGTACTCTTTTTACATTTCTAATTTTTAATAAAATATATTCTTAATCTGAAACTAAACAGTGTTTCTCGTGTTTTCATTATTTACAAAATTGTGTAAAACATATTTAAACGTGCCAGGATGGCCGAGCGGTCTAAGGCGCCAGATTTAAGCTCTGGTTCTCGCAGGAGAGCGTGGGTTTGAACCCCACTTCTGGCAATAGCTTGGTACTCTTTTTAAATTTCTTATTTTTAATAAAATATATTCTTAATCTGAAACTACACAGTATCTCTCGTGTTTGAATTTTTTACAAAAATGTGTAAAACACATTTAAACGTGCCAGAATGGCCGAGCGGTCTAAGGCGCCAGATTTAAGCTCTGGTTCTCGAAAGAGAGCGTGGGTTCGAACCCCACTTCTGGCAGTAGCATCGTACTCTTTTTACATTTCTTATTTTTAATAAAATATATTCTTAATCTTTAACTACACAGTGTCTCTTGTGTTTGAATTTTTTAGAAAATTGTGTAAAACACATTTAAACGTGCCAGAATGGCCGAGCGGTCTAAGGCGCCAGATTTAAGCTCTGGTTCTCGCAAGAGAGCGTGGGTTCGAACCCCACTTCTGGCAATAGCTTGGTACTCTTTTTAAATTTCTTATTTTTAATAAAATATATTCTTAATCTGAAACTACACAGTATCTCTCGTGTTTGAATTTTTTACAAAAATGTGTAAAACACATTTAAACGTGCCAGAATGTCCGAGCGGTCTAAGGCGCCAGATTTAAGCTCTGGTTCTCGAAAGAGAGGGTGGGTTCGAACCCCACTTCTGGCAGTAGCATCGTACTCTTTTTACATTTCTTATTTTTAATAAAATATATTCTTAATCTGAAACTACACAGTGTCTCTCGTGTTTGAATTTTTTACAAAAATGTGTAAAACACATTTAAACGTGCCAGAATGGCCGAGCGGTCTAAGGCGCCAGATTTAAGCTCTGGTTCTCGAAAGAGAGCGTGGGTTCGAACCCCACTTCTGGCAGTAGTATCGTACTCTTTTTACATTTCTTATTTTTAATAAAATATATTCTTAATCTTTAACTACACTGTGTCTCTTGTGTTTGAATTATTTAGAAAATTGTGTAAAACGCATTTAAACGTGCCAGAATGGCCGAGCGGTCTAAGGCGCCAGATTTAAGCTCTGGTTCTCGAAAGATTGCGTGGGTTCGAACCCCACTTCTGGCAGTAGCATCGTACTCTTTTTACATTTCTTATTTTTAATAAAATATATTCTTAATCTTTAACTACACAGTGTCTCTTGTTTTTGAATTATTCACAAAATTGTGTAAAACACATTTAAACGTGCCAGAATGGCCGAGCGGTCTAAGGCGCCAGATTTAAGCTCTGGTTCTCATAAGAGAGCGTGGGTTCGAACCGCTCTTCTGGCAATAGCTTTGTATTCTTTTTACATTTCTTATTTTTATTAAAATTTATTCTTAATAAGAAACTACACAGTGTCTCACGTGTTTGAATGATTTAGAAAATTGTGTAAGACACATTTAAACGTGCCAGAATGGCCGAGCGGTCTAAGGCGCCAGATTTAAGCTCTGGTTCTCGTAAGAGAGCGTGTGTTCGAACCCCACTTCTGGAAATAGCTTATAACTCTTTTTACATTTCTTATTTTAATAAAATATATTCTTAATATGAAACTAGACAGTGTCTTTAGTGTTTGAATTTTTTACAAAATTGTGTAAAACACATTTAAACGTGCCAGAATGGCCGAGCGGTCTAAGGCGCCAGATTTAAGCTCTGGTTTTCGTAAGAGAGCGTGGGTTCGAACCGCACTTCTGGCAATAGCTTTGTATTCTTTTTACATTTCTTATTTTTAATAAAATATATTCTGAATCTGAAACTACACAGTGTCTCTCGCATTTGAATTATTTACAAACTTGTGTAACACATATTTAAACGTGCCAGAATAGCCGAGCGGTCTAAGGCGCCAGATATAAGCTCTGGTTCTCGAAAGAGAGCGTGGGTTCGAACCGCACTTCTGGCAATAGCTTTGTATTCTTTTTACATTTCTTATTTTTAATAAAATATATTCTGAATCTGAAACTACACAGTGTCTCTCGCGTTTGAATTATTTACAAACTTGTGTAACACATATTTAAACGTGCCAGAATAGCCGAGCGGTCTAAGGCGCCAGATATAAGCTCTGGTTCTCGAAAGAGAGCGTGGGTTCGAATCCCACTTCTGGTAATAGCTTGGTATTCTTTTTACATTTCTTATTTTTTTTAAATTTATTCTTAATCTGAAACTACACAGTGTCTCTCGTGTTTGAATGATTTACAAAATTGAGTTAAACACCTTTAAACGTGCCGGAATGGCCGAGCGGTCTAAGGCGCCATATTTAAGCTTTGGCTCTCGTAAGAGAGCGTGGGTTCGTACCCCGCTTCTGGCAATAGCTTGGTACTCTTTTTAAATTTCTTATTTCTAATAAAATATATTCTTAATATGAAAATACACAGTGTCTCTCGTGTTTTTATTATTTACAAAATTGTGTAACACAAAGTTAAACGTGCCAGAATGGCCGAGCGGTCTAAGGCGGCAGATTTAAGCTCTGGTTCTCGAAAGAGAGCGTGGGTTCGAACCCCTCTTCTGGCAGTAGCATGGTACTCTTTTTACATTTCTTATTTTTAATAAAATATATTCTGAATCTGAAACTACACAGTGTCTCTCGTGTTTGAATGATTTACAAAATCGTGTAAAACATGTTTAAACGCGCCAGAATGGCCGAGCGGTCTAAGGCGCCAGATTTAAACTCTGGTTTTCGTAAGATAGCGTGGGTTCGAATCCCACTTCTGGTAATAGCTTGGTATTCTTTTTACATTTCTAATTTTTTTTTAATTTATTCTTAATCTGAAACTACACAGTGTCTCTCGTGTTTGAATGATTTACAAAATTGAAATAAACACCTTTAAACGCGCCAGAATAACCGAGCGGTCTAAAGCGCCAGATTTAAGCTCTGGTTCTCGAAAGAGAGCGTGGGTTCGAACACCACTTCTGGCAGTAGCATCGTACTCTTTTTACATTTCTTATTTTTAATAAAATATATTCTTAATCTGGAACTACACAGTGTCTCTCGTGTTTGAATGATTTACAAAATTGTGTAACACACACTTAAACGTGCCAGAATGGCCGAGCGGTCTAAGGCGCCAGATTTAAGCTCTGGTTCTCGTAAGAGAGCGTGTGTTCGAACCCCACTTCTGGCAATAGCTTGGTACTCTTTTTACATTTCTTATTTTTAATAAAATATATTCTTAATATGAAACTAGACAGTGTCTTTAGTGTTTGAATTTTTTACAAAATTGTGTAAAACACATTTAAACGTGCCAGAATGGCCGAGCGGTCTAAGGCGCCAGATTTAAGCTCTGGTTCTCGAAAGAGAGCGTGGGTTCGAACTCCACTTCTTGTAATAGCTTCATACTCTTTTTACATTTCTTATTTTTAATTAAATATATTTTTAATCTGAAACTACACAGTGTCTCTCGTGTTTGAATTTTGTTAGAAAATTGTGTAAAACATATTTAAACGTGCCAGAATGGCCGAGCGATCTAAGGCGCCATATTTAAGCTCTGGTTCTCGTAAGAGAGCGTGGGTTCGAACCAAACTTCTGACGATAGCTTGGTATTCTTTTTACATTTCTTATTTTTATTAAAATTTATTCTTAATATGAAACTACACAGTGTCTCTCGTTTTTGAATGATTTACAAAATTGTGTAACACATATTGAAACGTGCCAGAATGGCCGAGCGATCTAAGGCGCCAGATTTAAGCTCTGGTTCTGGTAAGAGAGCATGGGTTCGAATCCCCCTTCTGGCAATAACTTGGTATTCTTTTTACATTTATTATTTTTTTAAAATTTATTCTTAATCTGAAACTACACAGTGTCTCTCGTGTTTGAATGATTTACAAAATTGAGTTAAACACATTTAAACGCGCCAGAATGTCCGAGCGGTCTAAGGCGCCAGATTTAAGCTCTGGTTTTCGTAAGAGAGCGTGGGTTCGAACCGCACTTCTGGCAATAGCTTTGTATTCTTTTTACATTTCTTATTTTTAATAAAATATATTCTGAATCTGAAACTACACAGTGTCTCTCGCGTTTGAATTATTTACAAACTTGTGTAACACATATTTAAACGTGCCAGAGTAGCCGAGCGGTCTAAGGCGCCAGATATAAGCTCTGGTTCTCGAAAGAGAGCGTGGGTTCGAACCCCACTTCTGGCAGTAGCATGGTACTCTTTTTATATTTCTTATTTTTAATAAAATATATTCTGAATCTGAAACTACACAGTGTCTCTCGTGTTTGAATTATTTACAATATCGTGTAAAACATGTTTAAATGCGCCAGAATGGCCGAGCGGTCTAAGGCGCCAGATTTAAGCTCTGGTTCTCGTAAGAGAGCGTGTGTTCGAACCCCACTTCTGGAAATAGCTTATAACTCTTTTTACATTTCTTATTTTAATAAAATATATTCTTAATATGAAACTAGACAGTGTCTTTAGTGTTTGAATTTTTTACAAAATTGTGTAAAACACATTTAAACGTGCCAGAATGGCCGAGCGGTCTAAGGCGCCAGATTTAAGCTCTGGTTTTCGTAAGAGAGCGTGGGTTCGAACCGCACTTCTGGCAATAGCTTTGTATTCTTTTTACATTTCTTATTTTTAATAAAATATATTCTGAATCTGAAACTACACAGTGTCTCTCGCGTTTGAATTATTTACAAACTTGTGTAACACATATTTAAACGTGCCAGAATAGCCGAGCGGTCTAAGGCGCCAGATATAAGCTCTGGTTCTCGAAAGAGAGCGTGGGTTCGAACCGCACTTCTGGCAATAGCTTTGTATTCTTTTTACATTTCTTATTTTTAATAAAATATATTCTGAATCTGAAACTACACAGTGTCTCTCGCGTTTGAATTATTTACAAACTTGTGTAACACATATTTAAACGTGCCAGAATAGCCGAGCGGTCTAAGGCGCCAGATATAAGCTCTGGTTCTCGAAAGAGAGCGTGGGTTCGAATCCCACTTCTGGTAATAGCTTGGTATTCTTTTTACATTTCTTATTTTTTTTAAATTTATTCTTAATCTGAAACTACACAGTGTCTCTCGTGTTTGAATGATTTACAAAATTGAGTTAAACACCTTTAAACGTGCCGGAATGGCCGAGCGGTCTAAGGCGCCAGATTTAAGCTTTGGCTCTCGTAAGAGAGCGTGGGTTCGTACCCCGCTTCTGGCAATAGCTTGGTACTCTTTTTAAATTTCTTATTTCTAATAAAATATATTCTTAATATGAAAATACATAGTGTCTCTCGTGTTTTTATTATTTACAAAATTGTGTAACACAAAGTTAAACGTGCCAGAATGGCCGAGCGGTCTAAGGCGCCAGATTTAAGCTCTGGTTCTCGAAAGAGAGCGTGGGTTCGAACCCCTCTTCTGGCAGTAGCATGGTACTCTTTTTACATTTCTTATTTTTAATAAAATATATACTGAATCTGAAACTACACAGTGTCTCTCGTGTTTGAATGATTTACAAAATCGTGTAAAACATGTTTAAACGCGCCAGAATGGCCGAGCGGTCTAAGGCGCCAGATTTAAACTCTGGTTTTCGTAAGATAGCGTGGGTTCGAATCCCACTTCTGGTAATAGCTTGGTATTCTTTTTACATTTCTAATTTTTTTTTAATTTATTCTTAATCTGAAACTACACAGTGTCTCTCGTGTTTGAATGATTTACAAAATTGAAATAAACACCTTTAAACGCGCCAGAATAACCGAGCGGTCTAAAGCGCCAGATTTAAGCTCTGGTTCTCGAAAGAGAGCGTGGGTTCGAACACCACTTCTGGCAGTAGCATCGTACTCTTTTTACATTTCTTATTTTTAATAAAATATATTCTTAATCTGGAACTACACAGTGTCTCTCGTGTTTGAATGATTTACAAAATTGTGTAACACACACTTAAACGTGCCAGAATGGCCGAGCGGTCTAAGGCGCCAGATTTAAGCTCTGGTTCTCGTAAGAGAGCGTGTGTTCGAACCCCACTTCTGGCAATAGCTTGGTACTCTTTTTACATTTCTTATTTTTAATAAAATATATTCTTAATATGAAACTAGACAGTGTCTTTAGTGTTTGAATTTTTTACAAAATTGTGTAAAACACATTTAAACGTGCCAGAATGGCCGAGCGGTCTAAGGCGCCAGATTTAAGCTCTGGTTCTCGAAAGAGAGCGTGGGTTCGAACTCCACTTCTTGCAATAGCTTCATACTCTTTTTACATTTCTTATTTTTAATTAAATATATTTTTAATCTGAAACTACACAGTGTCTCTCGTGTTTGAATTTAGTTAGAAAATTGTGTAAAACATATTTAAACGTGCCAGAATGGCCGAGCGATCTAAGGCGCCATATTTAAGCTCTGGTTCTCGTAAGAGAGCGTGGGTTCGAACCAAACTTCTGACGATAGCTTGGTATTCTTTTTACATTTCTTATTTTTATTAAAATTTATTCTTAATATGAAACTACACAGTGTCTCTCGTTTTTGAATGATTTACAAAATTGTGTAACACATATTGAAACGTGCCAGAATGGCCGAGCGATCTAAGGCGCCAGATTTAAGCTCTGGTTCTGGTAAGAGAGCATGGGTTCGAATCCCCCTTCTGGCAATAACTTGGTATTCTTTTTACATTTCTTATTTTTTTAAAATTTATTCTTAATCTGAAACTACACAGTGTCTCTCGTGTTTGAATGATTTACAAAATTGAGTTAAACACATTTAAACGCGCCAGAATGTCCGAGCGGTCTAAGGCGCCAGATTTAAGCTCTGGTTTTCGTAAGAGAGCGTGGGTTCGAACCGCACTTCTGGCAATAGCTTTGTATTCTTTTTACATTTCTTATTTTTAATAAAATATATTCTGAATCTGAAACTACACAGTGTCTCTCGCGTTTGAATTATTTACAAACTTGTGTAACACATATTTAAACGTGCCAGAGTAGCCGAGCGGTCTAAGGCGCCAGATATAAGCTCTGGTTCTCGAAAGAGAGCGTGGGTTCGAACCCCACTTCTGGCAGTAGCATGGTACTCTTTTTATATTTCTTATTTTTAATAAAATATATTCTGAATCTGAAACTACACAGTGTCTCTCGTGTTTGAATTATTTACAATATCGTGTAAAACATGTTTAAATGCGCCAGAATGGCCGAGCGGTATAAGGCGCCAGGTTTAAGTTCTGGTTTTCGTAATAGAGCGTGGGTTCGAATCCCGCTTCTGGTAATAGCTTGGTATTCTTTTTACATTTCTTATTTTTTTTTAATTTATTCTTTATCTGAAACTACACAGTGTTTCTCGTGTTTGAATGATTTACAAAATTGAGTTAAACACCTTTAAATGCGCCAGAATGGCCGAGCGGTCTAAGGCGCCAGGTTTAAGCTCTGGTTCTCGAAAGAGAGCGTGGGTTCGAACCCCACTTCTGGCAGTAGCATCGTACTCTTTTTACATTTTTTATTTTTAATAAAATAAATTCTGAATCTGAAACTACACAGTGTCTCTCGTGTTTGAATTATTTACAAACTTGTGTAAAACACTTTTAAACGTGCCGGAATGGCCGAGCGGTCTAAGGCGCCAGATTTAAGCTTTGGCTCTCGTAAGAGAGCGTGGGTTCGTACCACGCTTCTGGCAATAGCTTGGTACTCTTTTTAAATTTCTTATTTCTAATAAAATATATTCTTAATATAAAAATACACAGTGTCTCTCGTGTTTTTATTATTTACAAAATTGTGTAACACGTATTTAAACATGCCAGAATGGCCGAGCGGTCTAAGGCGACAGATTTAAGCTGTGGTTCTCGAAAGAGAGCGTGGGTTCGAACCCCTCTTCTGGCAGTAGCATGGTACTCTTTTTACATTTCTTATTTTTAATAAAATATATTCTGAATCTGAAACTACACAGTGTCTCTCGTGTTTGAATGATTTACAAAATCGTGTAAAACATGTTTAAACGCGCCAGAATGGCCGAGCGGTCTAAAGCGCCAGATTTAAGCTCTGGTTCTCGTAAGAGAGCGTGGGTTCGAATCCTACTTCTGGCAATAACTTGGTATTCTTTTTACATTTCTTATTTTTTTAAAATTTATTCTTAATCTGAAACTACACAGTGTCGCTCGTGTTTGAATGATTTACAAAATTGAGTTAAACACCTTTAAACGCGCCAGAATGGCCGAGCGTCTAAGGCGCCAGATTTAAGGTCTGGTTCTCGTAAGAGAGCGTGGGTTCGAACCGCACTTCTGGCAATAGCTTTGTATTCTTTTTACATTTCTTATTTTTAATAAAATATATTCTGAATCTGAAACTACACAGTGTCTCTCGTGTTTGAATTATTTACAAACTTGTGTAAAACACGTTTAAACGTGCCGGAATGGCCGAGCGGTCTAAGGCGCCAGATTTAAGCTCTGGCTCTCGTAAGAGAGCGTGGGTTCAAACCCCACTTCTGGCAGTAGCATGGTACTCTTTTTACAATTCTTATTTTTAATAAAATATATTCTGAATCTTAAACTACACAGTGTCTCTCGTGTTTGAATTATTTACAAAATCGTGTAAAACATGTTTAAACGCGCCAGAATGGCCGAGCGGATTAAGGCGCCAGATTTAAGCTCTGGTTCTCGTAAGAGAGCGTGGGTTCGAATCCCACTTCTGGCAATAGCTTGGTATTCCTTTTACATTTCTTATTTTTTTTAAATTTATTCTTAATCTGAAACTACACAGTGTTTCTCGTGTTTGAATGATTTACAAAATTGAGTTAAACACCTTTAAACGCGTCAGAATGACCGAGCGGTCTAAGGCGCCAGATTTAAGCTCTGGTTCTCGAAAGAGAGCGTGGGTTCGAACCCCACTTCTGGCAGTAGCATGGTACTCTTTTTACATTTCTTATTTTTAATAAAATGTATTCTTAATCTATAACTACACAGTGTCTCTCGTGTTTGAATTATTTACAAAATTGTGTAAAACACCTTTAAACGCGCCAGAATGGCCGAGCGGTCTAAGGCGCCAGATTTAAGCTCTGGTTATCGAAAGAGAGCGTGGGTTCGAAACCCACTTCTGGCAGTAGCATCGTACTCTTTTTACATTTCTTATTTTTAATAAAATATATTCTTAATCTGGAACTACACAGTGTCTCTCGTGTTTGAATTAATTACAAAATTGTGTAAAACACATTTAAACGTGCCAGAATGGCCGAGAGGTCTAAGGCGCCAGATTTAAGCTCTGGTTCTCGAAAGAGAGCGTGGGTTCGAACACCACTTCTGGCAATAGCTTGGTACTCTTTTTACATTTCTAATTTTTAATAAAATATATTCTTAATCTGAAACTACACAGTGTTTCTCGTGTTTTCATTATTTACAAAATTGTGTAAAATATATTTAAACGTGCCAGAATGGCCGAGCGGTCTAAGGCGCCAGATTTAAGCTCTGGTTCTCGTAAGAGAGCGTGGGTTCGAATCCTACTTCTGGCAATAACTTGGTATTCTTTTTACATTTCTTATTTTTTTAAAATTTATTCTTAATCTGAAACTACACAGTGTCGCTCGTGTTTGAATGATTTACAAAATTGAGTTAAACACCTTTAAACGCGCCAGAATGGCCGAGCGTCTAAGGCGCCAGATTTAAGGTCTGGTTCTCGTAAGAGAGCGTGGGTTCGAACCGCACTTCTGGCAATAGCTTTGTATTCTTTTTACATTTCTTATTTTTAATAAAATATATTCTGAATCTGAAACTACACCGTGTCTCTCGTGTTTGAATTATTTACAAACTTGTGTAAAACACGTTTAAACGTGCCGGAATGGCCGAGCGGTCTAAGGCGCCAGATTTAAGCTCTGGCTCTCGTAAGAGAGCGTGGGTTCAAACCCCACTTCTGGCAGTAGCATGGTACTCTTTTTACAATTCTTATTTTTAATAAAATATATTCTGAATCTTAAACTACACAGTGTCTCTCGTGTTTGAATTATTTACAAAATCGTGTAAAACATGTTTAAACGCGCCAGAATGGCCGAGCGGTCTAAGGCGCCAGATTTAAGCTCTGGTTCTCGTAAGAGAGCGTGTGTTCGAACCCCACTTCTGGCAATAGCTTGGTACTCTTTTTACATTTCTTATTTTTAATAAAATATATTCTTAATATGAAACTAGACAGTGTCGTTAGTGTTTGAATTTTTTACAAAATTGTGTAAAACACATTTAAACGTGGCAGAATGTCCGAGCGGTCTAAGGCGCCAGATTTAAGCTCTGGTTCTCGAAAGAGAGCGTGGGTTCGAACCCCACTTCTGGCAGTAGCATCGTACTCTTTTTACATTTTTTATTTTTAATAAAATAAATTCTGAATCTGAAACTACACAGTGTCTCTCGTGTTTGAATTATTTACAAACTTGTGTAAAACACTTTTAAACGTGCCGGAATGGCCGAGCGGTCTAAGGCGCCAGATTTAAGCTTTGGCTCTCGAAAGAGAGCGTGGGTTCGAACCCCACTTCTGGCAATAGCTTGGTACTCTTTTTAAATTTCTTATTTCTAATAAAATATATTCTTAATATAAAAATACACAGTGTCTCTCGTGTTTTTATTATTTACAAAATTGTGTAACACGTATTTAAACATGCCAGAATGGCCGAGCGGTCTAAGGCGACAGATTTAAGCTGTGGTTCTCGAAAGAGAGCGTGGGTTCGAACCCCTCTTCTGGCAGTAGCATGGTACTCTTTTTACATTTCTTATTTTTAATAAAATATATTCTGAATCTGAAACTACACAGTGTCTCTCGTGTTTGAATGATTTACAAAATCGTGTAAAACATGTTTAAACGCGCCAGAATGGCCGAGCGGTCTAAAGCGCCAGATATAAGCTCTGGTTCTCGTAAGAGAGCGTGGGTTCGAATCCTACTTCTGGCAATAACTTGGTATTCTTTTTACATTTCTTATTTTTTTAAAATTTATTCTTAATCTGAAACTACACAGTGTCGCTCGTGTTTGAATGATTTACAAAATTGAGTTAAACACCTTTAAACGCGCCAGAATGGCCGAGCGTCTAAGGCGCCAGATTTAAGGTCTGGTTCTCGTAAGAGAGCGTGGGTTCGAACCGCACTTCTGGCAATAGCTTTGTATTCTTTTTACATTTCTTATTTTTAATAAAATATATTCTGAATCTGAAACTACACAGTGTCTCTCGTGTTTGAATTATTTACAAACTTGTGTAAAACACGTTTAAACGTGCCGGAATGGCCGAGCGGTCTAAGGCGCCAGATTTAAGCTCTGGCTCTCGTAAGAGAGCGTGGGTTCAAACCCCACTTCTGGCAGTAGCATGGTACTCTTTTTACAATTCTTATTTTTAATAAAATATATTCTGAATCTTAAACTACACAGTGTCTCTCGTGTTTGAATTATTTACAAAATCGTGTAAAACATGTTTAAACGCACCAGAATGGCCGAGCGGTTTAAGGCGCCAGATTTAAGCTCTGGTTCTCGTAAGAGAGCATGGGTTCGAATCCCACTTCTGGCAATAGCTTGGTATTCCTTTTACATTTCTTATTTTTTTTTAATTTATTCTTAATCTGAAACTACACAGTGTTTCTCGTGTTTGAATGATTTACAAAATTGAGTTAAACACCTTTAAACGCGTTAGAATGACCGAGCGGTCTAAGGCGCCAGATTTAAGCTCTGGTTCTCGAAAGAGAGCGTGGGTTCGAACCCCACTTCTGGCAGTAGCATGGTACTCTTTTTACATTTCTTATTTTTAATAAAATGTATTCTTAATCTATAACTACACAGTGTCTCTCGTGTTTGAATTATTTACAAAATTGTGTAAAACACCTTTAAACGCGCCAGAATGGCCGAGCGGTCTAAGGCGCCAGATTTAAGCTCTGGTTATCGAAAGAGAGCGTGGGTTCGAAACCCACTTCTGGCAGTAGCATCGTACTCTTTTTACATTTCTTATTTTTAATAAAATATATTCTTAATCTGGAACTACACAGTGTCTCTCGTGTTTGAATTAATTACAAAATTGTGTAAAACACATTTAAACGTGCCAGAATGGCCGAGAGGTCTAAGGCGCCAGATTTAAGCTCTGGTTCTCGAAAGAGAGCGTGGGTTCGAACACCACTTCTGGCAATAGCTTGGTACTCTTTTTACATTTCTAATTTTTAATAAAATATATTCTTAATCTGAAACTACACAGTGTTTCTCGTGTTTTCATTATTTACAAAATTGTGTAAAATATATTTAAACGTGCCAGAATGGCCGAGCGGTCTAAGGCGCCAGATTTAAGCTCTGGTTCTCGTAAGAGAGCGTGGGTTCGAATCCTACTTCTGGCAATAACTTGGTATTCTTTTTACATTTCTTATTTTTTTAAAATTTATTCTTAATCTGAAACTACACAGTGTCGCTCGTGTTTGAATGATTTACAAAATTGAGTTAAACACCTTTAAACGCGCCAGAATGGCCGAGCGTCTAAGGCGCCAGATTTAAGGTCTGGTTCTCGTAAGAGAGCGTGGGTTCGAACCGCACTTCTGGCAATAGCTTTGTATTCTTTTTACATTTCTTATTTTTAATAAAATATATTCTGAATCTGAAACTACACAGTGTCTCTCGTGTTTGAATGATTTACAAAATCGTGTAAAACGTGTTTAAACGCGCCAGAATGGCCGAGCGGTCTAAAGCGCCAGATTTAAGCTCTGGTTCTCGTAAGAGAGCGTGGGTTCGAGTCCTACTTCTGGCAATAACTTGGTATTCTTTTTACATTTCTTATTTTTTTAAAATTTATTCTTAATCTGAAACTACACAGTGTCGCTCGTGTTTGAATGATTTACAAAATTGAGTTAAACACCTTTAAACGCGCCAGAATGGCCGAGCGTCTAAGGCGCCAGATTTAAGGTCTGGTTCTCGTAAGAGAGCGTGGGTTCGAACCGCACTTCTGGCAATAGCTTTGTATTCTTTTTACATTTCTTATTTTTAATAAAATATATTCTGAATCTGAAACTACACAGTGTCTCTCGTGTTTGAATTATTTACAAACTTGTGTAAAACACGTTTAAACGTGCCGGAATGGCCGAGCGGTCTAAGGCGCCAGATTTAAGCTCTGGCTCTCGTAAGAGAGCGTGGGTTCAAACCCCACTTCTGGCAGTAGCATGGTACTCTTTTTACAATTCTTATTTTTAATAAAATATATTCTGAATCTTAAACTACACAGTGTCTCTCGTGTTTGAATTATTTACAAAATCGTGTAAAACATGTTTAAACGCGCCAGAATGGCCGAGCGGTTTAAGGCGCCAGATTTAAGCTCTGGTTCTCGTAAGAGAGCGTGGGTTCGAATCCCACTTCTGGCAATAGCTTGGTATTCCTTTTACATTTCTTATTTTTTTTTAATTTATTCTTAATCTGAAACTACACAGTGTTTCTCGTGTTTGAATGATTTACAAAATTGAGTTAAACACCTTTAAACGCGTCAGAATGACCGAGCGGTCTAAGGCGCCAGATTTAAGCTCTGGTTCTCGAAAGAGAGCGTGGGTTCGAACCCCACTTCTGGCAGTAGCATGGTACTCTTTTTACATTTCTTATTTTTAATAAAATGTATTCTTAATCTATAACTACACAGTGTCTCTCGTGTTTGAATTATTTACAAAATTGTGTAAAACACCTTTAAACGCGCCAGAATGGCCGAGCGGTCTAAGGCGCCAGATTTAAGCTCTGGTTATCGAAAGAGAGCGTGGGTTCGAAACCCACTTCTGGCAGTAGCATCGTACTCTTTTTACATTTCTTATTTTTAATAAAATATATTCTTAATCTGGAACTACACAGTGTCTCTCGTGTTTGAATTAATTACAAAATTGTGTAAAACACATTTAAACGTGCCAGAATGGCCGAGAGGTCTAAGGCGCCAGATTTAAGCTCTGGTTCTCGAAAGAGAGCGTGGGTTCGAACACCACTTCTGGCAATAGCTTGGTACTCTTTTTACATTTCTAATTTTTAATAAAATATATTCTTAATCTGAAACTACACAGTGTTTCTCGTGTTTTCATTATTTACAAAATTGTGTAAAATATATTTAAACGTGCCAGAATGGCCGAGCGGTCTAAGGCGCCAGATTTATGCTCTGGTTCTCGTAAGAGAGCGTGGGTTCGAATCCTACTTCTGGCAATAACTTGGTATTCTTTTTACATTTCTTATTTTTTTAAAATTTATTCTTAATCTGAAACTACACAGTGTCGCTCGTGTTTGAATGATTTACAAAATTGAGTTAAACACCTTTAAACGCGCCAGAATGGCCGAGCGTCTAAGGCGCCAGATTTAAGGTCTGGTTCTCGTAAGAGAGCGTGGGTTCGAACCGCACTTCTGGCAATAGCTTTGTATTCTTTTTACATTTCTTATTTTTAATAAAATATATTCTGAATCTGAAACTACACCGTGTCTCTCGTGTTTGAATTATTTACAAACTTGTGTAAAACACGTTTAAACGTGCCGGAATGGCCGAGCGGTCTAAGGCGCCAGATTTAAGCTCTGGCTCTCGTAAGAGAGCGTGGGTTCAAACCCCACTTCTGGCAGTAGCATGGTACTCTTTTTACAATTCTTATTTTTAATAAAATATATTCTGAATCTTAAACTACACAGTGTCTCTCGTGTTTGAATTATTTACAAAATCGTGTAAAACATGTTTAAACGCGCCAGAATGGCCGAGCGGTCTAAGGCGCCAGATTTAAGCTCTGGTTCTCGTAAGAGAGCGTGTGTTCGAACCCCACTTCTGGCAATAGCTTGGTACTCTTTTTACATTTCTTATTTTTAATAAAATATATTCTTAATATGAAACTAGACAGTGTCTTTAGTGTTTGAATTTTTTACAAAATTGTGTAAAACACATTTAAACGTGGCAGAATGTCCGAGCGGTCTAAGGCGCCAGATTTAAGCTCTGGTTCTCGAAAGAGAGCGTGGGTTCGAACCCCACTTCTGGCAGTAGCATCGTACTCTTTTTACATTTTTTATTTTTAATAAAATAAATTCTGAATCTGAAACTACACAGTGTCTCTCGTGTTTGAATTATTTACAAACTTGTGTAAAACACTTTTAAACGTGCCGGAATGGCCGAGCGGTCTAAGGCGCCAGATTTAAGCTTTGGCTCTCGTAAGAGAGCGTGGGTTCGTACCACGCTTCTGGCAATAGCTTGGTACTCTTTTTAAATTTCTTATTTCTAATAAAATATATTCTTAATATAAAAATACACAGTGTCTCTCGTGTTTTTATTATTTACAAAATTGTGTAACACGTATTTAAACATGCCAGAATGGCCGAGCGGTCTAAGGCGACAGATTTAAGCTGTGGTTCTCGAAAGAGAGCGTGGGTTCGAACCCCTCTTCTGGCAGTAGCATGGTACTCTTTTTACATTTCTTATTTTTAATAAAATATATTCTGAATCTGAAACTACACAGTGTCTCTCGTGTTTGAATGATTTACAAAATCGTGTAAAACATGTTTAAACGCGCCAGAATGGCCGAGCGGTCTAAAGCGCCAGATTTAAGCTCTGGTTCTCGTAAGAGAGCGTGGGTTCGAATCCTACTTCTGGCAATAACTTGGTATTCTTTTTACATTTCTTATTTTTTTTAAATTTATTCTTAATCTGAAACTACACAGTGTCGCTCGTGTTTGAATGATTTACAAAATTGAGTTAAACACCTTTAAACGCGCCAGAATGGCCGAGCGTCTAAGGCGCCAGATTTAAGGTCTGGTTCTCGTAAGAGAGCGTGGGTTCGAACCGCACTTCTGGCAATAGCTTTGTATTCTTTTTACATTTCTTATTTTTAATAAAATATATTCTGAATCTGAAACTACACAGTGTCTCTCGTGTTTGAATTATTTACAAACTTGTGTAAAACACGTTTAAACGTGCCGGAATGGCCGAGCGGTCTAAGGCGCCAGATTTAAGCTCTGGCTCTCGTAAGAGAGCGTGGGTTCAAACCCCACTTCTGGCAGTAGCATGGTACTCTTTTTACAATTCTTATTTTTAATAAAATATATTCTGAATCTTAAACTACACAGTGTCTCTCGTGTTTGAATTATTTACAAAATCGTGTAAAACATGTTTAAACGCGCCAGAATGGCCGAGCGGTTTAAGGCGCCAGATTTAAGCTCTGGTTCTCGTAAGAGAGCGTGGGTTCGAATCCCACTTCTGGCAATAGCTTGGTATTCCTTTTACATTTCTTATTTTTTTTTAATTTATTCTTAATCTGAAACTACACAGTGTTTCTCGTGTTTGAATGATATACAAAATTGAGTTAAACACCTTTAAACGCGTCAGAATGACCGAGCGGTCTAAGGCGCCAGATTTAAGCTCTGGTTCTCGAAAGAGAGCGTGGGTTCGAACCCCACTTCTGGCAGTAGCATGGTACTCTTTTTACATTTCTTATTTTTAATAAAATGTATTCTTAATCTATAACTACACAGTGTCTCTCGTGTTTGAATTATTTACAAAATTGTGTAAAACACCTTTAAACGCGCCAGAATGGCCGAGCGGTCTAAGGCGCCAGATTTAAGCTCTGGTTATCGAAAGAGAGCGTGGGTTCGAAACCCACTTCTGGCAGTAGCATCGTACTCTTTTTACATTTCTTATTTTTAATAAAATATATTCTTAATCTGGAACTACACAGTGTCTCTCGTGTTTGAATTAATTACAAAATTGTGTAAAACACATTTAAACGTGCCAGAATGGCCGAGAGGTCTAAGGCGCCAGATTTAAGCTCTGGTTCTCGAAAGAGAGCGTGGGTTCGAACACCACTTCTGGCAATAGCTTGGTACTCTTTTTACATTTCTAATTTTTAATAAAATATATTCTTAATCTGAAACTACACAGTGTTTCTCGTGTTTTCATTATTTACAAAATTGTGTAAAATATATTTAAACGTGCCAGAATGGCCGAGCGGTCTAAGGCGCCAGATTTAAGCTCTGGTTCTCGTAAGAGAGCGTGGGTTCGAATCCTACTTCTGGCAATAACTTGGTATTCTTTTTACATTTCTTATTTTTTTAAAATTTATTCTTAATCTGAAACTACACAGTGTCGCTCGTGTTTGAATGATTTACAAAATTGAGTTAAACACCTTTAAACGCGCCAGAATGGCCGAGCGTCTAAGGCGCCAGATTTAAGGTCTGGTTCTCGTAAGAGAGCGTGGGTTCGAACCGCACTTCTGGCAATAGCTTTGTATTCTTTTTACATTTCTTATTTTTAATAAAATATATTCTGAATCTGAAACTACACCGTGTCTCTCGTGTTTGAATTATTTACAAACTTGTGTAAAACACGTTTAAACGTGCCGGAATGGCCGAGCGGTCTAAGGCGCCAGATTTAAGCTCTGGCTCTCGTAAGAGAGCGTGGGTTCAAACCCCACTTCTGGCAGTAGCATGGTACTCTTTTTACAATTCTTATTTTTAATAAAATATATTCTGAATCTTAAACTACACAGTGTCTCTCGTGTTTGAATTATTTACAAAATCGTGTAAAACATGTTTAAACGCGCCAGAATGGCCGAGCGGTCTAAGGCGCCAGATTTAAGCTCTGGTTCTCGTAAGAGAGCGTGTGTTCGAACCCCACTTCTGGCAATAGCTTGGTACTCTTTTTACATTTCTTATTTTTAATAAAATATATTCTTAATATGAAACTAGACAGTGTCTTTAGTGTTTGAATTTTTACAAAATTGTGTAAAACACATTTAAACGTGGCAGAATGTCCGAGCGGTCTAAGGCGCCAGATTTAAGCTCTGGCTCTCGTAAGAGAGCGTGGGTTCAAACCCCACTTCTGGCAGTAGCATGGTACTCTTTTTACAATTCTTATTTTTAATAAAATATATTCTGAATCTTAAACTACACAGTGTCTCTCGTGTTTGAATTATTTACAAAATCGTGTAAAACATGTTTAAACGCGCCAGAATGGCCGAGCGGTTTAAGGCGCCAGATTTAAGCTCTGGTTCTCGTAAGAGAGCGTGGGTTCGAATCCCACTTCTGGCAATAGCTTGGTATTCCTTTTACATTTCTTATTTTTTTTTAATTTATTCTTAATCTGAAACTACACAGTGTTTCTCGTGTTTGAATGATATACAAAATTGAGTTAAACACCTTTAAACGCGTCAGAATGACCGAGCGGTCTAAGGCGCCAGATTTAAGCTCTGGTTCTCGAAAGAGAGCGTGGGTTCGAACCCCACTTCTGGCAGTAGCATGGTACTCTTTTTACATTTCTTATTTTTAATAAAATGTATTCTTAATCTATAACTACACAGTGTCTCTCGTGTTTGAATTATTTACAAAATTGTGTAAAACACCTTTAAACGCGCCAGAATGGCCGAGCGGTCTAAGGCGCCAGATTTAAGCTCTGGTTATCGAAAGAGAGCGTGGGTTCGAAACCCACTTCTGGCAGTAGCATCGTACTCTTTTTACATTTCTTATTTTTAATAAAATATATTCTTAATCTGGAACTACACAGTGTCTCTCGTGTTTGAATTAATTACAAAATTGTGTAAAACACATTTAAACGTGCCAGAATGGCCGAGAGGTCTAAGGCGCCAGATTTAAGCTCTGGTTCTCGAAAGAGAGCGTGGGTTCGAACACCACTTCTGGCAATAGCTTGGTACTCTTTTTACATTTCTAATTTTTAATAAAATATATTCTTAATCTGAAACTACACAGTGTTTCTCGTGTTTTCATTATTTACAAAATTGTGTAAAATATATTTAAACGTGCCAGAATGGCCGAGCGGTCTAAGGCGCCAGATTTAAGCTCTGGTTCTCGTAAGAGAGCGTGGGTTCGAATCCTACTTCTGGCAATAACTTGGTATTCTTTTTACATTTCTTATTTTTTTAAAATTTATTCTTAATCTGAAACTACACAGTGTCGCTCGTGTTTGAATGATTTACAAAATTGAGTTAAACACCTTTAAACGCGCCAGAATGGCCGAGCGTCTAAGGCGCCAGATTTAAGGTCTGGTTCTCGTAAGAGAGCGTGGGTTCGAACCGCACTTCTGGCAATAGCTTTGTATTCTTTTTACATTTCTTATTTTTAATAAAATATATTCTGAATCTGAAACTACACCGTGTCTCTCGTGTTTGAATTATTTACAAACTTGTGTAAAACACGTTTAAACGTGCCGGAATGGCCGAGCGGTCTAAGGCGCCAGATTTAAGCTCTGGCTCTCGTAAGAGAGCGTGGGTTCAAACCCCACTTCTGGCAGTAGCATGGTACTCTTTTTACAATTCTTATTTTTAATAAAATATATTCTGAATCTTAAACTACACAGTGTCTCTCGTGTTTGAATTATTTACAAAATCGTGTAAAACATGTTTAAACGCGCCAGAATGGCCGAGCGGTCTAAGGCGCCAGATTTAAGCTCTGGTTCTCGTAAGAGAGCGTGTGTTCGAACCCCACTTCTGGCAATAGCTTGGTACTCTTTTTACATTTCTTATTTTTAATAAAATATATTCTTAATATGAAACTAGACAGTGTCTTTAGTGTTTGAATTTTTTACAAAATTGTGTAAAACACATTTAAACGTGGCAGAATGTCCGAGCGGTCTAAGGCGCCAGATTTAAGCTCTGGTTCTCGAAAGAGAGCGTGGGTTCGAACTCCACTTCTTGCAATAGCTTCATACTCTTTTTACATTTCTTATTTTTAATTAAATATATTTTTAATCTGAAACTACACAGTTTCTCTCGTGTTTGAATTTTGTTAGAAAATTGTGTAAAACATATTTAAACGTGCCAGAATGCCTGAGCGGTCTAATCCGCCAGATTTAAGCTCTGGTTCTCGTAAGAGAGCGTGGGTTCGAACTCCACTTCTGACGATAGCTTGGTACTCTTTTTACATATCTTTTTTTTAATAAAATATATTCTTAATCTGAAACTGCACATTGTATCTCGTGTTTGAATTATTTACAAAATTGTGTAAAACACATTTAAACGTGCTAGAATGGCTGAGCGGTCTAAGGAGCCAGATTTAAGCTCTGGTTCTCGTAAGAGGGCTTAGCTGCGAACCCCACATCGGACTATTTAGCTTTCAAAGAAAATAAAGATTTATACACATAAAAAAATATTATCCTTAATTCACTTGACTCCATCCCTAAGTTTGCGACTGTATAACTGACCTTCAACAAAAACGGGACCTTCCATTGGTTAAAGGCATTCAGCTAATAATCGTAGATTTGCTGGTTTGAATTTGTGCGATGGACAAAGAAAAAGTGTTTGTTTGGTTTTTGGTTTTTGTTAATTAACGTCGCACTATAGCTGCACAGTGGGCTATTGGCGACGTTTCGGGGTCAATCTCGAGGAAATACCCGGGAACACATTCACACACACATTCATAAATGCACCTCGTTATTTTAGAACCATGGTCAGATGACGAGGAAACACCTGAACTGGCACGCAACGCCTTCAATAGACGTCGGGACTTTGGACCCCGATCAGATTTATCGTGCACCAGTCCCGTATACACGCCAGTATAATTTGTTGGATATTCTGGACGACTTTCTAGTATTTTTGTAGCGAAGCTGATAACCCTCCGATCGCAAAATCACTACTTTTATACTTTTCTATGTCAAGTCCATTGCACGGATTCGAACCACCTATCCTCTGATTAGTAGCTGAACGCCTTACCAACGGAGCAACTTGGGCTCCAAAGAAAAAGTGAACATGCGATCGGACGATTATCGGCTTCGCACAAAATTTCTAGATAGATGTCTAGAAAATCCAACAAATTATATTGGTGTGTATACGGGTGCACGATACATCTGATCGGGGTCCTATGTCCTAGACACCTATTAATGTTGCATCGGGTGCCAACTCAGGTGTTTTCTCGTCATCTGCCAATGATTAAAAAATGCGAGGCATCATTCCCGAGTTTTTCCGTAGCCGAGTGGATGTGTTCCCGGGTATTTCCTTCGAGATTGACCCCGAACCGTCGCCAATAGCCCACTGTGCAGCTCTAGTGCGACGTTAATTAACAAAACCAAACCAAACCAAACCAACCGTAGCCCAGTGGTTAAAGGCGTCAGCTGGGAATCCGAGGATTTCATGTTCGATCCTAGGCGATGGACTTGGCAAAGAAAAGGGAAAAAGTAGTGATCTTGTGATCGGGGGGGGGGTTCCACCTTTGCTACAAACATACTCGAAAAGTTCTCCAGAACATCCACCAATGTTAACAGCTTGTATGCGGGACTGGTGCACGGTAAATCTGGTTTGGTGTGGTTGGTTTGGTTAATTAACGTCGCACTAGAGCTGCACAGTGGGCTATTGGCAGCGGTTCGGTATCAATCTCGGAGGAAAGACCCGGGAACACATACACATTCACACACACATTCATACATGCACCTCGTTATTTTAGAACCATGGTCAGATGATGAGGAAACACCTAAACTGGCACCCAACGCCTTCAATAGACGTCGGGACTTTGGACCCCGATCAGATTTATCGTGCATCAGTCCCTTATATACGCCAGTATAATTTGTTGGATATTCTGGACGACTTTCTAGTTTTTTGTTGCGAAGCTGGCAACCCTCCGATCGCAAGATCACTACTTTTTTACTTTTCTATGTCAAATCCATTTCCCGGATTCGAACCACCAATCCTCTGATTAGTAACTGAACGCCTTACCAACTGAGCAACTGGGGCTCTCGCGTGTATATGGGACTTTTGCACGATAAATCTGATCGGGGTCCAAAATCGAGACGTCTATTGAAGGCGTTGGGTGCCAGTTCAGGTGTTTCCTCGTGATCTGACCATGGTTCAAAAATACGAGGCATCGTTCCCGGGTCTTTCCTTCGAGATAGTCCTCAAACCGTCGCCAATATCCCACTGTGCATCTTTAGTACGACGTTAATTAATGAAAAAATATATAACGTCCCTTAGCATTATTGACTATTGACTAGCATTATTGCGTGTTGACTCAGACAATTATAAGACTCGTACCTCAAATTAACCCGACCATTTTATTTGTAACCCATTGACAATCCACTTAAATGTTTATTTGTATTTTTCGGTTCCTTTTCCACATCAAATCGTCCGCTTCATTTGCAGCAAGACAATACATATAAAGAACGGCACGGCTTTACTCCATTCATCTGGGCCCAATAGGTTCCTTTTCTGAATGGAGCATGTAAATAGTACTCCTAAAGAACAACTGCACGCGATACGGCAATCAGTAGTTTTTAAGCAGTTCGGAAGTAAGTGAGATAAATGACACATCCTCTCCGCATAATAAGCATAATGACACTGCATACCAAATCACACGATTTCCGACATATTCGAAACGGGGGATCGATTTCTGTGAGAATGATCATTCGCATCGAGCACAGAGTCTAGTACGGTTCTTCGAATACTGCTGAGTTGGTTTGGTGTGGTTAATTAATGTCGCAGTAGAGCTTTTGAAGACAGCCCGGGACCTATCGCGAAGGTAAAACCCGAGAACAATGCCTCGTATTTTTAAACCATGGTCAGATGACGAGGACAACACCTGAGCTTGCATCCTCCGCAATCTCAATAGGCCTCAGGAAATTGGACCCCGGTCAAATTAAACCTTCACGAGTCCTGTTTGGTTTGGATAATGAGCGTCGCACTGGAGCTGCACAGTGGTTTATTGGCAACGGTTTGGGGCCAATATCGTAGGAAAGACCCGGGAACGATGCTTCGTATTTTAAAACCATGGTCAGATGACGAGGGCAACTCCTGAACTGGCATACTACGCGATCTCAATATGCCTCAGGAAATTGGACCCCCATCAAATTAAACCTGCATGAGTCCTGTTTGGTTTGGATAATTAGCGTCGCACTGGAGCTGTACAGTGGGTTATTGGCAACGGTTTGGGGCCAATGTCCTGACACCTATTGAGTCTGGTGCCAGCTCAGGTGTTGTCCTCCTCATTAGAGCATGGCTCAAAAATACGAGGTATTGTTCCGGGGTCTTTCTTTCGAGATAGACCACGAACTGTCGCCAATAGCCCACTGTGCAGCTCTAGTGCGACGTTAATAAGCAAACAAAACCAGAATGGTCCAAAATTACGAGATAGGGTTCCCGGGACTTTTCCTTTGGGAAAATCCCAAATTAACATTGCGGAACTCTAGCGCTTCGTTAAATTCAACCAACCGAGTCAAGTTAGACGCTTGTATTGGCCTGGTTGGAAGTGCGACGAGCTCGTAAAGGGAGGATTACCGATTAGAGTGGAGTGGATGTGCGTTATCTGTCGTGGTCTAAATATCCTGATGTTCGTCGTTGTGTGTAAAGTTTGGAGAGTGGGGTGACTGCTCAGGTGTTGTATTTGTCCTCTGAATATATTTCAAAAATATGTGGCTTATTTCGGTTGCAATGGCAACCGAATCAAACAGACAGAGTCTGCGATGGGTGAGTAAAGCTTTTCCTATCCTTGAGCAAATTTTAAAAATAAATTAAATATCCTTTTGGTGTTTGCGAAATTTATTTGGAGTGTTTGATTAATTTAAATACACCTGAATATTTGTATATTTGCCAAAGTAGACATTTCCACTGATTGTTGTTAAGTGATGTTTTAATACCGTAAAATACTTTTATTTTTCTTTAAAACCTGTCATTGTTATTGCTCAAATAAAAAAAAAAGAGCTAACATTCAAAATGTGTTTTGCTAAACATTTAAAAATTGGATTAATACATCACTGCGTTCACCTACTAATTGTCTATGAAACAAAACTATTTTACTCGTGTAACACACGTTTTAGTCGTCTAACACACGTTAAACTAATTTCCAGTTGAAATTATTTTGAAAATATTAGAGTCTATACATGATCTCATCCATTTAGGAAAAGTTATTTGCGTTTTGACACAAATCACCAAAATTTGACAAGACACGTTTTGAATGTTTGCTCTTCAAATATGAAAAGATCTACTGAAATTTTGTTTAAGTACTGTAAATTAATAATTAGAAAGGTTAACTACTAGAAATTAATAACTAAAATTAAGTACTAGAAATTAATTGAATATTTTTTTAATATATTCACTGTGTTTGTTTCGTGTTATTTTATTATGTTCCAAAAATATTTTGGATAATGTTGTAATAAAATTACTCATCAAAAGTTTAAAAATATATTTGTTTTTGAAAAGTTTCGTAGTGAAATTAAAGAAATTAACAAGAAATTTCCAAACTTCACGATTCGAAATTCCCAACCTAACGCGATTCGAAATTTCCAACTTAACGCAATTCGAAATTCCCAACATAACGCGATTCGAAATTCCCAATATAACGCGATTCGAAATTTCCAACATAATGCGATTCGAAATTCCCAACATAACGCGATTCGAAATTTCCAACTTAACGCGATTCGAAATTTCCAACTTAACGCGATTCGAAATTCCCAACATAACAAGGTTCGAAATTCCCAATATAACGTGATTCGAAATTCCCAACATAACGCGATTCGAAATTTCCAACTTAACGCGATTCGAAATTCCCAACATAACAAGGTTCGAAATTCCCAATATAACGTGATTCGAAATTCCCAACATAACGCGATTCGAAATTTCCAACTTAACGCGATTCGAAATTCTCAACTTAATTCGATTCGAAATTCCCAACTTAACTATTCTAGATCCCCAACTCAACAGTGCTGAAAATTCAAAGTTCCAACTTATCGATATTTTTCATCTTTTTTTTATATATATTAGGTAATATTAATATTATTTAACAGCTCTCTCATATTTGTTGCACCCATTTACCAATGCAGTATCTGTTCCGAGGTCTAATTTAAATGTAATCATACAAGTTGGGCAATTTCTAATCTTCCCTAGCTTTCATTTGCTAATAATATTCATTTTCTTCAAGCATAATTTTTCCCAACTCGGGGATTTTTAAAAATTGAAATGCCCAACTTTCAGGGTTAGCAGATTATTGGGTGAGGGGCGGGAGGGGGCACCCTAATACTGCCACACGTACAAATGAAAAAGTTCTATATTAAGCTTAGTTTAAGTTTGTAATTAAAGCATTACATATCCTTCCTAAAAAAATTAAAGCCGTTCTCAAGATGTTCCAAAGGTTGTACAGCCGGGGGAAAAAAAACGAACCACCGATGATTATTTCGTTAGTTTTTATATTAGAGTTAAACTTAATATACCATTTTGTAGGGAATAAAGTCTACTAAACATTGATATACAAAAAATTTGCATAGGGGACTATCTTCATACTCGAATCCGCACCAACTTTAAAATTTTCAATAGCAAATTTTAAGGTTGGTGCGGATTTTAATATGAAGATAGTCCTATATGCAAATTTTTTGTATATCAATGTTTAGTAGACTTTATGCCCTACAAAATGGTATATTAAGTTTAGCTTTACTATAAAAACTAACGAAATAATCATTGGAGGTTCTTTTTTTTCTTCCGGCTGTACATAGGTGTATATTTTGTATCGCACTGAGCTATCAATTATGGGAAAGCCTTGTTCGTGCTGCCATCTCGTGGTTAAAGTCAGAACGATAAACAACCTCTGAAACCTGGAAAACTGTATAAATGAAATTTTAAGTACCGTAACATGAACGGTTTTTCAGAAGGGTTTAAAAGATTTCTGAATAAGAAATACTTGTAAAATACCGGATTTATTTTTAAAGATAAACGTTTAGATCCGTAAAAATGGAGTGCCCGCAAATAATAACCTATCAAAGTATTAAAAAAATCATGTTTCATATTTATATTTTTATAACGAAAAGAAAATTTCATCGATGGCGAGGAAAGGAATTTGATAAGAAATCTTCATTAAAATTTTTTTTAAAAAAATTCACTAACTTTTCCTAGAAAATTTGAGATATTGTTAATTTTCACTGACAATTCCTTGACTTTTTAGTTCATTTTAATTTTCCGTGACAATTCCAGGTTTTCCCTGTTTTCCAGGTGCGTAGGGACCTTGTAACACGTGTAATTTTATGGAAAGAAATACAAAATCTAACGTTCTCGTTCTTCAGAATGACGAAATATATATAATATTTATATTGGAAAATTTATATTTAATCATATTTCCAAAAATCCGTAAGCTTTTGCTTAAATTTTTAGGTCATTTTAATTTTCCCTGACAATTCCAGGTTTTTCCTGTTTTCCAGATGCGTAGGGACCCTGTAACACGCGTATTTTGATAATGAAATCTAACGTTCTCGTTCTTCAGAAGGACGAAATATATATAATATTTATATCGGAAAATTTATATTTAATCATATTTCCAAAAATCCGTAAGCTTTTGCTTAAATTTTTAGGTCATTTTAATTTTCCCTGACAATTCCAGGTTTTTCCTGTTTTCCAGATGCGTAGGGACCCTGTAACACGCGTATTTTGATAATGAAATCTAACGTTCTCGTTCTTCAGAAGGACGAAATATATATAATATTTATATCGGAAAATTTATATTTAATCATATTTCCAAAAATCCGTAAGCTTTTGCTTAAATTTTTAGGTCATTTTAATTTTCCCTGACAATTCCAGGTTTTTCCTGTTTTCCAGATGCGTAGGGACCCTGTAACACGCGTATTTTGATAATGAAATCTAACGTTCTCGTTCTTCAGAAGGACGAAATATATATAATATTTATATCGGAAAATTTATATTTAATCATATTTCCAAAAATCCGTAAGCTTTTGCTTAAATTTTTAGGTCATTTTAATTTTCCCTGACAATTCCAGGTTTTTCCTGTTTTCCAGATGCGTAGGGACCCTGTAACACGCGTATTTTGATAATGAAATCTAACGTTCTCGTTCTTCAGAAGGACGAAATATATATAATATTTATATCGGAAAATTTATATTTAATCATATTTCCAAAAATCCGTAAGCTTTTGCTTAAATTTTTAGGTCATTTTAATTTTCCCTGACAATTCCAGGTTTTTCCTGTTTTCCAGATGCGTAGGGACCCTGTAACACGCGTATTTTGATAATGAAATCTAACGTTCTCGTTCTTCAGAAGGACGAAATATATATAATATTTATATCGGAAAATTTATATTTAATCATATTTCCAAAAATCCGTAAGCTTTTGCTTAAATTTTTAGGTCATTTTAATTTTCCCTGACAATTCCAGGTTTTTCCTGTTTTCCAGATGCGTAGGGACCCTGTAACACGCGTATTTTGATAATGAAATCTAACGTTCTCGTTCTTCAGAAGGACGAAATATATATAATATTTATATCGGAAAATTTATATTTAATCATATTTCCAAAAATCCGTAAGCTTTTGCTTAAATTTTTAGGTCATTTTAATTTTCCCTGACAATTCCAGGTTTTTCCTGTTTTCCAGATGCGTAGGGACCCTGTAACACGCGTATTTTGATAATGAAATCTAACGTTCTCGTTCTTCAGAAGGACGAAATATATATAATATTTATATCGGAAAATTTATATTTAATCATATTTCCAAAAATCCGTAAGCTTTTGCTTAAATTTTTAGGTCATTTTAATTTTCCCTGACAATTCCAGGTTTTTCCTGTTTTCCAGATGCTTAGGGACCCTGTAACACGCGTATTTTGATAATGAAATCTAACGTTCTCGTTCTTCAGAAGGACGAAATATATATAATATTTATATCGGAAAATTTATATTTAATCATATTTCCAAAAATCCGTAAGCTTTTGCTTAAATTTTTAGGTCATTTTAATTTTCCCTGACAATTCCAGGTTTTTCCTGTTTTCCAGATGCGTAGGGACCCTGTAACACGCGTATTTTGATAATGAAATCTAACGTTCTCGTTCTTCAGAAGGACGAAATATATATAATATTTATATCGGAAAATTTATATTTAATCATATTTCCAAAAATCCGTAAGCTTTTGCTTAAATTTTTAGGTCATTTTAATTTTCCCTGACAATTCCAGGTTTTTCCTGTTTTCCAGATGCGTAGGGACCCTGTAACACGCGTATTTTGATAATGAAATCTAACGTTCTCGTTCTTCAGAAGGACGAAATATATATAATATTTATATCGGAAAATTTATATTTAATCATATTTCCAAAAATCCGTAAGCTTTTGCTTAAATTTTTAGGTCATTTTAATTTTCCCTGACAATTCCAGGTTTTTCCTGTTTTCCAGATGCGTAGGGACCCTGTAACACGCGTATTTTGATAATGAAATCTAACGTTCTCGTTATTCAGAAGGACGAAATATATATAATATTTATATCGGAAAATTTATATTTAATCATATTTCCAAAAATCCGTAAGCTTTTGCTTAAATTTTTAGGTCATTTTAATTTTCCCTGACAATTCCAGGTTTTTCCTGTTTTCCAGATGCGTAGGGACCCTGTAACACGCGTATTTTGATAATGAAATCTAACGTTCTCGTTCTTCAGAAGGACGAAATATATATAATATTTATATCGGAAAATTTATATTTAATCATATTTCCAAAAATCCGTAAGCTTTTGCTTAAATTTTTAGGTCATTTTAATTTTCCCTGACAATTCCAGGTTTTTCCTGTTTTCCAGATGCGTAGGGACCCTGTAACACGCGTATTTTGATAATGAAATCTAACGTTCTCGTTCTTCAGAAGGACGAAATATATATAATATTTATATCGGAAAATTTATATTTAATCATATTTCCAAAAATCCGTAAGCTTTTCCTTAAATTTTTAGGTCATTTTCATTTTTCCTGCCAATTTCAAGTTTTTCCTGTTTTCCAGATGCGTAGGGACCCTGTAACACGCGTATTTTGATAATGAAATCTAACGTTCTTGTTCTTCAGAATGACGAAATATATATAATATTTATATCGGAAAATTTATATTTAATCATATTTCCAAAAATCCGTAAGCTTTTCCTTAAATTTTTAGGTCATTTTCATTTTCCCTGCCAATTTCTGGTTTTTCCTGTTTTCCAGATGCGTAGGGACCCTGTAGCACGCGTATTTTTATGGAAAGAAATATGAAATCTAACGTTCTCGTTCTTCAGAATGACGAAATATATATAATATTTATATCGGAAAATTTATATTTAATCATATTTCTAAAAATCCGTAAGCTTTTCTTATGTCATTTTCTGTAATAAAATATAAGTTAATAAAAATCGTTAATTAATCTTTTAAAATCACAACAAATATCAGCTTACCTTCTCTCATATTATTTCGGTTTATAAACATAAAATGCTAATTTTAAAATGTTTTTAATTATATTTTAAGAGTGTTCATAAGATAACCAGAAAAACTTGAAAAAGTAATGACAATTTCAATAAAAGTTGAATAAGTATTGTAGTTTAGGTTTTTAAAAAATGATTACCTTCTCTCATATTATTTCGGTTGATAAACATAAAATGCTAATTTTAAAATGTTTTTAATTATATTTTAAGAGTGTTCATAAGATAACCAGAAAAACTTGAAAAAGTAATGACAATTTCAATAAAAGTTGAATAAGTATTGTAGTTTAGGTTTTTAAAAAATGATTACCATCTCTCATATTATTTCGGTTGATAAACATAAAATACTAATTTTAAAATGTTTTTAATTATATTTTAAGAGTGTTCATAAGATAACCAGAAAAACTTGAAAAAGTAATGACAATTTCAATAAAAGTTGAATAAGTATTGTAGTTTAGGTTTTTAAAAAATAATAACCTTCTCTCATATTATTTCGGTTGATAAACATAAAATGCTAATTTTAAAATGTTTTTAATTATATTTTAAGAGTGTTCATAAGATAACCAGAAAAACTTGAAAAAGTAATGACAATTTCAATAAAAGTTGAATGAGTATTGTAGTTTAAGTTTTTAAAAAATGATACAGTTAATATTAATTCCTCCGACTCATTTTCCTCTTGTTAATATTATCATTTCAAAAATTATTAAATAGTATTTTTTAAATCAATAAAAACAATTATTAAATAAATCTGCCATGATATTCAAGAAAATAATCCTACCATTTCAGCTATAGTGTGGTAATTCTACTATTAGATCCGAAGTGTTATTAAATAGAAAAGAAACACATAAAAAAATTATAGTCTACTAAATTTATTAAATCTTATTTATATTATAAGAAGATATTTTACACATTTTTACATCATCACAGGGGGTAAGATAAAGCATCTCATCAAATTTAATATATGCAATCGTAATATCTACAAACGAATAGCAGGCAATTGCTTCGTTACATTAAATATTGGATCATATGTACATAAGCAGATACAGGTAGTAGTCAAAAGAACTTTAAAGACAAATCTAATATTAAATACAAAAATATATGCTAATGCAAATACATTGTATGAATCAAAGATTTTTTTTTCTAATGTGTTATATACATGCTATACTAAATGCATATGAATAACTGGGAGGTTTTATTGTGGAAGTTAATAATGTAAATATTCCAACTTCCTGTGTGGCAAAGGTATGAGTGCTTTAGCTTCAAGTTTATAATAACAAAGACTATTTGTTTTGTTATTACATGTTTATAGACTTTGGTGTCGCCTTGTTCCTATTGTGTGCATGATTACAGGGTTCCAATTGATATTTAGATAAAAACTTCCTGACATTTCCAGGAGATTTTCAAAAAATTCCAGACCAAGAATTTAATTATTTTTTCCCCATATTAATCTTGAAGCTGTGGAAAATAAAGTGCTTATAAATAATAACCTAGCAAAGTAAGCGAAATCGAAAATTTCGCGTTTTAATTTTTACGATTTTTCATCAATGACAATGAAAAGAATATGAGCGTTCACTTATGGCTAACATTTTTAGAAAAATTTTCCCGACATTTCCAGGAAATTTTAAAAATTGTTAATTTTTCCTGACAATTCCCTGACTTTATTAGGCCATTTTCCCTGACAATTCCAGGGGGAACCCTGCGATGAGCTCACAATAACAAGGCAACTTACGTAACTAATAGACTTCAATAAACTAATTGAAACAAATAACACATGTTTTATAATAATTCAGCTTACATACCAGTATTGCAATATATTCTCTATTCTAAAATTTCTCCAGATTGCGCTCAACTCAAGAGATCGTGGTTGAGTAGCAAACTTTGGTCAGGATGTCTGGTTTGGTGCGGATCTCACTTGAAAGCGCTTAACTTATAAATGTGGAGTTTTTAAGTTTTAGGGTTGATTGATTTATATGTTTCCGGCTGCCTATTTCTCTCCTCGCATTGAGACTTATCGCAGCCTCATACACAATCATACACGCATTCCTTTATTTTAGAACTAAGATCATATAAAAAAGAAACACCTGAGCTGGCACCCAACGCAACCTCAATAGGCTAATGGACATTGGACCCCGATCAGATTTATCGTGCACCAGTCCCGTTTGTACACCAGTATAATTTATTGGATGTTCTTTCTAGTATTTTTGTAGCAAAGCTGGCAACCCTCCGATTGCAAGATCACTACTTTTCTTTGCGAAATCCATCGCATGGGATCGAACTAGCGATCCTCTGGTTACAAGCTGAATGCTTTTATCCACTGGGCAACTGGAGGACCCTAAGTTTTAGGGTTGCTGATGTTTGTACACGTCTTCTAACGAAATACTCAACTGACATTGTGATTTTTTTTCATCAATCCGCACCACGTCGAACATATTGTCCCACATTTTAAATAATATATTTTTTGAAAAACTATACAATAGATGTTTTCTAATAGAATCATCGGCAAAAGTAAGGGAAAAACCTGTGCTGCGACAGACTCGACGACAACAGCGCTCTCCGGTATTCTTCGGTGTGCAATATGGCGGCTGTGTCAGGTGCCGAATTTAACATATGGTACCCACTCGTCGGCACGCCAATCACAGGACTCGGTTTGATAGGCAGCCTGCTGCCAATGTACATGGGTGGACTCGTCGTCAGCCCCGACAGGTGCATCGCAGACGACGCAGAGTAAGGTATTTCTAGAGAAGTCCTCAGAGAGTCCTGCTGTTCGGCAAGTCTCTGGTGGTAGCCGTAGAACCCCCTGGCCAATGTCGCCGCGTACGCGTTCGAATAGGCTTCGAAATTCGAACGTTTTGTGGCTTCTTCGCTCTCTCTGGTTTGGTGGTCGGCCAGGCATCTTTCGAGGAAGCTGTTGCACCTCATGGATGCCAGTCTGTCCGCCTCGTACATGAGGGGAGACGAGTTCAGGGAGTCTCTGTCTTTCGCGTCCGCGGACTTTATCTGTGTGCTCGTCTCTGAGGTGGTCGGCGACACGGATGCGCTCAGTCTGTCGCTGAGGGACTCTGAGGCGTCTTTGGAACTTGGGGAGGAGGGGAGAGTGCTTTCGGTGGCTTTGTCCTCGTCCGATTCGAAAAAAAAGTCGTCGACCATTTTTCTGTAGGAGAAGGTATATGTTTAGAATGCATTCGAGAACCAACCTTTGAATTTTGTAAAGAAATCATTAGAAACTCAATTAATTATTAATAAAAATAATTAATAATAATTAATTATTATTAATTAATATTAATAATTAATAAACCCTAATTATTATTCATTATTAATTGTTATTAATAATTATTAATTTTTATTAATAATTATTAATTGATATTAATAATTATTAATTGATATTAATCATTATTAATTTTAATTAATAATTATTAATTGTTATAAATAATTTTTAATAATTTTTAATAATCATTAATAATTTTTAATAATCATTAATAATTTTTAATAATCATTAATAATTTTTAATAATCATTAATAATTTTTAATAATCATTAATAATTATTAATTGTTATTAATAATTATTCATTATTATTAATAATTATTATTATTATAAAAAATTATTAATTGTTATTAATTATTAATTTTTTCTAATAATGTGTATTAATTATAATTATTAATAACTATTAGTAATTAATAATTATTATTTAAATGATCTATTTTTTAAAAATAATATTAATCCAAACTTTCTAAAAAATTAAACAGAAGGTTCCTTTTCAATAAGTCAGAAGGTAAGTTGATAAGTTGATTGTAATGCATTATCAGCAAATTTACTATTTTAAATGCCAATTTTCAAAAATAAACTAAATTAAAAAAGTTATTTAAAAATAATAAAACTTTTTTATTTATTATGAACACAATTTCTTATTTGCATTTAGGGTTCGATATTGAAGATAAAAATTAGGAGCTATTGGCATCTAGCAATATATTTATTAATTCATAAAATGTTCTGCTTAGGCCTAATTTTAAAATTATTCAAATTGCTTCAAGCTTCTTTTACATAAAATTAGAAACATGTTTCAATTTGTAATCTAAAAATATCAGTCTTGCTGACAAAGTTACTGAAAAGTATATGAGCAATTATTGAAAATAAAATAAGTAAAAAATGACGACTGGGGTTCAAATTACGGTCGTCAAATTGAAGTTGCCAAATACGACTAACGACCGACCGCTAATTTCGAACCCTGATTGCATCCTACTCAGGGCGCCATGTTTTGAGAACTTTTAGTATACACAGTTGTTCATAGATAGCAGCACCACATAAACATGAATGATGTTTTAAAATCTCCACAGATGGCAGCACCAACAAAACAATTTGTTTTCATTTCGCATTTAATTCGGAAATCATAATCTAAGAACATATTAAAGTGAAAAATTTAGTACCCATTTTTTTCTTTTTTGATAAATAATTTACCTGAAAAAACTATATCTATCTAAAGCAATGTTCAAAAACGGTTTTAACAACAAACTTTACAAATTGTTTGTTCGTTACTAAAAATTAACATCAGTCGCATACATTAGTTAGAATAGTTACGGCATAAAAACTGTACCTTTTCAGCCTTTTCGAACCACCAGATTCTCGGAAACCTTTAGCAAATGGATTGTGATCAATCTTTAGCTTAGTAATCTGAAATTAAATATGTTTGATTAGAGAAAATAGTATAACTTGCTAAAGAAATATAATTCAGTAGTTTACATTTTAACTCCTTACAACAGTAATTGTCCACAAAAAATTATCAAAAATGTTTTTCCATGAATTTAATTTTATTAAAGTATTTTATTTACAAAATTTAACATTATACTCTTTGAAATACTCCTCAATATATTTAATTCATTTATGCATTATCATCATTTATTTATTCATTCATTATAAATAAAATTTTGATATATGATTTATAATATGCCATTACAATTATAATTACAAAAAAAAACTAATATAAAAAAAATATCTCGTAATAAAAAACTTTTTGGCTTAACTTGATGATAAGTAATATCTATTTAACAATATGTATAATGAAAAAAAAATATCTCGATAATCGTTATATTAATACGATTTTTTTAATAATATTTCAATGCTTCATTCTGATTTATAGAAGAATAATGTGATTGTTATTTAAAAATATTTTTTGAATGATAAATGTAAATTAATGATATATAGTATATTTTAAATTAGAAGGTTTATCACTTATATTTTGAAAATAATTCAATAAATGTAAAATATTCAAATTCCGAATTTTTGGATATTCTTAAATTTGAAGACGCTTTCTTAAAAATTTCTTATTACGATTTAATTAATTATTATTAATTTTTGAATGCAACGAAAGCAGTGACTTACTTTTTGGTTTTGATAGGCTGTGACTGCAATGAAATCCGTCTCTTCAAAGGTGAAAGTCCGAAACTTTTTGTAGGGTAGTTTCGAAATGTCGTCGGCTCGTACAACATGAAACCTCGGCTGGTACTTATGCATCGAATTCAGAATGGTCTATAATTAAAAGATGAATTTGAAATTAAACTCCATTAAAAATACATAAAAAAACACAAAACACTAAATTTAATTTGTCAAAAAAAATCGTTAATTTCCTGTAGAATGATATTTTTCAAATCTTAAAATTAGTAAATTTACTTAATGTAACCCTTAACTCTAATATAATAATATCGACCAACAGATCGAAGGGTGTGGATAGTCCCAAGTACATTTTTGTGTCGAAAATATTCACTGCTAACCGTTTGGTAAAAATCATTAGAGTATTATCAAGGGTGCTGTAAACTTTCGTACGTGTTACATTATAAAAAAAAAAATTGCTTAAAAATGAGTACATGGACGTACTCGATTTTCTTTGAGTACAATTACATCGCCAATGAGCGATGACGTTTTCAAATTTAAGTAATCGCACTTTCGCAAAAATGAGCAGTATGGTTTAATATTGCTAATATCAGCTTCTGTTCAAGCCATCTTAACAAAGCGACCTGGCAAACTTAAAAAAGTTCTTCAGAAGATGGTTTTACACATTATTTGATGTCGATTGCTTAAATAGAAACTGGGCTACAGCTCAATTATCTGACTGCCCGTTCTTTTGGCTAACCTTTTTTAAACTTTTCTTCTTCAAGTCGCCCTGATAGTTTAACGAATAATACTCTGGACTGACCTAGGGATATGGGTCCGATTGCCGGTTGTAATTGCCGATATTTATTGAAAGTGATTTACGAAGATAGCCTATGTAGCCAATCATCTACTCATTTTTATTAATTTGTGTGTATGTCTTTTTAAAATTGATATTCGTACATTCGGGGCAATGATAAGCATCGGACACAATAAAAAATGAGTACATTTTACTTATTTTCAAGTGCCTATTTTTAACACTGCAGTTATTCTTTTTAATGTACGCATAACGTAACGTTCAATCCATTAAGCCATAAGTCCAATTTCGTGCATTATTTCTCCAAACAACTTACATGGCTGTGTTTGTTGGATATGTTGTTGGTGATTTTCAGCTTGTGGAAGGAGACGACCTTCTGCATCCACTGTTCCCCGGTGGAGGGGGAGTCCGGGTGGATGTACATCCTCTTGGGCATCTCCGGGTCGGCTTTTCCCGCCACCACCCACCGGCTGTTGTGGAACTTGTAGCGGCAATCGTCTGCAGCCACCACGTCCATCAGCATGATGTACTTGGCTTTCTTGTCTAAGCCACTAACCCGAACCTTGTACGCGGGGAACATGCGCCTGCGGACAAAAACAGATTCGTAAATGTTTTTGTAAACAAGACTTGAATTTCTTAAGAAATAATACAGATGTGAGTTCACGTAAAATTAAAAAAATATTTGCTAATTTTAGAAGAAGGGACACGAAATTGTGCGAGGTTCTGGAGCAGTCGTTAAAGTAACGTGTTTTTTTTAGGTTGGGTATTTGGTTACTTCTGGGAGATAATTATTTGTACTGATTATAGTCATTTTACCCAACTGTAGATTTTAAAAGTAAATTTAAAAGTTGGTATTTGGATTGTCGTTTTGAAGCGTTTCATACGATACGACAAAGAGCAACTATAAATTTGTAACGATATTTAAGTTATTTGCAATTTTTTTTATTTACACTTGCGTCTTATATTTACATAATTACTATGACTAATTTAAGAATTAAGCATTTTGAAAACCATAAAGCTATTTCGTTAATGCTAAAACGCATTAAATTCGATAATTCGATTAAAAACATAATGGTTTAAAAAAATATTTGTGTGTTAAAATATACCTTACATTTTGTCTAAAAAAAAATAGGAGTATTTTATATAAAAAATACATTATTATTCTCTAAGCAATGCTTAATTGCTCCTTTATTATATTTTTATATATGTAAGATTAAATTTTAAATGCCACAAGACGAAAAATTAATTTCAAAGCTATTGATTACAAACAACATGCATAAATAACATGAACAGAGCCATTTTAAATCTCGTCAACTTAAATAACAATACAAATTGTTTTTCATACACTATTGACTTTGTAGTTGTGGAGCATATACTATCCTACCACCCCAAGAAAACCCCTAGGCTGATTTTAGTTTCTTGGGGGCTGCCATATAGAAACTAACAATTTCACTCAAATATAGGGGTAGAATGTAGAAGTTAAGAGATGAGTACTAGTCAAGTTCTATAGAATAAAAACTACTTTTAATCATCACTCCCTTGTCTATTTAGAACGTTCCGTGATAGTAACCCTACTTGTTAATGAGCATTCCTTTGTAGCTAAGTGTTGAAAAGGCATGAGTAAAATAAGTTAACAGAAAACAAGACTTACCTTCCGGACTTGGTGATGACCATCTCCGTTCCCAGTTCATGAAACCTAGTCCAGAGGTCCTTGGACTCCAGGCTGACCTCGGGGTCGTCCTTGACCCCGTCGTCTTCTTCAGGGACCTCGGCCATCGGAAGGTACCCCCCGGAGTACCCCTTCGGCATGCAGTGCTGGTACAGAAGGTTCCCGTACTGGAAGGGGTAGGTGGGCGGGGTCAGGAAGGAGTTGGTCCTGTAGTCCATGAGGGGGACCATGGGGTCCATGGAGGGGTGGGGGTAGGGGTAGAGGTGGGGGTGGTGAAAAGCCATCCCTGAGGTGAGGAAGGGGGAATCCAGAGTCATTAGTGCTGATTGCCTGTAAAATAAAAAAAGACACTTAGGTTCAGTTGAGAATAAAAGCTGATTTAAAGCATAAGTTTAAACAAACCCTTAAAAAAGATGTATTTGCAAATGTATCCCAGTCAAAATCGTTAAAACTATCGGATAGCTACATAAAATGAAAAAAGGGGGGAGGGGGGGGGGGGCGCATATATAGCTGATTGAAGAAAAAAAAATTCTGCAGGAGGGGCGCATATATAGCCAAATCCAGAAGAAAAAAAATTCTAGGGGAGGAGCACAGCACAAAGACTTACTCAACAGGAGGAGTACATTTGGACGTTGTCTGACCCCTTCCGAAATAAATGTAAACAAATCATTTTCTTTTCATAAATATTAGAAAATTAATTATTTAATTAAGCCAACAATTTGCTTAATTAATTACCTAAATAACATTAATTTCTTAAAAATTTTAGCCTTATTCTTCAATAATCAATAGTCTTATTAAATTTTTTCCGCCTGGACCCCGTAATAGATTTGAATCTTACCGAGAATCTGCCTTTGTGTTTGGCGAACATTACCGGTGAAATACAGAATTGCCAATTTAGAAAGTCATTAGTCAAACAAAAGGGACCACCAGAGAAGGACAAGGTGGTCATTTATTCCATTGTAAGGAAATGACTAACGCACGCCGGTCAATATACCTCAAATCTTGATGGTTATCGCTACGCTACCGTGTATGGAGGGTACTTAAGTAAAGATGTTGTGATATTGTGATTATTTGAGAGGAGAGAGATCACTGCATATTAGATTGATTTAATGGTTATTGTCCAAAGGTTGTTAATGCTTGACTTGATTTTGTAGAACAGGAAAAAAACTGGGCGCAAAATTCGTTCCTACGTGTTTTCCATTCCGGTGTTTGATCTGATGTCCAAAGAATAATTAAATTAAAGGTTGAATTGTATTTTTAAAACAAAAGGTGGGATGAGTTTCGCTTATAAAAAAAGTGTTTATTTGGGTTGGTAACTAAATACCTATAATAATATAGGAAGTTTTCGAAATGCTTTACTAAATAATGTGATATAATTGACGGTTTTTAGTGAGCGGAAGTTTAAATTTATTAAATTTTAAATTAAAAATGGTGATTAAACCTATAAATTATACTTATTTCAATTTTATAAAAGTGTGTCTCTCCCAGGAGCGAAATAATTTAGTTTTAAGAAGTATGGCAGGAAAAAATATTCATAGGTATGGCAGAGAAAAAAAAATATAAGTATGGCAGAGAAGAAATACATTTTTAAGTTTAAGCAGTTTTTATGGGTTTTTTTACACACAATTTGATTTAAAGTAGGTATTGTAACTGCCATACACGTTCCGACGCCGCTGCTCTAACTTTAATGAATCTTGCATACGCCACTGTATGAATGTCTAATTGAAGATGAGCTGGTCATTTTAAATAGCCAATACGATGCTAAGACCTTGGTGATAATTTTGGACCCCGGATAATATATCCAGTTATATCACGTAAGATCTCGCGTTTAAATTTTATTAACAATATTCATTTATAACAATAATCATTTATTATTCTCTAGTACAATATTTATGAACAAGCCAAGTCTAATGTAAAAAAAAAAATGTTCAATTTTTTTTTAAAAATGCCTAGTTTCTAAAATCGGTAGGATTTTGTAAAATAACTATAGCTACAACAAGAATGACAAATATAACGAAACAACTCACTGGATTTTTTCCTGAGTTGTGAAGTCATAAAAAGCAGTTCATTACAATTAAAACTCTTACTAAAAACGATTATGGAATGTAATCCTAATCTCTGAGTAATTTTCCTTTTATCTGTAGTTTCATTTAAAGCTAATAGATGGCGCAACGTGCCTGGAGCTTGGATATCGTTGCTCATAAAGTGGAGAAGTGAAAATGCACTAAATATTGTAGTTCCAGTTGGAAAAGCAATTGCGTAAAATAGAAAGTACAGACTTTTAGACAATTTAATTTTTTAGTCAATTTAAAATGATCATATTTACCTAAATAAGTTAAAAGGTACAATTCAAATGAAAGCGCCAATATAGTTTATTATCTAATAATACCGTTAGTACGATATCGCCAAAAAAAAAAAATTAGATGATTAAAAATTAAATTAAGAACAAATCCGTCCTGTAAACAAAAAGACGAAATATTTTTAATTTCAATCTTTAGGAATTTCTCCAAGATATATTAATCTGAAAATAATATATGCGCTTTTGACATTCGTTATCCATATATATATATATATGGTTTTTGGAACTAGACGCCTTATTTTACTTCATCAATAATTCGAAATTTTAATAAAAGTAATTGCGGCATCACTTGACAAATTTTGTTTCGACAAAAATGAGATCGATTTTAAAAAATATAATAATTTAACATCGACGAGCTGACTTGAACAACGGACCTCTCATTCCAGTGTCCAATGCTCTACCCACTCAACCAAGAAGACACAAATTGACTCGAGAGCACATCTTAACAAAATATTTCTAAGATCAGAGCACGTAACTTTGTAGTTTAGTTGGTAGCGTACGGAAATTCGGAACAAAAGTTCGCGGGTTTGAGTACCTATGTTAGGAATTTAATCTTTTTAATGTATAGTATATGCCTCAATAGGTATCCACAGTAAAGCGGGACCAAGCAGCTAGTTAAAATAAAAATGGGTTATTGGTGATCTGTATATATAAAATCACTTAGGTTTGCAGGTCAAAATTTCTATCTTGAATTGATTGCAATGGAGTTAAATGAAGAAAACATGTTCGGAGAATTTCTGTAAACAAAGAACGTTATCGAACTGTAAAAATAGAGGGTATTTAAAAATGAGTACCTGAAAATACTCGTTTATCTTTGAGTACAATTGCATCGTAAATGAGTCTCAAATTTGACTTTCTCAAATTTAAGTAATCGTACTTTCTCAAAAATGAACAGTGTAATAATATTGCTAATATCAGCTTCTGTTGAAGCCATTTTAACAAAGCGACTTGACAAACTTAAAATAGTTGTTCGTATTGTTCGTTGTCGAGTATTGTTTTAAACATCCTTTGATGTCGATTGCTTAAATGGAAACTGAGTCATTACGACTCAATTATCCTACTTCCCATTCTTTTGCGCCGCCTTTTTAACATTCCTTCTGTTTATAACTTCTTCACGTCGCCCTGGTAGTACAACGGATAAGACACTGGACTCCTGTGCCTTAGGATATGGGCTCTGTTCCCGATAAGTCTTGGTTGTAATGTTGATATTTATTGAAAGTGATTTACGGAGGCAGTCTGTTCTTTTTATTCGGTTATACTCATTTTTGAGTATGCATGTCTAAAAAGTCGGTGCTATGATAAGCATCGAATGTACTCAAAAATGAGTACATTTTGCTTATTTTAAGTACCTATTTTTAACAGTGTTGAAAATCATATTTCAATAATATTATTTTTGAATTTTATCTATGATTTGGTAACTTTTTCACATTTAATTTAATAACGAATGATATAAAAGCAAAAAGATGCTACAATCAAAGTGCGTTTTAACGTTCTGTAAACAAACTGATACTTTTAAAATAACAATTTGATGAAAATCTTGTAGAAACCATCCGTAATTAATTTCTTGTTTTAATTTCATTCGTTAATTTAAATAAATAAGATGCATATTTCGGTTTATTGTTAATAACTGCTAATATTCAGCTATTGTTAATAACTGCTAATATTCGGCTAATATTAATAACTGCTAATATTCGGCTATTGTTAATAACTGCTAATATTCGGCTATTGTTAATAACTGCTAATATTCGTTTATTGTTAATAACTGCTAATATTCGGCTATTGTTAATAACTGCTAATATTGGGCTATTGTTAATAACTGCTAATATTCGGCTATTGTTAATAACTGCTAATATTCGGCTATTGTTAATAACTGCTAATATTCGGCTATTGTTAATAACTTCTAATATTCGGCTATTATTAATGGCTTCTGATATTGTTAATAACTGCTAATATTCGGCTATTGCTAATAACTGCTAATATTCGGCTATTGTTAATAACTGCTCATATTCGGCTATTGTTAATGACTTCTGATATTCGGTTATTGTTAATAACTTCTAATATTCGGCTATTGTTAATGACTTCTGATATTGTTAATAACTGCTAATATTCGGCTATTGCTAATAACTGCTAATATTCGGCTATTGTTAATAATTGCTCATATTCGGCTATTGTTAATAACTGCTAATATTCGGATATTGTTAATAACTGCTAATATTCGGCTATTGTTAATAACTGCTAATATTGGGCTATTGTAAATAACTGCTAATATTCGGCTATTGTTAATAACTGCGTAACAACTGCTTTCGTGTATTGCATTGTTAAACTTATAAGAATTATTATTTTAAGAAAAAAAAACTAAAGTAAATAAATGAACGGATAAAAATAGTTATAAAGCGATTTTATATGAATAATTTTCTTTGTAGTTTATTGTAATGCATCAGCTAAATCGAAGTAGTTAAAGCCTTCAACTTGATAGATAAGTAGGATAATTATTATTAGGTTTTTCAAATAATCCCTTTTTTCCTATTCAAAACATTTCGTTAAACATCAAATAAAAGCATAAATTAATTTATATTATTATTGTATTAGATGTTAATGCTCAAGGAATGAAAATATTTTTAAAGATATTCGTCCATAATTCAAGCAAATAAAAAAAATTACATCATTAAAATAATTGCTGAATTTCGACTATTAGCTTCTACAGGTTTGTGATAAATAGTTTTATTCTCGATTATTATATTTTATTAAACTTAAAAATAGTAAGCAGAAAGTGTATTTAAAATCCGTTATAGAATATGTTTTTTTTACTCTCAATTTATGCAAGTATAGTACAGGAGAGGACATATGTTTGCCCGCTCAAATCCCATAAATTATTGATCTGTCTTTGAGCTGGCAAAATCATAATTTCCACTCGGAATAAGATTAAAGACAATACTTTTTTTCGATATCTTAAATAGAATGAGTTAAACTATAAAATAAATTCTGCATGTTTTTTTAAGTTGAAAGTAGCAGAGATAAATTTTGTCAATGCTAACTTACCAGCTCTTTAACCAAAAATATATTTTAGTTAAGGGAAAGTTTTTTCCTTTTATTTTTGACGTCGATTTGTTAAAAAAGAATTATGATATTAAAATTTACTTTTCTTACTTCCTATTCTATACTTTTGCCATGTATTTCCGAAACTTTTATATAATTTTTTTACTTTGTGCAGGTATTTTGATAATCTTTTAACAATCCTATATGAAATCCTATGTGGGAGTAATATCATTAACATTTCATGTAAACCAAACCCCATTTTACAACACAAAAAAAATAAAATTTAAAAATCATTAAACCTCTATTATCAAGTCAATTTTATTATTAATTTGATAGGGCATACGTATATTTATTTATACCTTGAGTTGCTTTAATTAACTAATTCCAAATAACGGGTATTTTTTCAATTTCTAAAATAAGTTATAAAAAGAGTGGAAAAAACACTTGTACGTTAAAAAAAATTAATCGTACAAAAAAATTAAATGTTTTCGAAACGTAATGAAATTTAATAATAAGTCAGATTTCAATCGTCTTTGTTCAGTACTCCCCCCCCCCCCCCCCTCTCTCTCTCTTAACCTATAACTATAAAAAAGTGTCAAAAATTTAATTTTTTTTCTCTTGGATATCAGTTTTAATGTAAGTTAAATAATCATCATCGTATTAATATATTTTTTAAAAAATAACATTGGGTAACTTTTTATTAAATTTCCATATGTTTTACTACCAAACAACATACCAGTAGTCAACACTGTTAAAAATAGGTACTCAAAAATAAGAAAAATGCACTCTGTTTTGAGTACATTAGATACTTATCATGGCTCCGAATACATACATTTCAATTTTAAAAAAGACATGTACACAAAAATGATTAAAATGAATAAAAAGAGCATATGCTAGCCTACATAGGCTGCCTTCATAAATCCCATTATAACCAATACCTAGTGGGAATCGAACCCAGATCCTCAGACACTGCAGCTCACAGCCTTAACCGTTAAACTACAATAGCGACTTGAAGAAGTTATAAACAGAAGAAATTTTAGAAAGGTGTACCACAAGAATGGGAAATAAGATAATTGAAATGTAATAACTCAGCTTCCATTTAAGCAATCGACATCAAATGATGTGAAAAACCATCTTCTGAACACATATTTTAAGTGTGTCAGGTCTCATTATCAAGATGGCTTGAACAGAAGCTGAGATTAGCAATATTAAATTGCAATGCTCAATTTTGAGAAAGTAGATTACTTAAATTTGATTACGTCAACGCTCATTTATGATGCAATTGTATTCAAAGAAAATCGAGCCGGTTCAGGTACTAATTTTTAAGTAGCTTTTTTTTTTAGTGTAAATAACTTAACATTCGACAAACTTCCAAATTCAAACTTGTTTTTATAAGGTAACCGACATTCACTCACTGCAAAGACATCAATCCACTCATCTATCTCAGTTATAAACTATTAAAATCATTTGCACACAATCTTTATGGCCGTTCTCTAGTCTCATTACACTAAACAAGTGGAAAATTATCAAACCACAATATGTTATACACCAAGAGCAATAATGATAGAAATATAGCCGAATAAGGCTATCAAAACACTCGATTTATAAGGAGATAAATCGAGCTAATACAAGAAAAGGTCCATAAAAAAAAATTACGAATAACTCAATTTATGTAGTCTAAAGTTATGAATCATATGTCACTGTAACGTATTCTGACTTTTGGTAGAACATCATTAAAAGTAATTTCGTACTTCAAAGGAATGAGTAGTTTTTTTAAGGATTAATAACAGACGAGTATCATTATTCTTTGGGAGTATGGTAAATCACTTTTAGTACAGTAATAATTGCTTTTTACTAAGGAAAATTAAAAACATTTTTAGAGAAAATGTAAGTTTGAATCAAAACTCACATAACTTATTACTACACTGTTAAAAATAGGAACTCAAAAATAAGTACAATGTACTCATTTCGGATGCTTATCATGGCTCCGAATACATAACTTTCACTTTTGAAAAAGACATGTACTGGAAAATGAGTACAATGAATAAAAAGAGCAGAGATCAGATGCTTGCCTACATAGGCTGCTTTCATAAATCACTTTCAATAAATATCGACAATTACAACCAAGACTTACTGAGAATCGAATCCGGATCCTCGGGTACCGCAGTCCAGTGCCTTAAAACACCAGGGCGACTTAAAGAAGTTATTAACAGAAGTAAAGTTAAAAAAGTATGCCAAAAGAATGGGAAGTAAGGTAATTTAGTTGTAATAACTGAGATTCCCTTTAAGCAATCGACATCAAATTATGTGAAAAACCATCTTCTGAACCATCCTTTTTCGTAATTTTAAGGAACAATTTTTGTCTTTAAAAAACAACGATAACCATTGTTTTTTGTCTTAGTATTAGTATTTGGTCTCCCATTTTTCAGATAGATTATCTACAAAATGTTAATTTCAGTATCCAACCCAACATATTCATAAGCTTTACTAATAATTTTGTAGGGTAATAATTAAAGAATTTAAAACAAATTAATTGTGTAGGATAATTAAAAAAATGGTTTATTTTTATAAATATAGTTTTAAAAAAAATTCTTATTGATTTTATATTACCAAAGCACTTTTAAAATCAGAATATTCAATCATTAATTAATAAACTTTTTAAATACAGAGTCATTTAAAAATTTCGAAGTTCTATAAAATATAATTTTTAAAAAATATTACCAATTTTATGATTTGTCGTACAGACTCTCTTACTTCCCATACTTCGGCAAACCTTTATTTATATTATTAATATTTAAGGTAAACAAGAAATACATGTTTATATTACGTTGGACTTAAGTCCATTGAAGAAATTGTTAAAATACTTTTATATTTTATGACTTTTAAACTTTAAATTAGAAGAAATTTCTTATCTGACATTGACAAATGAATAAAAACAGAAAATACACCATGGAAATTATAGACACAAAAAAAAAAATATTAATTTTCGGGCATAATTTTTTTTTATTCAGGTATGTATCATTTAAGCCAGATATTCAACTGGGCATGTAAATTTTTAAAAATATAATGCATCGCATATTTAAAAAAATTGCTTATATATTTATTGCCTATGTATACTTTAAAAAAAATCAACAATATAAAAATGTATCTAAGTACAATGAAGTATTTTGTATTTCATGCTAGATTTGTAAAAAGTAAAACAAAAATATTATAATAATTTTAAATAATTCTTTATGGAATATTAAAAAGCAATAGATTTGAACACATTTGTAAAAAAAAAATTGAACTTATCAATATGTAACAAATGTCAATAAAACTAGCCTATACTTTACTGATAACTCCATTTTCCTATAGCATAATAATCTTTTTTAAATACTGACATATGCTTTCAAATATGCAAATATTTTAGTTAAAAAATGCCCAATTATAAATGGAATGAAAATTGGTTGCTAATTGGGATTTAAAGGAAATAAACAATAAGAGAAAAATAATGGATAATTAATTAATTTGAACTCATACACATGAATTATTTATTATAATAAATATCATACACATGATATATGATACATGACAATATTTATCATACACATGAATTATTTATTATAATAAATATCATACACATGATATATGATACATGACAATATTTATCATACACATGAATTATTTATTATAATAAATATCATACACATGATATATGATACATGACAATATTTATCATACACATGAATTATTTATTATAATAAATATCATACACATGATATATGATACATGACAATATTTATCATACACATGAATTATTTATTATAAATGGAAATAATTTTTAAGTTCACAAATTCATCAAAATGACAATTCCGATCGTTAACCACTGAAATCCCATCGAGTCTTTAAACATTCACCACAATCCAACAAAAACATTTAAATTATTTTTTTTTCAGAATTAAATCGACAAAAAAAAAATCTCAAGATTGTTTTTAACATTCGCGAGAGTTAGTTTCCTTGACTTACGCCACTTCTCCCTCCCCCAACCGACCAACAGCCACGCTAACCGACGAGAAAAGAAAAAAACACAGCAAGCTTCCACCATTTTTTTTTTTTTTTTAAGAAAGAACATAACCAGTACTTACGCAGCGTATTCGGGGCGTTCTCCAATCTTTTTATCGTCTGCCCAAAACAAAATCCCTGCACTGGACGAGAAAAAAACACTTTTTGCGGAGTTCAAAACAAACTGGAGAACATTTCACAACATCCAACGCGAGCAACCAACTGATACATCAACTGCAACCGACTATAAACACGCAGACGATGCTGGAGGAAATCGCTAGGGAGGGATCAGACGATTCGAACGACAATGGAATAGGAGGCGCCCACTCCCCTCCTACCCCGGGCAGGCGCCGAGGCTGGCGCCAGTAGTCGTGTTCTTTCGCACCCCCGCTGCCAATCGGAAGAGGGGGAGGAGCCTAGCTTCGATGGACTGTGTTCGCTAGCGGCATCTGTCGGTGGAAAGGGCAACTAGCGAAATAAAATCTTTTATTATTGTTTTTCTTTTATGTTGGAAGTTGGCGAAGCGGAAAGCGAGTGAACCGCAAGATGGGTTATTTTTGTTTTGTTGTTAGAAAACGATGTCTTTTGTGAAGGTTGGTGATTTTTTTAAGGTTCAAGCTCACTCGCATCGGTAATTTAGGCGATTTAAAGCAAGGGCGGATACATACAGGGGGGCGGGGGGCAGCAGACCTTGCGCCCCTTCCTAAAATATTATTTGACATTATGTACACTGTAAAAAATTGAGTACCTGAACCAACTCGTTTTTCTTTGTGTTCAATTGCATTAAATTGAGCGATGATGTACTCAAATTTAAGTAATCGTACTTTCTCAAAAATGAGCAGTATGGTTTAATATTGCTACTGTCAGCTTCTGTTCAAGCCATCTTAACAAAGCGACCTGGCAAACTTAAAATATTTGTTCAGAAGATGGTTTTCAACGTTATTTGATGTCGATTGCTTACATTTTAAACTTAGTTATTGCGACTCAATTATCTTAATTCCCATTCTTTTGCCAGGTCTTTTTAACATTACTTATGTTTATAACTTCTTCCTGTCACTCTGGTAGTACAACGAATAAGGCCCTGGACTTCGGTGCGGACGCCATCAGGTAGACGAATTGGGTTCGATTCCCTCTAAGTCCTGGTTGTAATTTATTTGAAAGTGATTTATGAAGACAGATTATGTAGAGAAGCAACTTTTCTTTTTCTTCTCTTTTTTATTCAAACAAGAAATTTCCCAACTTAACGATTCGAAATTCTCAAGTCAACTATTCGAAATTACCAACTCAACATTGCTGAAAATTCCCAGTTCAAACTTGACATTTTTCATCTTTTTGTTATATATACTTTAGTTGTGTTGCAATCATATTCCAATGCAGTGTCAGTTCTGAGGTCTAATTTAAATGTAGATTCACAAGTTGGGCAATTTCTAATATCTTCCATACCTTTCATTTGTTAATAATATTAATTTTCTTCGGGCATAAATTTTCCCAACTCATGGAGGGGGGGGGGGGGGGGGGGGGGGGCTTTTAGGAAATAAAATTCCCAACTTTCAGGGGGGTTTCCAGTTTATTGCCCCCCCCCCCCCCCCGGATAATTTATCAGTCTTTAGACAGTAAATAACTCTCATGTGTAAACTGCGCTATACAGGTCTCTAAAAATAATTTTAAAAAATTAACAATAATAAAAATTGAAAATGTACCCATGTAATGTCATTTGCATAAAAAAAAAATTATGAAATTTTATGACATCACTTAAACAGAAAACTCGATTTATGGATCCGGGCAATTGTGGGCTTCGGCCTCCGACTACTCACAAAAGAATTAAATATAGCAAAAATGTTTAAAAATGCAGGCTGTTGGGTTGTAACGTTTGATTCGGAGCGGAATGTTGCCGACTGACCTTTCTCCCCTTTGTGACGTATAGTTTTGGTTTGTATAAGTCATTTATTTTCCGATCGTCTGCGGGGAAGAAGAGGCGCAGTGAGGCGTGACGTATTTGTTTTGATTTTGGCGTTCCGCTCTGTTGTGATCTTACGCGAGAGAGATGTACTATCGGTTTGGTTTTTGGATGTGCGTAATAAAGATTTAGCATAACTTGGAGCTAGTCGTCTTTCGTTTTTTCGTATGAATACTTAAATTTACTCCCGTTTGCCCACTGAACATTGGCGCCCGGAACACGGACTATTTCGATTGTAACTTTTTAGAATTGGGAACTGACGGTCGAGTAAGAAATGATGGAAGCGCTTCTCTGCAAGAAAAGAATTGTTAAGGGTAAGGTTACGCGACTGAGCAACAACCTGCAAGCATATTCGGCAGAATCTAGCGTTACGGAAAAGACGGAAGCCATTGAAGTTTACGCTCCCAAAATTGAAGAGTTGTCGGGTGAGTTAAACGATGTTTTTAATTCTATTTTAACTCTTACTGAAAAAGAAGAATTTGATACAATTGAGAAAGAATTTCACGATGAATTAGATAAACTAGAGAAGATAGAATTTGTAATTGGCAAATTTAAAACAATTGTATCACAAACTGCACAGCCAGCAACGACTCCTGTCCAAGCGTCGCACATGCTTTCAAATGTTAAATTACCACGAATAGAATTGCCTGCATTTTCTGGTGATCTAACCACATGGTTATCATTCAGAGATATGTTCGACGCAACTATTCATAAGAATTGCGAATTGTCTAATGTCCAAAAGCTGCAATACCTAAAGTCTGCTTTGACGGGAAATGCTTCTACTTTGCTCCAAGCTGTTCCAGTAACTGAAGCCAACTATGCTAAAGCTTGGCAGATGCTGAATGACAGATATCAAAACGAACTGGATATTATCTACTGTCACTTAGATAGATTATTTAATCAAAATCAGATAAAACAAGAATCCGCGAAAAACTTGCGTCGATTCTTGGATATGGCAGTGGACAGCGTTGAGTCCTTACGTGCGTTAAAGGAGCCTGTAGATAGTTGGGATACTGTTTTAGTGTACATACTGCGCCAAAAATTGGATCCAGAGACACTTCGAAGCTGGGAATTGTCACAGACGAAAGGCACTCGGCGCACTTTCACAGAATTTAAGAAGTTTTTGGAAGAAAGAGCCTGTGCATTAGAAGCAATGGACAGTTGTAAACAAGCCCTTGTTCCTGCGAAAACCCAAGGACGAGCACTTGGAGGCGTCCATTCCAGTAAGGTTGCTACACATCATGCTGACGTAAATTGTTGCCCTGTTTGCAGTGAGTCGCACAGCATCTACAGGTGCCAGACATTCCAGAATATGTCAATGGAAGAGCGCCAGAAGATTGTCCGCATGAAGAAACTGTGTCTTAACTGTCTTCGAAAGGGACACTTTTCAAGACAATGCGAGAGTAGACATTGTTTTAAATGTCAAAGAAAACATCACAGTCTACTTCACTCTGAGTCATCGGAGCAAGTCAATGTACAAGTTTCAGCAACTGAAGGAAATCCGACCTCGATATCGGGACATTTCATTAAATCAGAAAATCTGCCTCGTCAAACTCTGCTACCCACAGCAATAGTCTCCATCATGGACAAAAACAATCAACCACAACGTTGTAGGGTTCTGCTCGATTCTGGATCTCAATCAACATTTGTCAAGAGCGACTGTGTACAGCGGTTGGGACTTCATCGATCGCAGACATGTTTGGAGGTTAGTGGCTTATCATCGAATGTTGTAGGTCGTTCTAAAGGCTCATGTACTTTGAACATATCATCTTTGGTTGAACCAGGAGTTACGGTACAAGTCACAGCACATATCTTGCCGAAACTTACTTGTAATTTGCCGCAACTGCCAGTGGAGCTCAGCAGTCTGACGTTCTTCAAACATCTGAAGTTAGCTGACCCAAGTTGTACAATTCCAGGTTCAATAGATATTCTATTAGGTGCTGACATTTGGCCGGAAGTCTATTGTGGAGAACAAGTACTATCCCCAGATGGATGCCTAGTAGCCAACAGATCAGTTTTTGGATGGGTGCTGTCAGGAAGAGCAAGACTTCAAGAACCTAGGCAGCAACGAATCAGAAATGTGGTGACTCATTGTGCTATTGATCACCACTTGAAGAGATTCTGGGAAATTGAAGAAGTAGGCTATCAAACGAAACCAGGAGAGGATCATCCTTGTAATAAAAGGTTCAAGGAGACTACTATTAGGAACTCGGAAGGAAGATACGTGGTACGACTACCCTTCAGATCTGAAACAACTGATCTTGGATCTTCTAAGGAAATTGCTGTCAAGCGTTTACTACAAGTAGAAACCCGCTTCAGGAAATCATCGCAAACTATGGAAAAGTACACTAACTTTATGAGAGAGTATGAGAGTTTGGATCATATGGAACGAATCCAAGATGGAAGCTCGGAAGATTCAACATTAACAACTTGCTATCTACCACACCATGCAGTGTTCAAACAACTATCTTCAGAATCGAAGTTTCGAATAGTTTTTGACGCATCCGCTAAAACTTCTTCTGGGGTGTCACTGAATGACAGACTGTTAGTCGGACCTACAATCCAAGATTCAATTGTGACCATATTGCTGAGGTTTAGAATGCATAAAGTAGCCCTAACAGCAGATATCAACAAGATGTATCGTCAAATTAGGGTGCATTCTGAAGATACAGATTTCCAGAGAATAGTTTGGAGAGCTTCGTTAAAGGATCAGATTCAAACTTATAGGCTATTAACAGTCACATATGGAACGGCATCTGCACCTTATCTCGCCACGAGATGCCTACAACAACTTGCGGAAGATGAAGGAAGTCTTTACCCACAAGCAGCTGAGATACTATCTAAAGACTTCTATGTAGATGATTTGATGTCTGGTTCAAAAACTATCGAAGAAGCACTTCGTTTACAGACAGAACTCATCGATCTCTTGAAGAAAGGAGGATTCGAACTTCGAAAGTGGTGTTCGAACGAAAGGTCGGTGTTGGAGAATGTGCCTCCTGAGTTGAGGCAATTCAATGATGCAATCACATTTGATAGTGACGAGTCTGTTAAGACACTAGGTCTACAGTGGCATCCAGCATCAGATTCATTTTCGTTCAAAGTTGCGAATTCTGATGACCAGATCACTCCTACAAAGAGACTTGTTCTCTCTGACATCGCAAAGACATTCGATCCCTTGGGATTGATAGCGCCTGTGACAATCCGCAGTAAGATAATTCTACAAAGGCTGTGGAAGCTAAACATAGATTGGGACGAGCCCCTATCTCAGGATCTTGTTGATGAGTGGAAAAATCACCGTCGGGGTTTACCTCTACTACAAGATCTTAGAATTCCAAGGTGTGTCTTAGATCAAGAAGCGAAAGATAACGAAATACATGGATTCTGCGATGCCTCGGAGAGCGGTTATGCTGCGGCCGTGTATCTACGTTCAGATGTGCCTTATAACCAACCAACAGTACGACTGATGATCGCAAAAACTAGAGTAGCTCCGGTAAAAACCTTGTCCATTCCGCGTCTAGAACTGTGTGGAGCGGTCTTGTTGGTTCAAACGTTGGACGCTCTTTTAAAATCCTTGAGCTTTGCAGGCAAAGTACATTGCTGGACAGACTCCACCATAGTCTTAGCATGGCTAAATTCAGAGCCCTCAAGGTGGAAGACATTTATAGCAAATCGTGTCAGTGCAATTCAGACCACTATTCCAAATGCAATGTGGCATCATGTATGTAGCGAATTGAATCCTGCTGATTGTGCTTCTCGAGGAATGTCCGCTCAAGATATTCAAGTGCACAATCTGTGGTGGACAGGACCAAACTTTCTCAAGGAAAATATTGAGCCACCGAAATCAACTCTAGAGCCAAACGAAGAGGCTTTGAAAGAGGAACGATCACATAAGCTTCTAGTGCACGAAATAGCGGTAACGAGCACTACCACAACTGACCCAGTGGGATCAATCTTGGAGACGTATTCCAGTTTACAGAAATTGAAAAGAATAACAGCCTACTGTTTACGATTTATCGAAAATTCACGTACTACAAAGGGCAAAAGAAAATTCGGATTTTTGACTACTGAAGATTTGGAAAGGGCATTAAGTGTATGGATAAAGAAAGCCCAGAAAGATATCTTCTCGGAAGAGATTAATGATTTAAAAAAGGGTAGGACTCTTAAATGTCAAAGTAAAATTCTATGCCTAAGCCCCTTTCTAGATAACCAAGATATTATCAGGGTGGGCGGACGTTTGAGACATGCCAAACTTTCAAACGAAAGAAAACATCCAATATTGCTCCCACAGAAACATCGCTTAACAGAATTATTACTATGGCAGATTCATATTGATCACCTTCATGCCGGGATACAACTGATGCAAGCCGTAGTTCAAACAAGGTTTTGGATAATTTCTGCGAGAGATACAATTCGCCGAGTAGTGAAGAAATGTGTTGTTTGCTGTCGCCAACAAGCTCAGGTTTTACAACAAACTATGGGAGATTATCCGTCTGCACGAGTAAATCCCAGTCGCCCTTTTTTGAAATGCGGTGTCGACTACTGCGGCCCATTCCAGTTGAGAGCGTCATCTGGCAGAGGAAGGGTTACCTTCAAGGGATATGTGGCACTTTTCGTCTGTTTCGTTACAAGAGCAATTCATTTGGAACTGGTGAGTGACCTCAGTACAGACGCCTTTATTGCGGCACTCAGAAGGTTCGTATCTAGAAGAGGAAAGAGCAGCGACATCTACAGTGACAGAGGAACTAACTTTGTTGGAGCAGCGAAGAAACTAACCGATTTGTTTGACATGCATAAGTTAACGTCTCATCTTTCCGATCAAGGTATTCAATGGCATTTCAATCCACCTAGCGCACCCCATATGGGAGGGTTGTGGGAGGCCGGTGTGAAATCAGTTAAACACCACCTCCTCCGAATAGTTAGAGATGTCATTTTATCTTTCGAAGAGATGTATACAGTTCTGACACAAATTGAAGCTTGCTTAAACTCCAGACCTCTTACAGCTATGTCCAGCGATCCAAATGATCTTCGAGTATTAACACCAGGTCATTTCCTGATCGGAGACAGTCTGACAGCCGTACCGGAAAGGGATCTCTTGAATATTCCAACAAATCACCTCAACAGATGGCAATTGCTTCAGAAAATCACTCAACATTTCTGGAGAAGGTGGACCGCGGAATATCTCTCACGACTACAGAACCGGCCAAAATGGTTGCAACCGAAGAAAAATCTTCAAAAGGGTGATTTGGTCCTCATAAAGGAAGATAACTTGCCTCCACTTAAATGGCGTTTGGGAAGAGTAACAAACACCTATCCTGGAAAGGACAAATTGGTTCGCGTAGTGCAGTTGAAGACATGTGAAGGAAGTCTGATGAGACCAATCATCAAGCTGGTGCGATTACCAATAGACTCTGATGAACAATCTTAACTTTTATTTGTACTGTAATTTTCATCCATTTTGAAGTAAGGTACTTCAAGGTGGGCGGTATGTTGGGTTGTAACGTTTGATTCGGAGCGGAATGTTGCCGACTGACCTTTCTCCCCTTTGTGACGTATAGTTTTGGTTTGTATAAGTCATTTATTTTCCGATCGTCTGCGGGGAAGAAGAGGCGCAGTGAGGCGTGACGTATTTGTTTTGATTTTGGCGTTCCGCTCTGTTGTGATCTTACGCGAGAGAGATGTACTATCGGTTTGGTTTTTGGATGTGCGTAATAAAGATTTAGCATAACTTGGAGCTAGTCGTCTTTCGTTTTTTCGTATGAATACTTAAATTTACTCCCGTTTGCCCATTGAACACAGGCTTACTTGAATTTATTGAAATATGGATCCTGGCATATTACCGAAATATGGATCCGGGCAATTGTGGTCTCCGGGCTTCGGCCCCCGACTACTCACAAGGCGATGAAATATAACAGAAATTTTTAAAAATGCAGGCTTATTTGAATTTACTGAAATATGAATCCTGGCATATTACTGAAATATGGATCCTGGGCATATTACTGAAATATGGATCCTGGGCATATTACTAAAATATGGATCCGGGCAATTGTGGTATCCGGGCTTCGGCCTTCGACTACTCCACAAGGCGATTAAATATGGCGGATTTTTTTTTAATCCGGCTCATTTGTATTTATATAATATATTACTGAAATATCTAATCCAAATCCGTTTAGTAGTTTGTAAATCCTTTCACATTCGATTTATTTATTATTATGTGAAAAAAAAAACTTTTTCATTGGATACGTTGTCTCCTTTGTGTACACGTGTAATGGTTACGTCTGCCTCGTGAAAATGACATACCGGAGCGCGAATAACTCAACACTATAAACTGAACACAATTTATTGGCAATATTATCGAAACAAAGTCCTAAAATTGGACTGTCCTTATTCAAAGACCAAAACACCAAAAAAAGTAGAAACACCTGAAAATGCTCCATTTTCGATATTTCTGAGAAAATGTATAGATATCAGCAAAGTGAAGGATAAACACTATAAGAAATAAAAATAAATCAAAATAGAATTAATAGCGAAATGTTTACAACGATGCGCTATTATTTATGAAACGCGCATTGTGTTAGAAGGTAAATAAAAGGACGCGTTGGCGACCGGGGGTCTTGTAATGGCGCAAATCGGTGGACACCCAAAGTGTTTTGGCGAAGAAAAATAAAAATACACAATAATGCTCGATTTCCCCACAAGTAGAATATTATTATTGTGGGGAAGCATGGAGTAAAATCAAAAATGAAGGGTGAAAATAAAAATATTTAGAATTGATAGGAAATCAACTATACATTCGACGCATATATTCCGAATAAATAAAATTAATAAAGAAATGGGTAGTGGCGTAAGACGTATACATAAATATCTAATACTAAAACTGTGTTATTTTAATAAGATTTTTAAAAAACAATTTAAAAATTTTTCAGTTTTTGTACTTTAACTTATGTTTTCCTTCTAATTCTTTTTATATTTTTGACTGGATTCAAATTCTTTAATAAATTTAACTGACTTCAAATTCTTCAATAGATGTACTAGCTTCAAATTCTTTAATAGATTTAACTGGTTTCAAATTTTTCAATAGATTTAACTGGCTTCAATTTTTCAATAGATTTAACTGGCTTCAAATTCTTTAATAAATTTAACTGGCTTCAAATTCTTCAATAGATTTACTGGCTTCAAATTCTTTAATAAATGTAACTGGCTTCAAATTCTTTAATATATTTAACTGGCTTCAAATTCTACAATTAATTTAACTGGCTTATAATTCTTTAATAACTGGCTTCAAATTCTTCAATAGATTTACTGGCTTCAAATTCTTCAATAGATTTACTGGCTTCAAATTCTTCACTAGACTTTACTGTATTCAATTGTCGAAGAGGCTGAAGTAAGTCAAAGTTGTCCTGGTCAAAAGTTCTTATGTTGGTCGCCGTGTGGAAATTTGGAAAAGATTTATGAGAGTATACAAAAATAAAATATATTTACAATTTAATCCTGTTAGCCGTTTCTAAAAAATGTGAATTTCATATTAAAATGTATTATTTTCATAATTATTCATAACTTTCTTACGCCTAACTGTTCACTAAACTAACTCTTTAAACTCTTAACTAAACTCTTTAATTTTATTACTAAACTCTTTAACCTCTTCAGTAAACTCTTTAATTTCTTCACTAAACACTTTAACTTCTTCACTAAACTCTTTAAACTCTTCAATAACATTACTCTTTAATTTCTTAATATTTCTTCACTAAACTCTTTAAACTCTTCACTGAGCTCTTTAAACTCTTCACAGAGATCTTGAAACTCTTCACTAAAACTTATTAAAATATTTTAGTTTTCAGATCCATCCTAATTTAACCTTTTTATTTTATTTATTCCCAAAAAATTGAATTTAACTAAAATCCATCTACTTTGTATAAACAAAAGTGGCGTGTATCAGATGTTACCTGAAACAACAGGAAAATATTTAAAAAAAAAAAAACACTACAATTGGTGAGTTAACTGACAAATATACAAGTCGATGACCAACAAAAGAAAAATGGTGCTTTTTTCGACAAAATATAAAAAATAATAATTCTTGTTAAAATCTATAACAATTTAAGGATTACGAAATGCTTATTATTTTATAGTAAAAAGCGCGATTTCTCAGGTTGTTTTGGTATAAAAATACCTTATAAAAAAAAAATGACCGACTATTTTTTTTTTTATAAAAGTGGGAAAAAAATGTTGAATGTTTAAAAGTTCTAAGGACCACTTCGGACCCTAACGCGGACCACCAATGGTCTGTTGAAAACGGGTTAGAAACGACTATGGTAGACAAACCAAATGGTCCGGAGCTGCACATATTGTTAACTGCAAAACGAGTGTTCTATAAATCTCATTAAACATTCTAATTATAAAGAAATTGGGAACTATTTCTACTTTAAACCTTGACGTTGTTATAATACGGTTTTTTTTTAGGTCTTAAGTTCTTGTAATGTTAATTATCTGCATATAATGCGTTCAGAGAGTCAGACTCGTATTGACACTGCACTTTTTTGCGGGGGCGTTGTTTAATACAAAGATAGAGTGGGAGAGAAAAAAGAAAGAAAGAGCCCTGAAAATGCTGTTTTCTGCGAAAGGCTTCATCAATGATGAATCAGTTGAAAGGCATGAGCAAGACTAATAAGATAGTAAAAAAGAACATTCTACAACACAGGTACTCGTATTGGTGAGTAAAGTAATTCAGTAAAATCCTGAGAAAACCTGTAAGAGGGAAAAAAAATCTTCCTGCGTTAACCAAAACATCACATTTTGTTTTTCCCTCAAAACAGGAACTCATTAACATCAGCAACAAAAATCCCTAAACTCCCTTGTTATTTCTCCAACCCGAAAAATCGTTTCCCGGTCTATCACATTCATTGTTGAAACAGAGACTACACCTCACATTTTTTTTCTTTTTTTCATTCATTCATTCCCCCCCTTTTTTTTTTAATTTCCACGAAAGGGTTCGAGATTCGGGGCCTGCCTTTTTTTCCCCCCTACCCACTTAACCACCGCAGAAAACAATCACTTAGAACTAAAACAAAAAACACAAACTTTAATGTATTGAAGCTCGCCAGCACACCCAGTCTCGTTACGGAATATATATAAAAAAAAGTGGTCAGACCGGGGATTGACACTCGAGACATAACACACACCAGTTTCGTATCCGTCATTTAGGGGGTTCGTAATAACTGTGTTTTGGTTGAGATGGAGGTTTCAGGGTCCAATGCTATCCCCCATCCTTATGTCTACAATGCGGGTTGCCAGCTTGGCATTCTTCTCATCCAATTGGCAGGGTATTGACACAATGATCATGCTATTTCATTACCAGTTGATGGGTCTTTTTTTTCCGAGAAGTGTCGAAGTTTTCCGAGAAGTGTCGAAGTGACTGTGCAGCTAGACTGACTAGTGCGACGTAAATTTACCAACAAAACAGTACCAGTTGGTACTAAAAGACAGAAGTTAAGCAGCCCACTTCCAATAGCTTTCTTGGGGCCTCCGTGGCCCAGTGGATAAAGGCGTCAACTGGGAATCAGAGGATTCCTGGTTCGATCCTGTGCGACGGACTCGACAAGGAAAAGTAAAAGAGTAGTGATCTTGTGATCGGAGGGCTGCAAGCTTCGATACAAAATATTAGAAGAGTCGTCCAGAACATCCACAAAAATTATCGGCGTGTATACGGCACTGGTGCACGATAAATCTGATCGGGGTCCAATGTCCCGACGTCAATTGAAGGCGTTGGGTGCCAGCTCAGGTGTTGTTCTCGTCATCTGACCGTGGTTCAAAAATACGAGGCATCGTTGCCGGGTCTTTCCTTCGAGATAGGCCCTAACCGTCGCCAATAGCCCATTGTGCAGCTCTAGTGCAACGTTATTTAAAGAAACCAAACCAAATCGGGATACGCCCAGAACCGTCGCCTATAGCCCAATATTTATAGTGTGTATCACTAGTGCGACTTTATTAACCAAACAAACCAACTCAAATCGTGATTGCAAACTACATCGTCGCCTCAGAGCAACAGTAAGACATCTAAAAAAAACGAAAATGAGTTTTCGGTCTTGCTAATATTAGTGGAAAAATCGGACATTTTTATGTCTTCTTCGAAATCCCTGAACTGCAGCCTTAGGTATTCAGCATTGAAAAAACAGCAAATTTTAAAATCAATTTTATAGGCAACTCTGTTTCTGCTCATATCCCTACTGTTGCCCTGAGGCGACGACATCATCTCGCCCAGGATTAAAACCCTGATTAACTTGGCACCTTTTCCTCCTCAACGTGGCAACCCCAAACAATTCAAGGGAGAACGAAACCCAGGTAAGACAAAAAAAAAAAAAAAAGTAAGAAACCCCCGAAGTGAAGTACGGCATTCCCTAAATGTCAGGTCCGGAGTTGTGATATGATGAACCGATCTCACCAAGTGGCTTTCATTCATAGAGAGGGTTTGTGGCCAGATATTAGTATTCCGAGCACCATCCAGGCCAGTTTGTAAGAAGACTGGGTTAGATCATAGTAAACGGGGAAGGGGGGACAGGGTAGGTTGGTCCGTCGCATCTTTTTGTTGTTGTTCTGGATGCTTCTCTCCCGGACGAGTTCTGCTCTTTCTTGGGTGGGTTGTATTTGCGTTTCTTTTGAATGAACTGAAAGGTTTTGTCAATGAGGCTGCGGTTGTTTGCGGAGAAGTTTGCCGGAGGTGGGGTTGAGTGGTTTGTTGACTTCTCGGGTTACGCGGGTTTTTCGTATAATAGTTAGTGGGTGATGGTCAGCGTCGTTTGTGGTTTGGACTGTCTCATTTGGACGGCGATGAAAGGAAAGTCTTAGGTTAGAGATGGAAGTAGAAGATGGTTGTGATTGGTTAAGTATTATTGTCACTGAAAAATATTATAATGGTTTTTTTGGTTGGTTAATTACCATCACATAAGAGATGCACATTGGCTATTTTATGTTAAGTCTTCCCCAGTATAAATTATTATGTTTGGTTTCGCAATATAGCTACATAGTGGGCTACAGAAGATACTTAGTGGTTTCCGAGTAGAATTGATCGAGTTGGTTTTGTTAATTAACGTCGCACTAGAGCTGCACAGTGGGCTATTGGCGACGGTTCGGGGTCAATCTCGAAGGAAAGACCCGGGAACACATACACATTCACACACACATTCATACATGCACCTCGTTATTTTAGAACCATGGTCAGATGGCGAGGAAACACCTGAACTGGCACCCAACGCATCTAATAGACGTCGTGACTTTGGACCCCGATCAGATTTATCGTGCACCAGTCCCGTATACACGCCAGTATAATTTGTTGGATAATCTGGGCGACTTTCTAGTATTTTTGTAGCGAAGCTGGTAACCCTCCGATCGCAAGATCACTACTTTTTTACTTTTCTATGTCAAGTCCATTTCACGGATTCGAACCACCAATCCTCTGATTAGTAGCTGAACGCCTTACCAACTGAGCAACTGGGGCTCCGAGATGGAGTGGAAGTAGAAGATGGTTGTGATTGGTTAGGTATTATTGTCACTGAAAAATATTGTAATAGTTTTTTGGTTGGTTAATTACCATCACACAAGAGCTGTACATTGGCTAGTCTATGTTAAGTCTTCAAAAGTGTAAATTTATTATGCTTGGTTTCGCAATAAAGCTACATAGTGGGCTACAGAAGATACTTGGTGTTTTTCGAGTAGGATTGATCGAGGAATGCTACTCCTTAATTTTGAACCGGTAAGTTGATCGGTTGAATTAACGTCGTAGTAGAGCTGTGCAGTGGGTTATTGGCAACGGTTCGGGCTCTATCTCGAAGGAAAGACCGGCCATTTGATTAGGAGGTTTGAGGAAGGTTAATTTACGTGCAATAGTCCCCATCTACAAAATTAGTCTTTGGTTGGCTGCACCGGGACTTATGCTCGAGACTGTACAACAATCTAAGTCTGGTGATGTATGACTACCAGGCAATCACGGCTAGGTATTGCAGTTGACAAAATCTGTGAGTCACTGAGGAATTTTTGTATTTCCTTAATGATATTAAAAAGATTATGCTTCATTATACCGCTGTCAATTGTCCTAAATATGCTATATATTAATATCTGAATATAAATTTATAATTGGAAATTTTGTTCTAGAAAATTTTATTTTAAGTAGATTCAAAAGATACTGTTAAAGATATTTAGATTACTTAATAATAATAGCAGATTAATATAAATGTAAACACACACTATTTTGATATTCTTAGTTGTTTGCAATCTTCTATCCGAAGTCCGACAGTTGTGCTTAAATACAAATATAACCTACTGTATACGGTATTTCTAGAAGCAATATGCAATGTTTTAATATGAAACAATTGCAGATGTTCTATCTTCACATCAGCTAAGAAAATTTCAGAATTCTAAATTTGACAATTTCCTGTAAATATTTAACTAAATCGGAAAGTTCCAACTGATTATTATAAAACAACCGAAAGTAACTTCCGAAAAATGATTTAAAATTTACCGCTTAAACACAGCCATTAATGTGCGAGTGATGCTAATTTATGGATATAATTTACTCCGTGTACCCCTCTTCCAATTTGTAAGAATTTACACTTCACCAAGCAGCCATTCCCTTCGCACAAAAGCGATCTTTTCACTTTCATCTAAAAGAACACCCTTCTTTTTATGGCGCCAAATTCCATTGTCAGAAACCGAGGAAAATTGAAAGGCGACAAAGTTGGCGAAGCGGAAAGATCCCATCCATCGCCAACCATTAACCACTTTTCCCTTTCTCGCCTAATTGAAGTTCAAGCTACGAACGAATGACACACAATGAAAATAAAACACATTCCAATGGCAAATTTTTTTTTTCCTTCAAGAAAAGAAACGCCAGCCCCAATCGAATGATACCAACGACAATGAGGAGGCAACTTCTTGAGGCATCGCCATTATGAATGATGCTGATCACTGAAGTCATCATCATACACCAAATGGAATGAAAGGATGGTCACGGATAAAGGAAGCCCTTTCAGAGCAGTTTTGTTTAACCGGTCTTTGTTTAACCGCTGGTATATACTCTGGGAGTTGTAAGGGTTTATTGTGCTTTAATTATCCGAAAACACAAGGACATAAAAGACCATGATGTGAGAATTGAGAATGCCAGTTCGAATAATGGGGGATTTGGCGTCTAAAGTGGCTCATCTTTTGGCGATGGGTGTCAGGAAAAGTGGTACAACTGAGATAAAACGTTGCTGCCTGGACAATATATCTTGAAAGTTATTAACCTACTGATGGTCCTGGATGTGATATCACGTCTTAAGATCCTCATTTTTCCAAACAATGTATCCAATTTTTTTTAATTCATAGCACTGCTGTTGTATTACTTGTAGCACTACCAACTGTAGCACTAGAATGACTTTAATTTAAGTACTCCATTTACATAATTTAAAACATATTTTTGGAGGTATAATTTAAAAAGCTATTTATTTATATAAAATTAAGACTTTTTAAAAATATATTAAAAACACGTATTGAACTTTCAGGTTGCGAAATCATTTTTGCAGTTTTAAAATTTGTTTGAAAATCCTGTTGGTTGAAATTGATAATTGTAATTCATAGTCTTCTACAGCATATAAAATAAATTCACGATTTTATCATCGTGTAGAAATGGATGGCGTATGCTAAATCTGGCATGACTCAAATGTTATCCCGTAGGTTGAGGTGTGAAAGTTTGAAGAGTGGAATGTCAGCTCAGGAGAGATTCGTCTGAAAGTAGTTAAAAATTACGAAAGTGTTCCCTGGGTTTTACCTTTTATACAGACTACAAAGTGTCTCTAAAAGCCTTCTATATAGCACTAGAATGACTTTAATTCAACCGATAAACTCAATAGTTAGTGTAAGTGAATGAACATAAAATCGAAGTATTAAAAAAATTTATGTTTTTGTAAGATTGCATTCACAACGGCATAAAATGCCTTTTAAGTGAAGATATTATTGATGATTTATTTTTTATGGAGAATACTACAACAAATTACAAAATATTATGTGGGGAAAATGAGAGGCTATATATATATATATATATATATATATATATATATATATATATATATATATATATATATATATATATATATATATATACTGTAAAACAATAAAATATATTAAATTAGAAAAAACACTTTAGTTAAATTAAAATAAAAAATGGCAAATATGAAAAAATCTAAGTAATAAAACTAAAATAATAATTATTTAAGTAAAAATTATACTAATAAATATTTATTAAAAGGTGACAGACATAATCAAAACGGTACTTCATCAGGGGGTAGGACCGCATTGAAAAGTCAAATAGAGCTCTTTCTGTATTAGCAATGTTAAAAACAAATTGCCAATCCAACCCCAAGAGCTCTAAATACTTCTTTAAGTAATTTAAAAGTTACTAAATATCTACAAGAATATGTACAAACTATATACATAGTATATACAAAATATAAACAAAAAAAGTCATCAGATTAGACAGATCAATTAGTGACAACAATATTGTTAATAATGGGGATTTACGTAACATACTCCTTAAAGGCACCAAATTTCGTCCAATCCCAAAGACTTACACAAAGAAACTACTTGGTTCTTTCCTCCAAGACTTGGATCTATTTTTGATTAAATGTTCTAGAATTTCTAATGTACCTTTGATTTTATTCGTTGACTGGAAATGGTCTATGTTCTACAAATTTAAAGATTTCATTCATAAGAATGCTTCACGTTTGCAGAAATCTAATTATGTTGACTCAAGAGTTTTAGATTTTGCAATTAAAGATGTACAAAGCAAATTTATTATTGCTCCTATTGATAAAGCTTCAAATAATTATTCTTTTATCTGTAAGAAGTTCTACCTCAGTCTTCTGGACAATGAATTATCCAACTCCACAACTTATGTCAAATCTAATGATAACTATTGTACCATTATCAAAAGAATCATTGCTTTAAATAAAAAAGTCAAAGTCTCTAATAAAAATATTGTCTTGCCTTACATGACTATTAATCCAAAATTCCATAAAACGCCAGTTAAATTTAGATTCATTACCTGTGGTTACAATACTTATATGACTCAACCTGGCGATATTTTCGCTAAAGCACTTAAAACTATTCTTACATCCATCAATGATGTTGGTTTTACTTGGTTAATTGATAATAACAAACCAATTATTGAATTTATCAACAACAATACTATTACACATATTGAATCTTATGACTTTAAAGATCTATTTACTAGTATTCCATTGGATAAACTTAGAGATGTACTATTATCGTACTTTTATGAATTTTTGAATATACTTGATTTTGATTTGGATTTTTGGGAAAATCTCATTAATTTTTGTCTTTTCAACAATTATTTGTTTAATGGCGAAAGTATTTTCTTACAAGTAATTGGCATTCCACAAGGTTGTAATTTTTCAAGTCTGCTTGCTAATTTATTTTTACATTATTATGAAAAGAATTTCACTTTCATATATTCCTCTGTATTTCGTTATGTGGATGACTTAATAATATTCAACACTCCAAATTTTGTTTCCTTTTGCTCGGATATTTATCCATCTGAACTAACATTAGTAAAAACTAATGCTTCCGATTCATCCTCCGATTTCCTAGATTTATATATAACTGCAGACAATAACACTGCCACTATTGATCTTTTTGATAAACGGAATGCTTTTAATTTTCATGTTAATAGATTGATTTTTTGGAACTCTAACCTTTCAATTACAGTTTACAGAAATATTATTATATCTCAAATATCACGAATCAAAAGAATTTGCAATTTAGATTCCAATCTTCATAAAAATATTTCAGTGCTAACAAATAATCTTTTGAACAATGAAATTCCATTTAAATTTATTAAATGTTACTGTGGAAATACTGATTCTTTATAAGGATTTTTCATTGAAATCACGCTTCATTTGCTACTGCTTCCCATTTGCGCTATGCGGTAACTGATACGTCTGGAGGTCGAGGGAGAGAGAATTCGTGGAAAAAGGGGGTGCATGCCCCGGTTAGACCTCACATCATGCCTTGAATTTGTACAGTAAGGATGCTTTTTTCGCTTGCGTCTTGTAGGTTTTTATATTTTCCATTTGTTGTCACTAATTGATCTGTCTAATCTGATGACTTTTTTTGTTTATATTTTGTATATACTATGTATATAGTTTGTACATATTCTTGTAGATATTTAGTAACTTTTAAATTACTTAAAGAAGTATTTAGAGCTCTTGGGGTTGGATTGGCAATTTGTTTTTAACATTGCTAATACAGAAAGAGCTCTATTTGACTTTTCAATGCGGTCCTACCCCCTGATGAAGTACCGTTTTGATTATGTCTGTCACCTTTTAATAAATATTTATTAGTATAATTTTTACTTAAATAATTATTATTTTAGTTTTATTACTTAGATTTTTTCATATTTGCCATTTTTTATTTTAATTTAACTAAAGTGTTTTTTCTAATTTAATATATTTTATTGTTTTACAGTATATTTTTATCATTATGCTTCATGCAGCTCTAGCGCTGATTCATTTTTGATTTTCTATGCATTTTTATTAAATTATATAATTTTGTTTATTATTATCCATTGTTTTCTACTATGTTTTTGTTGTATATATATATATATATATATATATATATATTTAAATTCAAGTGAAAATTGCGAATTTTTCACCACCGTTAAAACTATTTTAGAAACCCAATTTTTTGAAATTGCAATAAAAAAAAGAAAAAATCATGTTATTGTAAAAAATTAATATTAACATACCCCCAAAAAATCCCCATATCCAACACCACAAAAATACCGAACACTTCCCACAATGCACCCCTAAACGCTTCCCATCATCACCCACTTTACCCACTCTTTTTTTAAAAATCCCAACGGGATTCCGATTGATTTATTTCCTCGATCCCGAAAAGCAGTTCCCACACTTGAAGACTGACTTAGGCCACTCTTCGACTCCCATGCAGAATCCCCCTTCAACTGCCGCTTCTCTGCCGAAGACAAAGGCGATGCAGTGAAAGCTTCCTTTTGTGCGGGAGTGATGACTGCATCAACTCAGAGGAGAGATGAATGGGACGGCATTTTGTCATCGGGAGATTGATAGTGGGGTAGAATTTTCAATAGGGTGTTCCTCATCTTCAATGCGGGGAGATACAATGTTAAAAATGTCCCGTTTAGTGTAGGACATTTTATGCGACTTATGAAGGCAAAACTGTTTGTGGACTATGTATATAGATATTGCCGATGCAATAGGTTGGTTCATTGGTGTGTTAGGACAACGTTTATCCAACTGTATGTGGATATATGTTAAAAATATCCCGTTTAGTGTAGGATATTTCATGCGATTTTTGAAGGCAAAACTGTTTGTGGACTATATATATAGATATTACTGATGCAATATGTATTCTTAAACCGGATTTTAAAAATAGTGATTCATTGGTGTCAACGTTTATCCAACTGTATGTGGATATATGTTAAAAATATCCCGGTTAGTGTAGGACATTTCATGCGATTTATGAAGGCAAAACTGTTTGTGGACTATATATACAGATATTACTGATGCAATAGGTGTTCTTAAACCGGATTTTAAAAATAGTAATTCATTGGTGTGTTAGGACAACGTTTATCCAACTGTATGTGGAGATATGTTAAAAATATCCCGTTTAGTGTAGGACATTTCATGCGATTTATGAAGGTAAAACTGTTTGTGGACTATATATATATATATATTACAGATGCAATAGGTATTCTTAAACAGGATTTAAAAAAAATAGTGATTCCTTGGTGTGTTAGGATACCCACAAATAAACAACGCTTATCCAACTATATGTGGAGATACAATGCTAAAAATATCCCGTTTAGTGTAGGACATTTCATGCGATTTATGAAGACAAAACTGTTTGTGGACTATATATATATATATATATATATATATATATATATATATATATATATATATATATATATATATATATACATATATATATATATATATATATATATATATATATATATATATATATATATATATATATTACCGATGCAATATGTATTCTTAAACCGGATTTTAAAAATAGTGATTCATTGGTGTCAACGTTTATCCAACTATATGTGGTGATATGTTAAAAATATCCCGTTTAGTGTAGGACATTTTATGCGATTTATGAAGGTAAAACTGTTTGTGGACTATATATATAGATATTACCGATGCAATAGGTATTCTTAAACAGGATTTTAAAAAAATAGTGATTCATTGGTGTGTTAGGATACCCACAAATAAACAACGCTTATCCAACTATATGTGGAGATACAATGCTAAACATATCCCGTTTAGTGAAGGACATTTTCATGCGATTTATGAAGACAAATCTGTGTGCGGAATATATTTAGAAATGTACCGATGCAATAGGTATTCTTAAACCGGATTTTAAAAATAGTGTTTCATTGGTGTGTCTACAGACGCTTATCCAACTATATGTGGAAATACAATGTTAAAACTATCCCGTTTACTGTATAAAATTTTCATGCGATTTATGAAGGCAAAAAAACTTTAAAAAAAAAACCTGTGTGTGGACTATATAGAAATGTACTGCTGCAACTGGTATTCTTAAACCGGACTTTAAAAATTATGATTAATTGGTGTGTTAGGCTATATATCCACAAATAAACATCGCTTATCCAACTATATGTAGAGATACAATGTTAAAAATATCTCGTTTAGTGTAGGACATTTTCATGCGATTTATGAAGGCAAAACTGTATGCAGGGCCGGATTACCGAATAGGCCCGGTAAGCCCAGTCTTACACTTTACATTTTTGAGGGGCCCCCAAATGCCACATTTTATATAAATATTTAACACCCTTAACATAGTTTGCTACTAATATTACCTTAAAAAAGTGGCATTACTAACTTTAGCAAAAAAAAGTTGCTGCTTGTGTTAAATTTGTTCGAATATTGGAAAAAAAATTTTTAAACATACAGAATATTAAGAATATTCATTACCTATTAATGTTTTTTAATATATTTATAATGTGTTTCGTTTTAATGCCATTCAGGGGCAAGGATTTTAGTGCATGTAAAAACTCGATTTGATGTTCCAGGGTCTATTTGAGAACAATAGGGCCCCCCTTTAAAGGCGGGCTTCCCTTGCTTCAATGTCTTAATCGGGTCCTGACTGTATGTGGACTATTTATAGAAATTTACCGATGCAATAGGTATTCTTAAACAGGACTTTAAAAATGGTGATTCATTGGTGTGTTTGTTCTATATATCCATAAAAAAACAACTTTTATCCAACTATATGTGGAAAAACAATGTTAAAAATATCTCGTTTAGTGTAGGACATTTTCATGCGATTTCTGAAGGCAAAACTGTCTGTCAACTAGTGTCATTCCTAGGATATTTGCAAATATGAAAACATAAATTCTAATTAGCAGTTTTGCTGATTAGTCATTAATAATTAGCAGCCATGCTAATTAGTAATTATTTTGACAATGGGGGAGAAGCGTACAAGCCTACCCCCCCCCCCTCCCTTCCTCCTCTCTATTACGCTTGAAATGGAAGAACGTGATATGTGACATAGGTGGGAGGGAGTATGTTGAAATGTGACATTTTGTGACATAGAAGGGGGTCAAAAATATGAAGAAAAGGTTGATGTCATTTATAGACGGCCCCTTACAGAATTTTTAAGAAACTATATATGCAAAAACGAACCATCCCAAGTGCGTTAGTTAACAACCGCCTGCTTTCGAACGAGCCCATACCAAATCCCGCTTAAACAACCCGATCGTGTGGGGTCCACCTAAGAAAAAAAAAAGGGCGGCGCTTCTCATATCTCTTCAACTCATCTTTAAAAAGCGTAAACCCTTTCAACACAAGTCGATTAAAATTCAACCCTCTACAAGGGAAGCAAGGCGGAGTTCCGCAGAACGGATAATGGCGCTCTTCCATTCTCGTATTTACTCGCGTGAGTGCAGCAGCACAAGAGTTTCGGGGTGGCCCGAAAGGGTTCCAGGAATTATTCCGATGTGTTGCTCGGAGTAATAAGAGGTTTTAGAGGAACACCAGGGAGACAGATAAGATGCCTTAAAAAGGTTCTGAGTTCGTGGGCTGGTGGGGGAGTTCTGTGGCGTCTCCAGTAAACATTCTCTTGGCGACGGTGCTAATTGCTGGCGAGCTCGGCTGGCTGACTTTCGAGGCGTGACCGCTGACTTTTTGGTGGATAAATATTTGCGATGAATTCCTTTTTGTGTTGGTGTGTTTTCTGACCCCCCTTGAAACAACGAGAGTGTCTGGGATTGTGGTGTTTTTTCGGGTGTCTGTCGAGAAATAGTTTTTTGTTTGGTTCCCACAGGCATTCGCGTTTGGGGAGGTTCGTGGAATTGGAGTGGACAGGTCTTCTTGTGGTTGAAGAAAGGGAATTGTCCATTTTGGGAATGGGAGGAAGTGTTTTTATTGAAGAACTTCGATTATCCGAATCAAACAAAGTGGATCGCCAATTATCCGGATTGCTTTGAGGGGAAGAAAAAAGAAACCGGCAAAATCCACATTTTAAAAGTTTATTTTCAGTGAATATTTTCTTAGTGGTATTTAAATTACATTAAAAACTAAAAAAAAAATCGGTTTTTACTAAGAAATAGCCTTTTTTTGTGAATTATCCAATTATCCGGATGGGATCTGATCACAATTGATTCGGATAATTATAGTTCGCGTATATAGTTCTACTGAATAGGGCATCTTGTGGTTGAGAAAAGGAATTCTCCATCTTGGGAATGGGAAGAAGTGTTTCGTGTTTTTATTGTAAAACTCCGATTATCCGGATCAGACAAAGTGGATCGCCAATTATCCGGATCGCTTTGAAAAAAAACAACAGCAAAATCCGCATTTTAAAAGTTTATTTTCAGTAAATATTCTTTTCAGTAGTTTTTAAATTACATTACAAACTAAAGGAAATTCGTTTTTTACTAAGAAATAGCCTTTTTTTAGTGAATTATCCAATTATCCGGATATTCGATTATCCGGATGGGATCCTGTGCCAATGATCCGGATAATTATAGTTCTGCTATAAATAGTTTTACTGAATAAGATATCTTGTGGTTGAAAAAAGAAATTGAACATCTTGGGAATGGGAGGAAATGTTTTGTGTTTTTATTGTAAAACTCTGATTATCCGGATCAAACAAAGTGGATTGCCTATTATCCGGATCGCTTTGAGAAAGAAAAGGGAAAACGGCAAAATCCACATTATAAAAGTTTATTTTCAGTAAATATTTTTTTCAGTAGTATTTAAATTACATTACAAACTAAAGAAAATTACAGTAGTTTGACATACAATGATCTTTACAATGCAAAGTATTTGAGTGTGAGGTACCATGATCGACAGTTCAAATGTTTGTATGTAAGCACCATGATCGACTACTCGAAGGAGGTACCAACTGCTATCCTGAGTAGTCGGAGGCCAAAGACCGGAGACCACAATTGCTCGGAGCCATAAATGGACGTTAAGAGCAGGGGCGGACTGGCACTCAAAAACGGCCCGGGAAAATTTTGAATTTCGGCCACCAAAAAAATAAAACTGATGTTTGTTATTAAAATAATGAGCCCATAATTTGAAAACAAAATAATAAATAATATCAACATTTAACTCTTTATATAAAATTTATTAATATCTTTTATAATCTATTAAAATATTTTGAAAATTATTAAAAGATAAAAAAAAAATTAAAAGATTTTAGATTTTATTAAACGATTTTAAAATTTATTAATATTTTAGTTGATAGTTAATATTTTTAATTATTATATTGGAATTTTTAATACGTTTGGAAGATTTTTAAGAGGAAGCCACCAACGGTCCTGTTCAACCAAAATTCTTCCTTCTTTCCCCCGAGAAGTACTGGTCAAAGGAAGGAAGTGGGGGCCTGGCCATGCGGCTTCTCCTTTACACTCTCAAGTTTTTGACGCCTTTGAAACTGACTTCACGTTGACCGCAGTTCCATAGGCCACAGCTGGAACGTAGTGGCAAATAAGGAAAATAATTAAGGAATAATAAATAAGGAAATAATTTCGACTTCTTAGAGATACCATGGCTTCCTGTTTTCAAATTTGAAACATTATTGAAAAACCAAACCATAAATTATTTTTTTACCTTTCAAGAAATCACCGGCCACGTTTTAAAAATATTATCCAGCCACACGGGAAAAATCCAGATCAACTCTATGGCCAGTCCGCCACTGGTTAAGAGTCTGTGACAATACCGTGCGGTTGGTGCGTGAGCTAAAAACTGTTGTCGAAATGCCGCGTATGACAATACTTACAGAGAGAAAAGCATAGCATTGCTTCAAGTTTCACAATCGCGACAAAAATAGAAGAATCGCGACAAAGGGGTACCGTAAGTTATGAATCAAACATAAATCCACGCAGGACAAAAAATATCTTCCCTTACCTGTGGGTTATGCAAAACAGCCCTCGCAATATTCTGTTAAATTTACTTCCCCCGAATTTACCTACATTCTTAAGTGGCCGAGTGGATTAAGGCGTCAGCTGGGAACCCAAAGGTTCCCCGGTTCGAACCTTAGCGCGAACTAGACTAAAGAATAGTAAAATAGTAGTGATATTGCGATCGGAGGGTTGCCAACTTCGCTACTAAAATACTAGAAAGTCGTCCAGAACATCCACAAAAAATTAACGGCGCGTATACGGGACCGGTGCACGATCAATCTGATCGGGGTCCAAAGTCCCGACATCTATTGAAGGCGTTGGGTGACAGCTCAGGTGTTGTCCTCGTCATCTGGCCATGGTTCAAAAATACGAGGCATCGTTCCCGGGTCTTTCCTTCGAGATAGGCCCCGAACCGTCACCAATAGCCCACTGTTCAGCTCTAGTGCGACGTTAATTAACTAAACCAAACCTACATTCTTAAATGGAATGTAGCACTGTTCAAAAGCTTGCGATTTAATTTTATATTTCTCAAACAAATTTAAAGAATTCAAATTTATCTTAAAAACTATTAGACGAATTAACGTAAAAAATCATTCTTTTTTTATAAAAATTCAGCTGAATTTGTGCCTTCATTTTCATTCGAGACCCCCCACATGCAGAAGAAGGAAGTGTTGCAATCAACTTTGGTTCTGCAGCTATGCTCTTTGTTGCCTTTTCACTGGTTTTGGTCACGATTGGCTATTTATCGAGGTTTCCATTGTCTTCCTAAGAAAACAGCTTGTGCAAACATCGACACTACTTCCGACCACTCGGAAGTCGAAATCCGTGTGAAACCGATGTTGGATTCTTAATTACTTTTGTTTCGTTATTTTCCCGTGAGGTGTCAGCACCTCTCGGATTGTATTTTGACATTTAAAATTTTATTTTGAATCTGGCAATGAACAACTATTTTTTAGATTTGTTTTGAATTTGAATGGCGGTGGTCGCTTGTAGTCGGCCTCCTGCAAATTTACATTTCTCATTTTGAATTGTTGCATTTATGTAGTGTGGTGTATCTTACTTCGTAACGATTAACAATAAACAAATCGTTTGACATATAGCTATCGACGCGTCTTGGTTTTTCACCACAACAACTACGCTCATTTTATGGTCCGTCTCCGCTGCAGTAAACCCAGCTTTTTGCCACTGCTCTATTGTGACTGTATTAGTTTTGGTTCCGTTTAGTATCGCTCTACACGGGACACCTGTGATCATCTAGCTATCACGTTCGACTTTTGTAATCGACGCTGCTACCGATTCTTGATGTTGTTTTAGTTTTTGTTTGGAAGACACCATTTTGCCACTGTCGTACAAGTTTCGCTTTTGGAAGTCATCGTTCTTTACATTTTCTCATTGTACATGGAACACAGACTGATATTCAATTTCAAGTTTCGCTTCCTTCATTTGTGATTTTTCTACTGTGTTCTGCTCGTCTGTGTGCAAGATTGTGCCAGTGTGTATTGTCATGTTGGCGGCAACAAATTTCGGTTTCGTGTCAAGTTCTTCACTTATCAAGGTTTTAGGCTATGTGTGATGTTGTTTTGTGCCATTTGACGTCATGATTGGCGGCGTCAAAAAATTATATTTCGTGCCAAGAAAATTAGTGTGGTATCAAGAACAACTGTTCGGAGTGAGTGGGTTTTGGTTTTACATGCTATTCATTTTGGTTTTCATTGTTCACGTTTGCATTAGAATTTATGTTCTTTAGTGTTTTATTTATTTGTATATTATGAATCATCTAAACAAAAGTAAGAAGGTGCTTTATGCATCATTAAATAAATTAGAAGAAAATGTGGATGGTGATACTTTTGGGAGAGACATTGATAAGGTCACTTTGTTTTCATGTAAGGTAAACGATTTGGAAAAAAAGTTTAATGTTCTTTTTGAGAAGTTCTTTGATACCTGTAAAGAAAATCAGTTAGATGCCTTTGTATCTGAAGCTTTGGTTGTTCAGGATACTATTGATAATCTAAAATTAACTTTACTCCATCTTACAAAAAAGCTAGAACCTGTTAACACTGCAAGTTTTTCACAACAACAGGTACTTAGTGTCAAGCTCCCTGAGTTTCACATTCCACAGTTTTCTGGCAACTCGAATATAGAATGGCTCTCCTTCAGTGATCTCTTTTGGGCAAGCATTGGTCAAAGTAACCAAATTTCTCAAGGGCAAAAATTACAATATTTGAAGGGTTCCTTGTGTGGGGATGCCCTTCGTGTCATCCAATCCCTTCACATCTCGGATGCTAATTTTGAAATTGCCTGGAATCTACTGAAAGAGAGGTATTCAAACAAACGTGAACTTGTGTTTGCATTGCTAGAAAGGCTCATGTCTATGCAACAGTTGAACACTGAAAATTCTCAAGCTCTCTTGACCATAGTTGATTCCACTAAGGAAATTGTTCGTTCACTGGAGAGCATGGACATGAGCATTGAAGGCTTTGCTGACACGATTGTTTTATATTGTGTGATTCAGAAACTGGACCCATCCACACGTTCCTGGTGGGAAAGAAGTTTGGAATTCGAAAGTATACCAAAATTAACCCAGTTGTTGCAATTTCTCACCACTCACTCCCGAACATTGCAACAATACAAGGGCCAAGTTAATAAACGACAAGATAGAGTTTCAACGTACACTGCACAGGTTGTACCTAGTCAAGGTCAATGCCCCTTTTGTGATTCACCTCATAGTATTTTCAATTGTGATGAATTCAAGAATTCATGTGTTCAAGAAAGATTCGATTTCGTAAAATCTCAGAGGTTGTGCTTTAACTGTCTATCGCCTCACCGAGCAAAAAATTGCAAAAGCAAGAAACTTTGCCGTCATTGCAACTCCAAGCACAACACATTGTTGCATTTTGACAAAACTTATGCTAGCAGAGGAAGCTGCCTTTCTGTTAGTGCTGATGCTGTTGACACACAACCACATGTTGCATCAGAAAGGGTTGAGTCTGAGCAAGAGGTCACAACTTTTTCATCCTGTGTTACTCAAGAAACATCTAAGCAAACTCTTTTGTGCACTGCCAAGATCAAGGTTTTGGATGCAAGCAACCAGTTTCAATCCTTTCGTGCCTTGTTAGATCCTGGATCCGAAGCTTCTTTTATTTCGGAAAACTGTTGTCAATGCCTTGGGCTATCAAAGAAAAGATCCAAGCTCCGAATCACTACTCTTGGTTCAGCTGATGCATTTACAAATGGCATCACAGACATTCAGTTTACTCCTCACTTTGACTCGACTCCAGTATTTTCAACATCAGTTTTCGTCGTTAGCAAGATAATAGGAGATCTCCCACACTCTCAACTGGACTCAAAGTATTCTCAGAAATTTTCTGATCTCATCTTAGCTGATCCTGAGTTTTATATTAAGGGTCCTGTTGACATACTTCTGGGTGTGGACTTGGCTCTCCCATTGCTTTGTGGGGATATTATAAAAGACAAACCAGGAAGTCCCTTTGCCGTCAGGTCTAAGTTGGGATGGATTGTTGCAGGCAGTGTTGCTGTGGGACCTGCAAGGTCTCATCTTCATGTCAATAGTATCCAAGTTGAGACAGACACCTTGAGCTCAAACTTTTGGAAGATGGATTCTGTCCCCCTTGCAAACCCTCTCCCTAAAGAAGATCAAATGTGTGAAGAACACTTTGTCAACACCTTTACAAGAGATCAAAATGGCAAGTATATTGTGAAATTACCCTTTCATAGTTTACCATTGCAGTTGGGGGATTCCAAGGAAATGGCTTTGCAACGTTTTTTTTCGTTAGAGAGATCACTGTCATCAAAATCTGATGTCGCCAGGCAATACAGAGACTTCTTGTGTGAGTACTTGAAACTCGGACTTATGGAAAGGATCCCTGATTCAGTATGTGACGGGAATCCTGTGTTTTGCCTACCCCATCACGCAATGTTGATTGATACAAGCATCACCACAAAGCTGCGTGTTGTTTTTGATGACGGTGCCAAGTCCTCTACTGGTCTCTCCTTGAATGCTATCTTGATGACGGGTCCCAGAGTTCAACATGAGCTTTTTCCTATCCTTCTTCGGTTTAGGACCTTCAGGGTAGCAGTCTGTGCAGACGTCAAAAAGATGTTTCGCCAGGTTTGGGTTCATCCGGAGAACACAGATTTGCAAAGAATAATTTGGAGGAATTCACCCGATGAACCTATTGGTGTGTTTCGTTTGAAAACTGTAACTTATGGAACTGGTTCTGCAACTTATTTGTCAACAAGAGTGATGAAACAACTTGCATTGGATCAAAGGGAAACCTTTTCCTTGGCATCTACTGCTTGCCTTCGTGACTTTTATGTTGATGATCTTCTTTCTGGTGCTGCTTCTGTTGAGGAAGCCACAAATCTTACCTGTCAAATGCTTAAAATGATGTCTCTTGGTGGCTTTCCCTTGGGGAAATGGATTTCAATTTATCCTTCAGTTTTTGAAAGTGTTCCGGTTGAGTCAAGAGCTCTCAATGCCTCAGTCGCTTTCGACAATGACAACACTGTCAAGGTTCTTGGAATTGTTTGGCATCCTTCCAGTGACTCGTTTAAATTCTCTATTTCTTTGGGTGAACACGAGGACTTGACAAAGCGTAAAATTCTTTCAGAGGTTGCTCAAGTCGTTGATCCATTAGGCTGGCTTGCACCAACTGTAATCGTTGCAAAAATCTTCCTCCAGGAACTTTGGAGTTTCAACCTTGACTGGGATGAAGTCCTTCATGAACCACTTGAAACTAAATGGGGAGATTTTAGGTCGCAGCTACCTCAACTTGCTCAATTTAAAATTCCCCGTTACATTCTTCCTCCGCAGCCTATAGATATCCAGATACATGGCTTCTGTGATGCTTCTGAAAAAGCTTGTGCATGTATTTATGTTCGTTCTGTGAATTGCAATCAAACTACTATTGTTGCATTCTTGACATCAAAAACAAGATTAGCTCCTTTAAAAACACAATCCTTACCTAGACTTGAACTTTGCTCTGCTTTACTTTTGGCCAACCTTTTTGAAACTGTTCTACCAACCTTAAACTTTGCAATTAACAAGATGTTTGCTTGGTCTGACTCTCAGATTACTATTTCTTGGATTACTTCAGAGCCCTGCCGCTGGTTGCCATTTTTTGCTAATCGTGTCTCCAAGATCCAGGAAGCAATCCCTTCTGTGAAATGGGGTTATGTACCTTCTCGAGAGAACCCTGCTGACTGCGGTACTAGAGGTCCATATCCACAGGAACTTGTCAACTGTGATTTGTGGAGATTAGGTCCTACATTTTTGTGGCAACCTTTTGATCAATTGATTGAGGAACAAACACCAGCAGAGTTTTCTTTCGAGAGTGTTCATTTACAGGAGTTGAAAAAGGGTAATACCATTGTTGCCAATACTTTACTTCACGATGATTCTATGTTCAGCAAGTTTTCTTCCTTCACCAAATTTTGTCGTGTTGTGGCCTGGTGCAAAAGATTCTTGAAAAATGGTACTTTGCCCTCCCAAGGTAGAATTACTGGCCCCCTGTCAAGTGATGACATCTCAGATGCAACTACAACAATTGTTAAAGTCGTTCAACAAAAAAGAAGAAATTGTTTTAGTGAATTTTTCATTCTAATTTGTTATTTTTTGCTTTTTTTGTCAATATTTGTTATACCCTTTTGTGTACTTTTTGTGTTGCTGTATTTTTTATTGTGTCCTTTGTTTCATTTGTCCATTGCCAGGTTTCACACTGTTGAAACCCCTTAGTGTTTCAAGGGTGGGAGAATGTTGGATTCTTAATTACTTTTGTTTCGTTATTTTCCCGTGAGGTGTCAGCACCTCTCGGATTGTATTTTGACATTTAAAATTTTATTTTGAATCTGGCAATGAACAACTATTTTTTAGATTTGTTTTGAATTTGAATGGCGGTGGTCGCTTGTAGTCGGCCTCCTGCAAATTTACATTTCTCATTTTGAATTGTTGCATTTATGTAGTGTGGTGTATCTTACTTCGTAACGATTAACAATAAACAAATCGTTTGACATATAGCTATCGACGCGTCTTGGTTTTTCACCACAACAACTACGCTCAACCGATTTGTTTTGTTAGTTGGTCAGTAGTGAAATTTAAATTACACACAAATTACAGCAACTAATTACAGCGCGCTTCATTAACCCTCCTGGCGGCATCGACGAGATATCTCGGAAACTTTTCTGTACGGAAAGTGGCACAGGACGAGTATACTCGTCTAGCTTTTCTACACGCTGAGCGGCACCGACGAGTATATTCGTCTCTAATCTTTTTTCCTTCCCCCCGACCTCCCATAGCGTACTAATTAGGGGGATGGGCTGAAAGACATATGGGAGTTCTTTCCCCTTTTGGGGGAAGGACTCAATTCACTTTTGTAGAAGACGGCAACGTTGTAGTTATCTACTTGATAAGCGTAAAGAGATGATTTATAAACCTAATATTGATTTTTTAAATTAATTTCAGATTTTGCTAACATTAAGTATTCGAATTCATATTTAGATGGAATGTCGATATTATTAATTGCAGAACGAATCTGATAATGTGCTGAATATAATAATTGCTATTGTAAAAAAGTTAAAAGATAAGTTATGAAAAATAATATTTTTTTGTTATGATTTATTGTAAAATTAAATAATTAAAAGATTAGGGATTAATTATACTCTTTTATTCGGATTTAAAGTGGAAGGATGGTGACAATTGAAAAGTTTTAACTGAAAATTCTAATAGTTTTTGAGCTTATTAATATGTATTAAAAATACATTTCAAATAACAATAAGTTATTTAATTTAATTAAACTTCCTTCATCTAATTAAAACTAAGTATATTTGTACTAAAAAAAGTATTACATCATATTAATACTATTTTAGTGTTTTACTAAAATTATTTAATTACTTATTAAATTTATTACTTTAGTACATCAATTAAAAGTGTCGGCAGTAAATCTTCAAATATTTTGTAAAAATGAAAATCAGCGGATAGTTTTCTGAACGCACTCTGAAAAGTTCATAAATATATTTTTTTCATAAACTGCAGTAAAATGTTTTAAAGGATTTTACAGTTTTAAGCCCTTTTTTGTTGCTAGAAATAATAAATGTTATTTATTTATTGATTGATTAATAATCGGTTACAAAAAAATTATAAATTTATTGGAATTAACTCATAACAAATCGCAACGAATATATTTAGATTTTAAGAAAAAAAATTAACTTTTCGAAATATTTTTCGAGTTATCAAAGCGTAAAATATAGGAGCAGTGTTATTATCTTAGGTTTTATCAGCATATTGGCATGCTGAAATTCTCGAGATTGGATAATCTCTTGTTCTATCCCAGACAAATTTAATTGGAAACTTATCATGTAATGAGAGTTATTGCACGTTATACCTTTCATGGATCATATGACCTTTGTATTAACTTTATTTTAAAAGCTTGTAAAGTGCAATGACAACTCAAGTGCCCTCCTTGTCATCTAACCGTAGTTAAAAAAATCGAGGCATTGTTCCCGAAACTTTTTGTTTTATGTCCAGTAACCTCATCAATATTCCATTGTATAGATATAGTACGACGATACTCCAAACAAATTATATAATAATATTAGAAATTTTAATAAATGTGCATTGTAAGCTTTGATTTTAACCTAATAATAATATTTAGGGTTTTTTGGACCTCATAATTACACGTAATCCCAATTCTAGTTTGTGTATGCATTTTTGAGATAATATGTTGGCTGCTTTAGTAATATATTTGTAAGACAATTTAGACCGATTCAACTTACATTTAAAACCCAATTTATATATATTAGGTACCTAGTGCGCTTTTTTAATCTTAATTGTCCTATTTAATTACGAACTCGAAAAGCCTCTTTATAGTCTTTTTTTTTATTCTCAATACAATAATTCATACATACATTAGCTTTTTTAATAAAAAGTTTAGTGCCAGAACCACTTAAGTTGCATAAATTAAATTAAAATGGGTATTTATTAAACCTTAAAATTAAGAATTATGTGTAAAATATTTCCAAGACAAGAAACACGCACGACATGAATGCAGCCACTTGGCTTTCTACTAATACTAATAATTGTACTCTACTAATAATAATTCTACTAATAATTGTACTGAAATCAATTTTGGCATTAAAACTTCAGAATGATTACGAATAGTGCGAACAATGAAACTGCAATTTTAGATTTTAACATATTTTGTAGTATCTGTTTTAAATTACATGAAACCCCATTCAGCCAGGCAAACAAAAATATGAATATTATTTTATGGTTGTCTTTGTAAAAGAACAACTTAAGGATTTTTTTTATTAAATCGTTAATAGACACTCCAATTCAAACGCTGATGATTATGAAGTGCCATATAAGAAATTATTAAATGAATTGAGGTATATAAGAATATTCAAATTCAGTTCGAAAATTCAACCTATTTCTAAGAATCAATTGCTTGTTAGTAAATCCATAAAAATTACAAAATAGATTGCAGAGATTTTTTTTTTTAAATGTTAATTCTTTTCAGAGAAAAGTTTAAAGATTGAAAATCTTTCGTAGTTCTATTAGTATTAATTTACACATACATAAATCCATTATAATCATATGTTACATTCTTTCCTTGTCTACTTGCTAAGTTGTACAGTTTGTCTGTAGTCAAATCGGGTCGGCTGCTTCCATAGTCCCATTGTTGGCGAAAACTGGTTGATTTCAGTAGGCGATGGGTATACAGTGAGCCACATGTGTTATGCAAGGCGAGCAGACACTAATGACGACTTCAATTTACATTCTGCCCTGCCCTACACTGGGTTTAGGGGAACTAAAAGGAGTTAGAAGAAAAGGTCCTGAAGTGTTGTGCTTTTTATGTGGCTAGTGAATGTCAATTGCTAACCGGTCTCCTTGCCGAAAAGAAAAGACCAAAGAAACACGATTCCTTTGTACGGCTGCCACTGTGACCAGGTGTGTTTCCATGGGTAATTGAAAAACGCTTGCGAGTGGAAGGAACAAAGCGAGTCAACGATCGCCCCGGACAAAGTCTGTGAGATGGGGACGAGAAAGCATATTGACGAGGAATAGAAAACTGTGATTGACAAGTTTATTAATATGAGTGGGAAAGGAAAGAGGTTTTTATAAGATAAACAATGTGTGATTCCTGTATTTGGATAATTGTTCATATCACATTGCACGGAATTTATATTAACAATTTTCTATTTACGACAATATAGAATAACAAATACCCATTTTTTTAATTCATTTTATTACAAGGGGAAAATCATTAATTAAAAAAAAAAACAGATTAGGAGAGGTTGTATTTACATGTTTGAACAGCGTTTTGATGTTGAAGAATTTTTAAATGGCCTACATAATTTTTAAAATTCAAATTTTAACTTAAAATAAAGCTTGAAAACCATTAAAACCAAATATCTAAATATTTATCAACATAGATTTTTATTTTAAATTTATCTTACAATATGTAGTACATTTATTACTGCGTCTCACAAAGACTAAGGTGTTGTTTTTAAATTAAAAGTTAAGGGACGATGTGAGTATTATTTTCTTTGTCTGGCTACATCAGTGATTCCCAACCTTTAGATGGTCGCGGACCACAAACACGAAAACTTGAAAAGACGGGGACCACTCCTTTCTAAATGCACAAAATAAATACCAAAAATATTTGAGTATTCGACAGTGTATTTGTGTAGTAAATATGATGATGGGTAAGGACTTCATCTTTCTAAGGGCCGTTTTTCACACACTGGGAAAACCGGAGCCGGTGACTGCACCGGCGATCGAAGGCGTTGTTATCCAATTAGAACTTTTCACGTTTCCGTGTGCCTTATCCTATTCATTTGATAGTTATATCGAATTACATAAAATATGATCGATTTCTTTTTCAAAAAAAATTAAACCATAATGCACCATTTATGGAAAATTATCGGTATAAATATTTGAAGCTAATACTGTTCCATCTTATGAAAGAAAATAAAAGTTTGATAATTTGCCTTTAATTTAAATTATATTTGCAATAAATCAAAAGACTTACCGAACAATTTTACTTTCGAAAAGACAGATTCTCGTAGAAACTATTATTAGGGACTTTTACATATAAGCAAATTTGTTTGTTACGCTTTCACAACCAAACGCTGCGTTGTTTGATTTTCTTCAAATTTGGCGTGAATTTTTCTTAAGTCATTCAAATCGACTTATGTGTTTTCTTTTAATTTAAATTTTTTGTGGGTAGTGTGGCCTGCTGTTCCCATAACTATTAGTTTATGTGGTTCTGAAGAATTAAAATTTTGAAAGAACGGGAAGATGTTTTCTAATATTCTAAATTTTCTAAGTAAAAATCAATATTAATATAGAAGATAGAATGTTTTCTTTGTTTTTCCGAAAACTTAAAAAAAATAATACACTGTACTCGGGTACAACCTAAGTTGAACCTAAAGCGGAAGCTATGATATATGTAAATATTCAATTACTTTAGGCTCAGCTTAAGTTGTCCCCGAGTTTAGTTAGTTTCTGAAATAAATGATTCAATTTTAACCACGGACATATTCAGATAACGAGGACAGACCTGAGCTGCACAACCTTCATCTAACATAGGCGTGAAGACTTTAGACCATGGCAGATTTAACGTGCACCATCTCACTATACACGGCTGATGTTTCGTACGGAGGAACGAAACTGGCAATTGTCCAATCACGAGCTTGCTGCACTGTTAAAATCGATATTTGAAGCCACAACCCTCCAATTATGAGTCTAATATTTTACCGCTGATTCACCTACAGGTTGTCAGTCATTCAATTTGAATATTGAATTGTTTGTGGTCCGTCAATATCCAATTTGACATACCACACCCATGGGAGGTTGATAATATATACTTGTCGAATTCAATGAATTGGGAAACCTATTATTCAATGACTACATGTTTTGATTTTTAAAATAAAATTTTATTTTAGTAACGAAGTTTATCTAAAGTTCAATTATCTGTTTAGTAAATTCTTTATTAAAACTATGCAGAAATGTTTTTTATTATAATTATAAAGTAGCAAATAAGATCTTTTATGAAACATTTACAGATTTATTATTTAAATAAAATCGAAAATCTTACGCAATTATCTTGGGATTAATTTAAAATACTCTTTTCCTAGTTTTATAAGTTCAATGGAAGGCTAGTGGTAAAGTCGTAAACTTTGTAATTGGTGTGCTGTGAGTTCAAATATCGACTTCTAAAGCGCAGCGAGGTCGTGATCGGAGGGTTGCCAGCTTCGTACGCGTAGGTTTTCATAGGCAAAAAAAAAAATGTCCATTCTGAATATATTGGTGCGCGTTTCATCTGTCGTGGTTTGAAGTCGCCGAGCCTATGTCTGGTGCATGGGGTGCATGCTCAGGTCTTGTCCTAGTCAGCTGATCACGGTTCAAAATTACGAGGATGTGTTCCCGAGTTTTTCCTTATGGATAGATCGTGAACTGACGCCCACTGTGTAACTCTATTGTTATGTCTCCCAATCCCCTCAACAAACCCCTAGCTATTCATTATGTTGTACAGAGAGCATTCTGTGTAACATTCCTGCGACAATTACTGTCCCGCTGCTACCTGCTGACTAAAGAGGCGCATTGTTTGCGAAAACTAGTTGCCTCCATACTGAAGCTACGTGTAATGAATGCAAAGTTAGTCTTCCTGAGAAGGGTGCGAATATTGCTCATATTCGCACCCTGCACTGGGTTCAAGAGGAGGGACTTGTTAGGAATGAATGTGTTTCTTTTGAGAGATGTGGATTGTATTGGTCAAGTAACCCCAAGTTGCGCTGTTTTTTTTTTATTTTAAGCTATTTTTTTAAGAATAAATAATCTGATTACACTCAAACCTGTTTTGGTGCGATTTTTTTTTGTGCGGTATATGAAAATTTCAATCAAATTGGAACATAATTGATTATCTGGCTACCAAGACATATACAAGCGCCTTGTGAAACAACGGTCGTCGCAAAAACTGATCACTGACTACATGGTAACTGAAAAAAAGTCAACTCTAAACGAGTGCGGGGTAGTATCTTCAAGCTTTACACCGGGAAAACCGGAGTCGGCTACGGCACCGGCAGCAGGAAGCAATGTTATTAAATTAGAACTTTTTTACGGAGTCCGATCCGACATTGTATACTGTAACATTGCATCTGGCACCGGTGTCATCACCGGCACCGGTTTCCCCGGTGTGTGAAAAAAGGCCTTAAACTTACACTGTTTACTTTAACAAACACCCCTTTTCAATGGTTGTGAATTTTATTACAATATACTCGTATCATTGTCTGTAAAGAAAAAATCTTCATCCCGCGTAATATTTTGCTATTTCTTCGTATATACTTGTAGTGATTAACAGCTTAGGACGGAACACTATTAATTATTTTTAATTATAGTAAGACTTTTAAATATAACTAAAATTGTATGATATTTTTACATTTCGCGGCTTTAGTGATTCTTAAAATTTTAATTGTAATGGGATTGGTAAAATACTGTCTATACCATAAATCTGCAACTTTATTTTGAAATACTTGGGTAATCAATAGTGGGTAATAAAAAAATTATATAATCCACACAACCATGAAAAATAAGCATATATTCAGTTTTTTTTTGTATTAGGAAAATAGTAAAATGCAGGCTCTCAGTTATCGAACACATCTTCTAAATGTTGAATCTTTATTTGTTGGGCAAAGGCAAAAGTTGTAAAAAAGCCCTACTTCCTTGAATAGAAAACAAATGCTATCTGTAGAAAACACTTCCCAGTGCGACAATGCACACTACAAACCACAGGACCATTCAAACTGAATCTTCCTTTACTGAAGACGACCACATCTGGCGAACTAAAGTGAGGGTTATTTCCACACCCCTGTTCCACACCGGGCATCTCTTTTGTGCACTAATGATCTGTTGCCCACGGGCGAAAGGGGAAGCGTTGTCGCGAAAGAAGAAGACGAACCCCTCCTTCCTGGGTCCGGTCCCTCATTCCGCTAATTGAGCAATATATCACTGTCACTTGCTAAACCGCAAAAAGGGGGGAAGGAACTTGGCACTTAAAACTACCCTGCCGCTAAGAAGGCCACACGCTTTTAAGATGGGTGACGCTCACCAGGTAAATGGAAATTGGACTTCGGTCACTGGGAGGGTTAAAGATGTAATTTTTTTTTATATAAATTGTAATTAAGTTGTTTTTGTGGGGGTAGACAGCGTGATCTAAAATTCAGTATATTTTTAAAGCATAAGTCTCTTAATATCGTATGTATTATTTTTGTATCAAAGATCTCTTTTGCGCCTTTTAGACGCAACGAATCTTAATACATGAGATGTCATAAGAAATAGAATTTCATGGACCAGTGGAGAATCGCACTTTCATTTAATATATATCAAAGTTATTTTTTTTAATCCGTTTAGAATAATTAATTTTAATGTTTTTTTAAACAAGCCGTTGATAATGCTGCTATCTATGAGCAGACCGTTAATTATTTTTGTTTTTTTGGCTCTAACAAATGAATTTAACTCATTTTCTGCCATATGATTTGTATTTAACTCACGTCTTGTTTATCCAAGAGGTTTTGGATAAACTATCAGACTACGGTATTTGAGCATTTGAGCTGAGATTTCTTCATTTAAATGTGCAATCCTGATGTAAGCACACACACACACACACACACACACACACACACACACACACACACACACACACACATAAAATTATTTTTTTAAAAATAATTATGAAAGCAAATAAAAAATAAAAAATTACGGCACCACTTTTTTTTTTTTATTATTAGCAGCTAATGTGTTGAGATATCACTGTCACAGAAGTCAGTTTACATATATTTCAAATCCAATTACATAATTGTAAGTATACAAAATTAAGTACATTAAAGTTTTTGAATAAATATAACCAGAAAAAAGAAGATAAAATACAAATTTCGCTTTTATCTTCACTTCAATATAAATTTCGGAAAAGAGGCCTGAACCTGGTGGACATCTCAAATATATAAAGCTATTGTATAATTAAAAAAAAAAAAAACTCACCCATCCAACTTAAGAACGTCCACCTTTCCTGGCATCATTTCATTAAAAATCTCACCTTCAAAACAAGACCAAATACCTCAACCCAAAATAAACTGTATCCTTCCACCACTCTGGTCATCTGCCGACACATTTCCCAAAGCTCCTTTCATTCTCAGTCATCCCGGCGTCAGACCCCCTCCGACGCTATCCCTCACACCAAAAGGGGGGGACAGGGGGCACCAGCAAAAGATCCTATCTCATCCCTCCGCGCGTCAAAAGGTGTTAAAGCACTGCCCAAGAATCCACCTGACCCCTGGAATACAAGGAAGCTGGTATAATCACTTCCTAGCGCCTCGGCGTCGCGACTGGGCCGACCCCCCACTAATCTTGCCGGGGTGGTGCTACTCCCCCGATGTGGCTGCATCGCCCCATGTGAAAGTCTGTGGTCCGAGACTTGATTAGAAAGTCGAGGGCTGTCCAGCGAGTTAATGAGCCAGGGAAACTGGACACGGACATCGTGAGGGAGACGTCGGCTGAGAATCTTTGTCTGCATTCATAGACAGTGAATAAGTGTTTAGTTAGGATATATGTCTCAACGTTGTAACGCTGGGACACACAACTCAAGGCGAATCGAATTGGAGGTGGGACGAAATTGGGAAAAATAAGGACTGGGATAGAATATTCTTGTTAGGGGCCGTCGCTTATTACGTCACATATCGCGATTTTGGTATTTTTTCTTAACCCTGCCAAGGACCTACACACATTCAACCAAATTATAATAAAAAACAATCATCTTATATAATAAAATTTACATATTGCATAGTAGAAAGTTTTTATGTAATTTTCATAAATACTAGCATGCCCATGCGATTATAATCGCATGAATATAGTTTTTTGATAGATTTTTTTGTTTATAGTTTTATGACAAATTTTTTGTTTATAGTTTTGTGATAGATATTTTGTTTATAGTTTTGTGATAGATATTTTGTTTATAGTTTTGTGATAGATTTTTTGTTTATAGTTTTGTGATAGATTTTTTGTTTATAGTTTTGTGACAAATTTTTTGTTTATAGTTTTGTGATAGATTTTTTGTTTATAGTTTTATGACAAATTTTTTGTTTATAGTTTTGTGATAGATATTTTGTTTATAGTTTTGTGATAGATATTTTGTTTATAGTTTTGTGATAGATATTTTGTTTATAGTTTTGTGATAGATTTTTTGTTTATAGTTTTGTGATAGATATTTTGTTTATAGTTTTGTGATAGATATTTTGTTTATAGTTTTGTGATAGATATTTTGTTTATAGTTTTGTGATAGATTTTTTGTTTATAGTTTTGTGATAGATATTTTGTTTATAGTTTTGTGATAGATATTTTGTTTATAGTTTTGTGATAGATATTTTGTTTATAGTTTTGTGACAGATTTTTTTGTTTACAGTTTTGTAATAGATATTTTTATAGTTTTGTGATAGATTTTTTGTTTATAGTTTTGTGATAGATTTTTGTTTATAGTTTTGTGACAAAATTTTTGTTTATAGTTTTGTGGCAGTTTTTTTGTTTATAGTTTTGTGGCAGTTTTTTTGTTTATAGTTTTGTGACAGATATTTTGTTTATAGTTTTGTGATAGATTTTTTGCTTATATTTTGTGATAGATTTTTTTTGTTTATAGTTTTGTGATAGATATTTTGTTTATAGTTTTGTGATAGATTTTTTATTTATAGTTTTGTGATATGCTGTAAATAATTTTGTTGTATACCAATACTGAAACGCTGATGTCAATGCCTTAGTATTAAATATCGTAAATACCTTATATGTTACTAATTGTTAAGCTTGCTAAATTTTTGGAAAAGCTAAAAACTAACGTTTTTGTTGGGGATTACTACATAATGCCTTTTATCTCTCTTTTAATAATTATAATAGCAATATTCTGATATTTATGTATATTTACGCTTTAATAGAAAGATATATTTTACATTAATGTATTTTTGCTCATAAACCCATGCAATATAATAAAAATTAAGTAAATAATATTAAAATTAATGTTTCGACTTTTATATGAATAGTATGTATATTTGTTTATTAGCAACGGTGCAGAACTTGTCCGAATTAAACTAACAGAACATTACGTTTAGAAATCAAAGAACCACTCTAATTTCTCCAATTTCTTTTTTAACGCCGAAAAAAAAATATGTTTTATTAGATCTATCACTACCTTTATGTCGTTTGAACAACGGGAAAAAGAATGAATATACCAGACGCAAAAAAAAGGTAATAAAAACTGCGCAATAAGAGCAAACTTCATTATTTATTTTTCTTATGTTCTTGACCAAGCATGTAAAGCGATCCGAGGCTGAAAGCCCATTGCAAAAGCAAAGAAAGCCCAATAACTAAAGCACACAGAAATCCCATATTTCGGGGTTTACCTTCATAAATCGTGATTCAGGACTCAGGAGATAGGTTTTCGTGTGTGAACATTTAAATAAAAACAATAAGTTCCTGAATAATACGAGTGAAGAATAAACAAGTCGTCTTGACGTGGATGTAAAGCTGGAAAAAAAAAAAAGAGCAATTTATTTTATTTCTGTCTTCCACGCTTTTCAAGTTTACGCCCCCTTTTCTTGATTTTGAAAGCAAACGGGTGGTAGGGATTCCAGATTTGGCAAGATACTGCTCTGTTTGGCTCTGAAGTCTTCGCTGACTGTTTGTTTTATTATCGTTTGATTAGAAATGTTTGTGAATTGTCACAATCCAGTTGTTTATGTCTAACCATAAATTCTAAATTAAAAATACACAGATGCTTCCATTTTTTATAATTATATATATTATTTCTGTAGTAAAAAATCCTTTTCACGCCCCTTAGACGAGGGGGGGGGGGGGGGGAGGGGGCACGACTCTCCTCTAACAAAAGTTCTGGAATAATCTGGAAACCTAAAAAGTTGGGAATTTCGAGTGTCCCTGTGTAGGGAAAATTTATGCTTGAAGAAAAGTAATATTATTAGCAAATGAAAGCGAGGGAAGATTAGAGATAGCCCAACTTGTAAGATTAAACTTAAATTATACCTCTGAACGGAGACTGCATTGGAACATGCGTGCGACAAATCAATACTTTTAAGAGAAATTTTTAAATTTCCTAATCTATAAAAAAAAGTTGTAAAATGTCGATTAGTTGGAACTTGGGAATTTTTAGTACCGTTGCGTTGGGAATTTCGAATTGTTAACTTTGGTTTGGCTTGGTTAATTAACGTCGCAATAGAGCTGCACATTCGGCTATTGGGGCCTATCTCGAAGGAAAGAGGGCCGTGATAACGGACAATACCCGAGCTGGCACCCTACACGCCGTTAAGTTGGGAATTTCGAATAGTTAGGTAGGGATTTCGAATCATTAAGTTGGGAAATTTCTTGTCCCCCCCAACAAAAAAAAATATGTCACGGCACTGTTTCTCAGCTTTTACCAAGTCATTTTCTTATTTGCCAAAATTTCATCCAGCGAGAATTAAACAATTTTTTGTTTCGCCAAATTCTCATCCGTTGGCGATCCGTCCCCCTCGCTGAGCAGCGGCAACCCTAGACGAGGCCGTCTCCAAATCTGCGCTCGTGGCTACGAGCAGGAGCAACAAAAAATATCAAATTCAAAGTATAGGTTTGGGGTTGAGCTGGATCAAAGTAGGGGTCAAATGTTGAGCAAACATCGGCCACCGGGGCAGTGGTAATTACCGCGGGGGGGCTGCAGGGGGCGCTGCCTCTTCCCGAGAAAATCGTCTGCTTGTCGACAACTCCCTCCCTGCCCTAGTCGGTTCCTCGTTAGCACGGGAAGTTTTTTCAGCGTGATTTTTCGTTCTATTTTTTTTCTTCAACGTGGATGCTTTTTTGTGAGTCTTTCAGGTAGAATTGGGAGATTTTAAGGATGGTCGATTAAAGAGATGTTTTAAAAGGAGTGTTTTTTTTTTTAGTTGGGTGGGGGTTTTGGACTTTTGTTAGAATGTACTTTTGGATTGTTTTATTTTGTGAAAGTGTGAACATGTGAAGCCATAACAACTATCTAACTCAGAAGAAGAAAAAAAGAGGACTCTAAACAATTTAGAATTTTTTTTATCATGCACTAAAAAGAAGTGTGTGTTGGGGGGTTAGCGAATGACAACTATTTTTTTTAGCTAAATAACTGAAGTCGGAATTAAATTTGCGTGATACATTTGGGGCCTTTTTGTTACTTTATAAATGAAATGTGTATTTTGACACGAGAGTAGAAAAGAAATGTACCAATATACAGTACAGGGAATTTCAAGTTATTTCAGGAAATAATGATAATATAATATTTTGACACGAGAGTAGAAAAGAAATGTACCAATATACAGTACAGGGAATTTCAAGTTATTTCAGGAAATAATGATAATAAGACATTTGACACGAGAGCAGAAAAGAAATTTACCAATATACCTTACAGGGTATTTCAAGTTATTTCGAGAAATAATGATAATATTTTGATGAGAGATACTTTTACCAAGTCCCAATTCTCACTCGGTAGAAGGTTTTAGCGTCAAATTTTCCCTCACACACATTTTTCTCACTATTTGCGTTAAGTCATACTTCGAAGATCAGTTATAGTGAAGAAGGCCCAAATACCGCCTACGTTTCAAATACCGCCTCAAATTTTTACTATAACATCCACTTTTCTCACTATTTACGTTAAGTCATACTTTGGAGATGAGTTATAGAGAAGAGTGCCCAAATATCGCCTACGTTTCTAATATCGCCTCAAATTTTCACTTATACCCACTTTTCTCACTATTTGCGTTAAGTTATATTCAGAAGATGAGTTATGCAGTAGAGTGTCCAAATATCGCCTACGTTCATAATATCGCCTACCCCGGTTTCTTTTTGCATGGAGATGTGATGGCCATTACCGAAAAATATGAAGCTTTCCCCTTCAGCAGTTGTTTGTGGATAATACTCTTCATAAAACCTGTATAAAATTTTCATTAAAAAAATTACAAAAAAAAAACTTCAAATCTGAAGCATTAAACTTATTAAAGGGATAATGCAGATTTTTCAAAAGCTTTATGCAGGAAAATAAAAAATAAAAATAACCTAAATTTTTTTTTAGTTTTAAACTCCGTTAAACATTCACAAGTCTTCAATTTTACAATTTAAATCAGGTTTTATGCTGGTTATTTTTGCTGGGCCTGTTCTGATGTTCATCATAGATAAGAATACCCGTTAATCAAAACATTTCGTTTACGTGAGGAACCATTACTATTTACAGTACACCCCAAGGACCCTCCCATCTCCATAATAAAGAAATAACCATACAGGTAAAGACAAAGGCCCTTACACAGGTGATGTGTTCTGTGGCGCCTGTGAAATCGTTACCATCTCGATTACTGTATCCACTGGTCTTTGCTTCCTCCTAATGAATAAAATTAATTACAGAAGAAAAGAAGTGAAAGATAAACCTGATTTATGGATATGGGCAGATTAGGGGCAGCCTGTGGGGTAACTGTGTGCAACATACGGTAAGCGAATGTATTTGTGTTGGTAGGCTGTTGCAAGACGGTTTTTTAGGAGATTTTATGTGAATTTGGGAAAGAAATGTGGCGATTGTTATCTGCTTTTTTTTGTTTACAAAATATGTTTTCTATTTATATGTGATGGGAATTTCTAAGATTTTTTTTTAATCCAAACTTTTTTTAATTGCAATATTCAAACAAAAAAAAATGAAGCAAATTTCCTGAAAAAATTGTTGTGAAATTTATAAGCTTATTAACGCGTCACTTCCTATACCCAATACTTGATTGATCACTTTAGCCCGACTGGTAGAATATCGACTTAGCATGCAGAAGGTCCTTGGCTCGATTCCCAGTAACAGCCAAAAAGTACATAGCGTTATAACATCAACTACTATGATTTGTCAATAAAAAATCAATTTCTGTATGAATAAAGAACATTCTACATTAAAATTTCCGCTGAAGTTTTCTGCAAATATTACATTCCTCATTTTGATTCCTCATTTGGGGTAACTGTGTGCAACATACGGTAAGCGAATGGATTTGTGTTGGTAGGCTGTTGCAAGACGGTTTTTATGGGAAATTTTGGAAAGAAATGTATAAACAGTGGCGATTGTTATCTGTTTTTTTTATGTTTACAAAATATGTTTTCTATTTATATGTGATGGGAATTTCTAAGATTTTTTTTTAATCCAAACTTTTTTTAATTGCAATATTCAAACAAAAAAAAAATGAAGCAAATTTCCTGAAAAAATTGTTGTGAAATTTATAAGCTTATTAACGCGTCACTTCCTATACCCAATACTTGATTGATCACTTTAGCCCGACTGGTAGAATATCGACGTAGCATGCAGAAGGTCCTTGGTTCGATTCCCAGTAACAACCAAAAAGTACATAGCGTTATAACATCAACTACTATGATTTGTCAATAAAAAATCAATTTCTGTATGAATAAAGAACATTCTAAATTAAAATTTCCGCTGAAGTTTTCTGCAAATATTACATTCCTCATTTTGATTCCTCATTTGGGGTAACTGTGTGCAACATACGGTAAGCGAATGGATTTGTGTTGGTAGGCTGTTGCAAGACGGTTTTTTAGGAGATTTTATGTGAATTTGGGAAAGAAATGTATTAGCTGTGGCGATTGTTATCTGTTTTTTTTTGTTTACAAAATATTTTTTCTATTTATATGTGATGGGAATTTATAAGATTTTTTTTAATCCAAACTTTTTTTAATTGCAATATTCAAACAAAAAAAAAAGTAAATTTCCTGAAAAAATTGTTGTGAAATTTATAAGCTTATTAACGCGTCACTTCCTATACCCAATACTCCCTCTTCGACTTGATTGATCACTTTTGCCCTCCTGGTATGATATCGACTTAGCATGCAGAAGGTCCTTGGTTCGATTCCCAGTAACAACAAAAAAGTACAGCCGCGAAAAAAAAACCGAACCACCGATGATTATTTCGTTAGTTTTTATAGTAGAGCTAAACTTAATATACCATTTTGTAGGAAATAAAGTCTACTATACATTGATATACAAAAAATTTGCATAGGGGACTATCTTCATACTCGAATCCGCACCAACTTTAAAATTTTCAATAGCAACACCTACTTTTGATAGCGCAGAAATGTTCCCCGCCCTCAAAATAATCTAAATACAAATTTTCGTTAATTTCCTACATTTATATGCAGATATATTAGACAATATGTATCGATCTTATTTGGGGGGCTACTTCCACAGTGAACAAAGTATTAGTGAGACTTCGAAATAAAGTACGCTGGTAGAAAATGTTTTGGCGTTAGCCGTGGTTCTTATTTTTCCGTGGTCATTCATTCCCCCACTCCTGTATACCCTTCGCCTCTATATAAGAATTTAGAATTTTATACCAACGCGATCACAGCGCTTTTAATTCTCAAAATTAGTAGATTTCTGTTAAGATATGCAGATTTTAAATTTGTGTATGACCCCTTAAATGATCATTTGATGCACATTATAATATTGCCAAAAAACTACAAAGAGGAAAAATCATGAAATTTTAGATATGCATATAAAACGTTTTTCTGAGTCCATCACTATCAAAATATAGCATGGTTGCTATTCATAAATTTTATAAATATTAATATCCTAATTTAAATAAAATTAAAAAATTTACATATAAGTAATGAAAGTTAGTGTATTTTATTTGGGTCGTTTAGAAGTAACACGCATAAAAATTTCAGCTTAAAAAAATTATTATTTCGAAAGATATGATTAAAAGTTTAAGAAATTCATTTAACATTACAAGTTCTAAACTTTCGATATTCATAATTAAAAAACTACTTAACCAAATGACTTGCAAATTGATATTCAACGATAAATTTTGTCGTAGATTTTAAATATTGAATCAAAATTGGGTGTTGCTATTGGAAATTTTAAAGTTGGTGCGGATTTTTTCCGCGGCTGTACAGCCGCGGAAAAAAAAAACGAACCACCGATGATTATTTCGTTAGTTTTTATAGTAGAGCTAAACTTAATATACCATTTTGTAGGGAATAAAGTCTACTACACATTGATATACAAAAAATTTGCATAGGGGACTATCCTCATATTAAAATCCGCACCAACTTTAAAATTTCCAATAGCAACACCCAATTTTGATTCAATATTTAGAATCTACGACAAAATTTATCGTTGAATATCAATTTGCAAGTCATTTGGTTAAGTAGTTTTTTAATTATGAATATCGAAAGTTTAGAACTCGTAATGTTAAATGAATTTCTTAAACTTTTAATCATATCTTTCGAAATAATAATTTTATTAGGCTGAAATTTTTATGCGTGTTACTTCTAAACGACCCAAATAAAATACACTAACTTTCATTACTTATATGTAAATTTTTTAATTTTATTTAAATTAGGATATTAATATTCATAAAATTTATGAATAGCAACCATGCTATATTTTGATAGTGATGAATTCAGAAAAACGTTTTATATGCATATCTAAAATTTCATGATTTTTCCTCTTTGTAGTTTTTTGGCAATATTATAATGTGCATCAAATGATCATTTGAGGGGTCATACACAAATTTAAAATCTGCAGAACTTAACAGAAATCTACGAATTTTGAGAATTAAAAGCGCTGTGATCGCGTTGGTATAAAATTCTAAATTCTTATATAGAGGCGAAGGGTATACAGGAGTGGGGGAATGAATGACCACGGAAAAATAAGAACCACGGCTAACGCCAAAACATTTTCAACCAGCGTACTTTATTTCGAAGTCTCACTAATACTTTGTTCACTGTGGAAGTAGCCCCTCAAATAAGATCGATACATATTGTCTAATATCTCTGCATATAAATGTAGGAAATTAACGAAAATTTGTATTTAGATTATTTTGAGGGCGGGGAACATTTCTGCGCTATCAAAAGTAGGTGTTGCTATTGAAAATTTTAAAGTTGGTGTGGATTCGAGTATGAAGATAGTCTTCTATGCAAATTTTTTGTGTATCAATGTATATTAGACTTTATTTCCTACAAAATGGTATATTAAGTTTAGCTCTACTAGAAAAACTAACGAAATAATCATCGGTGGTTCGTTTTTTTTTTTCCGCGGCTGTACATAGTGTAATAACATCAAATATTATAATTTGTCAATAAAAGATCAATTTCTATATGAATGAAAATCATACTACATAAAAATTTCCGCTGAAGTTCTCTGGAAATATTAAATTCCTCATTTTGATGTTTATAAAAATCAAATTATTATAAGTTAAAACACTGTGCAGTTGTTGGTTAGTGTCCATATAATTAAAGTTGTTTGTATGTGTGGTCGATTATTACTTTCAAAGGAAAATATTTTTTAAAAAATTGGTTTTTGTTCCGATTAAATTAACTTTGCGATCTTCAAACACTACTTTTTTTATGTCAACATCAACAACCCCTTTTTACATAAAAATTTGATTTTAAGATATCTGTCCCCAATTTCATCATCATTACAGCCGTTCTTATCAAACACATGATGCTTTAAACCACGTTTTAATCCCACACTCAAACAATAATTACTAATTTTTAAAACTAAGTTCCAAATACGTTGGGAAAATATTGAGTTTTCAAAGAGTATAACTCGAATCAATAAAAGTAGCTTGTTTCGGAGAGGACCGCTCCGTTTCTTTACTCTTTCGACCAACTAAAAATACTTAATTAATCATGGGCGCCTGCTTGCGTGCATCTGAGTCACATTACCATTTACATCTGATAATGTGACTCGAGCTATTAAGTGCGACTTGATAAATTGAACAGTTTTAACGTCAGGGGGAAATGAACAATGAACATATGGGATGTTACGAGAATATTTTTTTTGTCTAACAATTCGTAAACTTTCTTCTTTATATATATATATATATATATATATATATATATATATATATATATATATATATAATGCTGGTAATGTAAGAAATACAAGTATTCTATAAAATGTATAGTCATTTTAAGGATAATTTGTTAATAAAAACACTCTTCTGTAACTATGCAGCTATATCCAAATATATCAGATATGTATGTATTTAATAGGCGAGACCGATTATTGTCACAGTCACTGCTCCTAAACTATATAACCAATTTTTATTATATATGTGTCATTTGAAAGAGAGGGAATTGTATATGTGACAAAACGTGTCAAAACTTTAAAATGGTAAGCAATGATTAAGTTTACTACACTTAAAACAACAGAGAGTTATCGTGGAGCCACCTATTTATCGAAATTTGAACAACAATTTCATAAAAAAAATTTGCCTTAGCATTTTATAGTTCTCGTTTCTTACCTTCCTCGACCTTAATTTCGCACATTGCCTGTAACATACATACTGTCAAAAATTCAATTTAAAATTAAGGCTGGAGACCATTTTTGTTTTCAAGTACCGGAAACGAGTTCTCAAACGTTTACTAACTTAAAGTTGAGGACATATACAGGGTGGTCATAAATTGATGAGTCATTCCGATGTTCATTGTTTGACTGTTTAAGATTTAACAGCACACAATAAACTATTCTTCTTGCCATTCTTTAACTAATTTGTTTGTTGCTACGAAAGCTAAGCGACTTGTTTAAAATATAAGTGAAGTTGTTTGGCGAAAACAATATTACAAACAATACCGTTAAATGTGATAGAGCCAAATATTCTCCGCCAATTTTTGACCACCCTGTAGAGCTATATTGTAAATTTTGAAATGATGAACCTCGATCGGTCTCGCAGTTTTACAATGACCAGAGTATCTACGCGATCATGTATTCTAAGAATTTGTATATTGGAACATATCTGCGGGTCTTACACAACTACGCAGCTATATGCAAATATATCATATAACTATATATTTAATAGGCGGGACTAATTATTGTCACAGTCACTCCTACTAAGCTATATACCCAATTTTTATGATCAATGTGTTATTTGAAAGGAGTGATTTGTAGATATGCCAAAACAAAAAAAAATAAGCAATTAATTAGTTAATTACGCTAATAACGAAAAGTTATCATCGTGGCGCCATCTACATCACGAAATTTGAACAACAGTACAATGACTTTGTCAAACGGGCTGAATCCGATTAAAACGCAGGAAAGACATGGAAAATAATGTGAGGTGAACAAAGCGAGAAGGGGTTTACGAAGCACATCACCGAGGATTGACGAGTGTGTAGGGGGCGGACCCCCTAGTGTTTTCATTAATATGTCAACATAAATCTAGTTATCTCCCCCCTTCAAAAAAGTATTATTTAGCTAACAACCCCAATTAATTTACACGTAGATAAAATCCTTATCTGCACCTTTCATGATAAAATGACGTGAAACCCAAGTTTTCACTTAGGTAACGTGAACGTTTTAACCAGCGTTAAGCTTGTCCATTTCCAAAAAAACATTCAGAACCAGAACCCTCCCTATCTTTAAAGGTGCTTTTACGCTTCCAATCTAATCTAACCATTCCCTGAAAATACCGTACCCTGTCCGATACCCCTCACCACCCTAATTAATCTACCCCAGAGATCACTTAACCCTGGAATAGGCATAGACACATCCACCGATACAGCCATGTCTAACCAGTGTTTTCACTTAGCAGGACAAGGCCCACTGATAGCGCCAATGCTCACACAGCGAACCAGGTTATTAATCTTGTCCTATAGGAATTGATGTAACAACGAAGGGTAGAGAAGGGGGGTTCTGCAACAAATGCCGTACTCGTCTTTCCGTACGTAATGTGGTGTTTTATGGACGTACGTGTCTCTCCGTTGGTCCGCATCGGAATCGGAATGGTGGGAAATGGTGAGTTGTCACCTCCAACTGTGAGTAACGAGGCTGGTGGCGCCACCGTCGGCGGGTGGGGGGAGCGATGCCATCATTCATTTGGGTTTTGAGGGAGGGGAGATGCACAAATGGATTGCAATCGCATTGTCTTTGGTTGGAGGGAATAATTATCGTTTGGGGGGGAGGGGTGGGAGCAGGATATATATTTTTGTTGTTTGATTCGTATTGTTAGGGCGTTGGTTTTGAAGGCATTTAAATTTTCGTTATATTTTCTAATGCGATTTTACTAATCTATCCATATCTAGTATTTTTTTTGTACGTTATCTCTTTGTATGCCAATTTTTTAAATTTTTTTTTTTAATTTTTATATTTTTTTTTGTTAGATATTTTTGAATGTTTAGTTATTTTTTTTTGTATTACTTTAAGAAAATCGTCTTAAAAATAATTTTTTTTTTATTAAGTTTAAAGTAATATTTAAAAACACATTTACATATATATATATAATTTTTCTTAGTCAAATATTTAAGTATTACCTAACTATTTGACTACAAAAAAAATCAATTTTTTTTGTTTAATTGTTAATAATCAATTGCTTTATGATTATTTTTTTTTTTTTAAATTATGCTAACGTGTCCATGTTTGAATTTTTTATTTTGCATTATTTTTGTCAAACAAGTTATGCTTAACTCCTTTTTTTTTTCAAATTATATTTTTGCATTACATTTGAATTCTTAACGTTGTATTGAACTTACACAAAGGTTTGACAGTCAACATTTATATAATTTTTTTATATTAAGTATAATACAGTTTTAAAAACGAATTCGTATTTTTCTTTTTGTTAATTAAACAATTAAAAATGACGAAGAGTATATCGTATCACATTTAATGACATGAGAGATTTACTTCTTCGCTTCCAAACTAAAACACCACAACAAAAATTCAAACGATTTTAATAGAATTAAACTTTTAAAAAAAATGTATTTAAATCAATCTGCTTAATTGAGGGGTTTGCTGTAAAAAGGAGGTAGCTCCAATTATTCAAGTTTGCAAAAAACCATTTGAAAATTCCAAGTTGTGTGAATATATTCTTTTGATAAATCTTCTTAATTGTTCCTACATATTATGACAGTATTTTCACTCAAAAATATATCTTCCAGATGATGTGGCACATGTTGGATTGTTATAGCTACCTCTTTCTTGCAGCCAAATAGATGCTCTGTGTACCTCTATGAAAAATATTTCACAAAAAATAGAATTTACTATAATATTATTTTATTTAAAGAAAACTTCAATTGAAATATAGGGGTTTAAAAACAGAAAATTATATTTTAAATCATCACACTCCCCCTCTGTCACGTCCGGATCATCTGTCGTAGAACCACAAAACGTAAAAGAACCAAAAACTATACTGTTTATAACTGCTGTATAACCTTCCTGTAATCAAAGCACGGCAGTCGTTCGGGGGAAAATGGCGGTAGCTCCAGGAGCTACTTCTATATTGCAACAAACTAATGAGACAGACAGCTCCAATTCTTTAGTAACGCGTGAACTAACGATTGGAGCTACATCTTTCTGGCACCACGAACAATTTTTTTTACCACAAGATAGTACATGTAACTCCAAATTCCCCTAGGTTGGAGCTACATCCTTTTTGCAGCAAACCCTTCAATTTTTATTTGATTCTCATTAAAAAAATTAATTTGAATATAAAAGCTTAAAAAATATATAAATAAAAATTGGAATGCAAAAGAAATACTGTTTTAAAAATAACTTAAAAGGAAATTTTATTTCGTATTCAATTTTATTCCCTTTATTATTTCACTTTTGCAAAAATCTTGTACACCAGGAAAGTTTGCACTTGCACATAATTATTAAATAATATTAATAGCAATGTTACTCTCATTACAAATTAGTTCAGTGGTTTTTTTTATTTAATTTAAATAACGTTTAAAAAATAATATCAATTCTAATTATTTTTGGAATTTAAGAATAAAATATTTAAAAAATATTTATAATTTAAAAAGCATATACTGCTTAATTAAAATACAGAGTTCAATGTCATGGGACTGTTAAAATGCTGTGCAAAAATGCTTAACTGTTTTACTTAAAAAAGGGGGTGGGGGGAAGACTTGCGAAATATTATTAAAATAAAATTTCCTTCCCGTCCCTCTTTTTCGTGAATCTGAAATTATTGGCAGTGGTCTCTATTTTTCCAATACGACCACCCTCCAACCTCGAGTAAAACAATACAAAAACAAAAAATGTTTACAGTAAAACACGCTCTTGAACGGAAATCGTCAACCGTAAAGCAAAATAGAAAGATAACAAAAAATAGAGAGAAAACGTAAAAAATAACAGAAACGCAACACAACACAACACAACAGAACGGTAAGGAACAAAGACGGGAATCTCCCGCCATTTTATATCGGCAGCAACTTTCACTCAATTTCATCTGACGTTCCACGTTTCCATGGCGACGCGGCTCCCGCGCTTTACGACATTTTTCTTTTATATCGTCTGAGCCGTTAGATGTTGCCACTTAACACTGACTGATTCCGCTTTGGTAAGTATTCCCTCGAGAGTTGAGTTGTTTTCTCACAATCCATTAGTTTTCGTCTGCAATCATTCTTTTTCTTTCTCTGCAACCCCTCGCAGCAAAATTTGTCTTTTGAAAAAAAAAAAAATGTCATCTTGGAAAATGTTTTTTTTTGTTGTGCGTGTGTTTTATACTTTCGAAATTTCTCGGAGTTGTGCTGACAATTTCCTGCTGGCGTTCAATAATTTTGTATTCCGGGATTACAATGCAAATTATATTAAAAATATTCCCTAATGCTTCAAGAATCGAAAAACTTTGCTTTTTAATAAACATACCGAAAATAGATATGTAATCTGGTTTAAAAATCTGTAATCTGTTTAATTAAAATAAAATAACATTATAATTAAAAAAAAATGAAACGTCCAAAATCAAAGGAAAACTTGCTTAATATGATGTGACCATGGTGTGAATATGGTATGGCCATATCAATCTAAAAGTATAAATTTTACATATCGTCGCCTCAGAGCAACCGTAGGATATGAGCAAAAACAGAGTTGCCTATAAAATTGATTTTAAATTTTGCTCTTTTTTCAATGCTGAACACCTAAGGCTGCAGTTCAGGGATTTCAAAGAAGACATAAAAATGTCCGAGTGTTCCACTAAATAAAGGCACATTTGGTAATATTAGCAAGACCGAAAACTCATTTTCGGTTTTATTTAGATGTTTTACTGTTGCTCTGATGCGGCGACATATAAAATTACTAGTACTATACGTATGCATTCTTTCAAATAAAAAATAAGAAAATAACAATTATAGAAATAGGGATCTATAAACAACAAAAAGACTTGATAACATAAGATATAAATAAATTATTACGTATGACATCAATCACATCACGTACGTGCTTTGCTGCCTCATTTCCGGATTACACCCAATGGTATCTAATTCCCTATAAAAATTATTCTTAAATTTATATAGTATTGTTATTTGTCGCGGAGTTACAGTATCGGACTGTACCTGTACCCCTTTCAAAACGGAACATGGCGCTTCATCCTGATACCCCATTTAGATGATCTTAAAGACGTTTCTCATTAAAAACTTTCCAAAAGGCACACATCAATAACCAATAATAAAGTGATATTATCATACCCTTTAATAATGAATAAAACATCATTGTTTCAAAGCATTTTAGAGCCTCGGTTGTGACATCTAACTGCGAAGTAATGGACATATGCACATAAAATTAGTCCTCTTTCACAACACCCGATCCTTCTAAAGATGGACGATGAAGGATGCATCCATTGATTTCCTGAGTCCCTTCCTCCTTTCTTATTTACGACTTCTTAATCTGCTATCTAATAATAAAGATTCATCACCTGCGTCTTTATCGGTCGCCATTTGTATTCCGCCAACTTCTGAAGAAATCCGAGGGATTTGGCTCGAGATGTGTGGTCGAATTGGCGACCACTTTTCCTGGAGCCGTTGGCCCGATTTTTTACCCAAATCGCATAGATCTTGGAAATTCTCACATGTTGGAAGTGTGTAAAGGGCAGGTCTTGTTTTATTCATAGCGTAGAAATGCATAGATTGATTGTTTGATTTATGACAGGATGTTTGAGTCATTGTCGTAACCGAAAGCCATTTGCTTGGCGATGACTACTTGGCACCTCAAAATAATCTTAATACCTTCCGTGTGACAGGACTGAAATTTCTTTTATGTGACGGACTTAAAGATGTGAATTATTGGTGCCTATTTTTAAAGAGATGTGATTGTGGGTTATCAATTTGATTGGGTATTGTAGTACGTTAAAATTTTTAATTATGTAAACAGAGAGACTTTTCAAGGAGTTTTTGTGACTCAAGCGTACATGATTTTGGCGCACTAGTTTGCTGAAATAATAATTTGGGCGATATTGTTCAACTCGTATTAATTTGTTTAATATTGGAATTTTGAGAACTTTACCAACAAATAGACTTTAAACTTATCTTGGGCCCAAGGGCGGATCCAGAGATTATTGTTAGGGAGGGGGGTAATACAGTATATTGTTATCATGAACACCAAATTTGACCCCCTTAGTTTGAAATTTTTCATTGCCTAAGGTGATTTTTGAAAATATAACCTTAGATGTTAGGGGGGTAATTACCCCTTTACCCCCTACCTGGATCCGCGCTGGGCCTTAAACCCTCTCTATGTGTAAGCGTTAATTAGTTATAAATAATTATTAAAATTAAGGCGTGTAGGGTGGCAGCTCAGGTACTATCCTTGTCATCTGACTCTAGACAGTAAAACAGGATAAGAATTTAAATTTAAATATATTACGATACCTCAAGCGCTGTCACCTTAGATCAGCGATTCTCAACCTTTCAGTATTCGCGGCCCAGTTTTCAATCATAATTTTCATCGCGCCCCCCCGCTTCCCCCCCGCACTTACATTAAAATGTTTACAACAATAATGTATATTGAGTATTTTGGATTCTGTTTTCAAATTATTTTTAACTAACTGCCAAAACAAGAGTAAAGGTAAGCCAACGTTGGCGAGAAACCACATCTGGCATTTTGCCAAGCGGGCGGTGAACAGATGAAGCGAATGAAAGCGGGGAAAATATAAATATTATATTTGAAATGAAAGCCAAACAGGGAGATAACGTTAAAAGAATATGAAAGTAGAAAAATTCGTTAATGAAAGTTAACCTAGACGGGGTGAGCTAAATTTAGAAACTGGGAATACATTTTTTCGAATAATAAAAGAAAGAAAACAGAAGCATAACTAAACAAAAGAGAAAAAAAATAAGTAATGTTTGTGGAAGGGAATCCACACGACCGATATCATCTCGAACCAGTGGCGTACACAGGACATTTATAAGGGGGGGGGGTTGATCGTCAGATTACTTTACACGTGTATAAATATATATATTTATTTATATTATATATATACGCAGGGTGCGGCAATTAACTTCCTCTTTTGAAGTGAGTGCTCTGAAGCTTACAGCAGCCCCAGGCAGGTAGGCGTGGTCTCGAATATATTTTAAAGTTTTGTGACCTTGTGGTTCAGACGCCATCATACGTTGGAGTAACGAATAGCGTGCATTTGCCGTAGAGGCCTATTTTTCCAACGGAAGTTCGGTGGTTTCAACCCAGCGAGCTTTCCGAAATAGCTTCAATATTGAGCCTTTGGGACATATCCCGGACCGGAAATCTATTTTTTGGTGGGTGACAACGTTCAGGGAAACTGGTTGTGTGCAGAAAAAAAGAAGTAGAGACGCACGTCCCATCAGATTACCCATGGTTTTTCGAGGAAAATGAACAGACTATCACAGTCTCTTCAGACCATTATGTAAACATGCTCGAAGAGGTTTTTTTTTGCTGATTGATTTAAAAAAATACATATATACTTTAAGAAATAAAATACTACAAAGTACAAAAATTTTAATTTAGGGACTAGTGGAAAAAAAATAATCATTTAGAATTAATTTTGTACTTTTTACCACTCTTTAAAAAAAATTTGCCAATTCACAAAAAAACGCCCCTAAATTTTAGAGTCAATTTCAAAAAGTGATAATGACCATAAAATTAATACTTAAATATTAAAAAAAAATTCCACTTTTGTTCCTTAAATTAATAATTATTTTAAATAAAACGTTTTAGAGCTTTTTTTAAAGCCGGTTTTTATTTTGAAAAAAAAAGACTATTTTATACTATATTTTATTCACATTAACTATTGATTATTATGCTTGAGTTTACTTGTCATTCGGGCCCAATTAATTTTCATACTTACGAATCTGCCATTGTTTTTCACATACATTAAAAAAAATTGCATATGTTTGCACAAAATATAAGTCATTTGTATTTTAGCAATTGAATTTTATAGTAAAAGCAGTGCAAATGTTATAATTCTTCTAAATTAGTATGCATGGGAACTGACAATAGGAATGAAGTCTTTTAAAAACAGATATGGAATAATCTCACCTTTCCTGATTAATCGTTGGGTTGTCTTTTCCTTCGCTTTTTTTTAAAAGAAAATTTTTAAAATAAACTTTTTTTTAAAAAGAAAAAAAGCAACTAAACTGGATTGTTATTGCCTTAGCTTTCTTCTAGAAAATAATTTAACACAATCATCTGATACATGTTTCATTTTGGCTTTAAAAGGCAAAACAAAGCACCATAACTTTCAGTAATACTAAACAAATAAAAGTCCTCAAAAACTAAAGTCCAATTTTCAGGAGTACAAAAAGTAGAAACTGTTCAAAACATCTGTTCATTTTACCTTTATTTTTGACCTGACTATTTTAGTCATCCTTTACTTCTACACTACAAGACTTACAAGATATATTCTAAATGACCGGCGACAAATTTTTTGAAACAAAATATTCTAAACCAAAAAAAAAATTCGATATTTTATTTACCATTTAAAAAAAAAATATTTCGTATTAACTTTTAAAATTTTCAACGTTGACATATATCGGCGCCAAAATTGTTCCCGCCCTCTAAAATCGAAACAGATTGCTTTTGTTTATTTTACATTTTCTTTTTATTTCCTGTCAAACGATGAATATTTTGTAATGACGGAAATGGGAATGCGCCTAAATGGCTGTTAGCTGACTGCCTGTTGGGAAAAGATGATACGAGACCCCCCCCCCCCCCCCACACACACACACACACTTTTAAATAAAAAAATCCGTTTGTATTTTTTCTAAACTTTTTGTTTTGTTTTGGAAATGTTTATTAATTGGGGAAAAAAGCATTATTTTTGTATTAATTTTTTTTAAACTTCATACCGATGGGATGGGGGGGGGGGCTGCGTACGCCACTGTCTCGAGCATGCGCAGCAGTCAGTTAATAATTTTTTTTAAAATAATATTTTCTCTTGGATATTCTCGCGCCCCCCTTCTAGTGTGCTCGCGCCCCCCTAGGGGGGCGCGCCCCACAGGTTGAGAATCGCTGCCTTAGATGATGCCACTGCGGATAGGAAAATCACCAGGACTGAGAACTCAATATCCGGGAAGTATGAAAATAAATGCTGATGGAACCAGGACTTATAGATTTTGTAGAAAGTGTTCGGGAGAAGAACTAATCCCAGAACATATTTTCAACTGTCCTGCGATACTGTCGACTTTGCAAGGCGTAGATAAATCCCCTTTTCAGGGAGAACGGTTCTCGGTTCTTTCCTATGTAGGGCATGATTACCGAATATGCCAGGTATGACCAGGCTTACACTTTACATTTTTGAGGGGCCCCCAAATCACACACATTTTATATACATTTTTAACACTCTTAACATAGTTTGTCACCAAATTTACCTTAAAAAAGTGGCATTACTAACTTTAGCAAAAACACGTTGCTACTTGTGTTAAATTGGTTCGAATACTGTAAAAAAATCAAAAACATACAGAATATTCATTATTTATTAATGTTTTTTTAATATATTTATAATGTGTTTTGTTTTAATGCCATTCAGATGCAAGAAGTTTAGTGCATGCAAAATCTTAATTTGATGTTCCAGGGTCTATTTGAGGGCATAATGACCCCCATTTAAAGGCGGGCTTCCCTTGTTTCAATGTCTTAATCGGGCCCTGCCTATAGGATAGATCCCGAGAAGTCACCAACAGCCCATTGTATAGCTCTACTGCGACGTAAATTCAACCAACAAACAAAAAGAGTTGAACGAATAAAACAGCAACGGAAAATAGAATACACAACTTTTGATAAAAATTATTCTAAAAAAATGCTAGTTCAATAATAAAAGAATGCTAATCATATAACTCAAAACAAACCAATGGATATGACGTCGTTTCATAAATATTCCATCTGACCTATTCTTTCTGAAAGAATTCCAAAATAGCTTCGAATGATAATTTCGAACACTGAATGCACAATATATACCATCCATCGCGGTTTGTTTGAATACAGAATTTGCATTGAGCAAACTTCCTTGTGTCGTTCTAACCCCCTTGTCATAAGTTCCCGATTGCTACTTTTCCATTTTTTTCTCTCTCTTTGTACGTACACACAAACCATTTTATTTGATCGCATTTCGCCATTCGATGAATATGCATTCTCTTTGTGGATCCGCCATTCCAGTGTGACGTCAACAAATGGAGTTGGAGTTTGGGAAGATGAAAGGAAATCTTCGCGGCTGAATGTTGTTGGCATTTTTTTAGTTGTAATTTAAATTTATTTAAAAAAAAAACAAATTTGTTGCTTTGCTTTATGTTTAATACAAGTAATTAATACAAATTATAAAATTATACTTTGTATCCCTCCGCGCTTCGTGTGCAGATTGTTTATTGGCAGAAATAAAGTGGTTTAAAAAAATATTTTTTTTAAAATTCTGGTTAGATATTGATTGGTCGCCCACTAAGTATCTCCAGTGCGAACTCAATTCAAGCAACCAATAATCTTTTCATCTTGGATTTATCCTCTAATATTAAGTCTATGGGAGAAAATTTGGTTTCCGAGCACAGATAAGTAGAATAGTTATTCGAATATTTTGATGCGTTTTTTTTTGTAATGGATAAATCTTAGCTTAACCTGCTGGTAATATATAAAATACAGGCATGCTATAAAATGTCTAGTCATTTTATAGATAATTTGTTAATAAAAACACTCTTGTGTGTAACTACGCAGCTATATATCAGATATCTATATATTTAATAGGCGAGCCCGATTATTGTTAGTCACTTCTCCTAAACTATATAATACATTTTTATGATCAATGTGTCATTTGAAAGGTAGTGAATTGTATGTGACAAAACGTGCCATATATCCTAAACGTGGCATATATATATATATATATATATATATATATATATATATATATATATATATATATATATATATATATATTGGTCACGTGAGAGATCTTTATATTGAAGTTCCACTGTCCTTCTTAATGACTTATTGTCAAAAACTATTTTGAATAATAGATCTCTAGATGGCAGTCTGCAGTCATAACCCCTAATGGTTATTTAATTATAAGTAATCACATATACAGAAGCTGTTTTTATATTATTACTAGTAATTAACTGAAAATGTAAAAACTGAATTTTATTTTCTTGTACTATAATATGGTCTGAAATATTATGGTTACGTCGGAAAGTAATGTGTTTATGTCACAAAATATTAATGTCGTGAAGTAATATGTTTGTACGTTAACACTTATATTTAGGGCTTTTAGTATAATGCTTATGTCGCACCATATTGTGTTTATCAAAACAAATATTTTGTTTATGTCATAAAATATTTTACTTATGTCAAAAATATTATGTTTATGTCAAAAATATTTATGTTTATGTTTTAACTAAACAGTAAAAATAACAGTTTAATCACACCAAGACCAGGATAGAATATTTTGAAGTTTATTCAGATAGTTTTTATGTACAGACGCACATAAATTACAATATATACAATGATTCCTTTTTCTTCAATATAAATACTCCTTTGAAAGCGAAATAGTTCATAACACCTAAAGTTTACTAGTAGTGCAGGAAAGTTCACCACACTAGCAGTAATTTAAACAGCACATCTTCACATGTATTAACATTTTCGTTACATATATAAATGAACAAAGGAACATTGATGTAGTGAAGCTGTATTGCCTTAATCATTCAAAGACATTAATGTGAAATATATGTAGTGTAGTTCATTAACCTTTTATTCATAAGCTATTAAATAATTTTTTAAATAAGTATTTAATAATATTTTAAAGTATAAAAATATTAACATTAGAATGAAAACTATATTTTTTTTAATGTAACCAGTAAACATGCTAATAATTTGTAGGTATACACATTAATATATTAATTGAATAGGTTTTGGTTTTCAAATATTTGAACTTTAATTTGGTGTAATTTAAAAAATGTATCACTAATTTTAAACTTGGAAATAAATGTTCTGATTTCTTTAAGGTAGCAATTCATATCTTTGATCAAATTTTTAATGGGATATTTTGATTTTGGAAATAAACTTTCATGCATCTCCAAAAAAATTCGAAATATATTCTCATGCAATAACTCTAATAGTAAAAGATAATGACTACTAGTTCTAGGAACAGTAGGCAGCGACCAAAAAAAAAATCGTTTAAAAAATAATATGTCTTTTTTAATGACTTCAAGGAACATTCATGCCGAATTTGACTTGAAAATCGAACGATGCGTTTTATCGGGATTGTGTAACAAACAAACAATAGTTGTAATTATAGACAAATAAATGAAATGCAGAGCGGTCGAGTTGAAATAGGATCTCGCTACACTTGGTCAATTATCTTCACTATTTTTTTATTTTTCATTTATAAAAGAAAATTTAAGATTCCCAATTAAAAATTTGGTGAAATCAACCCTTTTGCATTAACATGTCTTATTATTTCTTGTTTCTTTTTTAAAAGAACTTTTCCGATATTTTATTAGTGTGTAAAGTTAAATAAACATACTTTTAATAAATAATCTTAAATAAAATCTGGTTAGATCACTATATATAATAGTCTAATAAATGGCATTCGGGTCATACCGGAAAACCAGGAATAATTTTTCTGTACTTAAAAATTTTTAAAATTCCGTTCTACTATTTCACTTAATAAAATTTTAGGGAAAATTTTACAAATTTATATTTAAAACAATTCAAATTCCGACAAATCCCCACTGTAAAAACTCCTCCCCTACCGCTTCATGCTGATACTCCTTCCACCCCTACAAATTCCCGCGAACAATTTCAAGGCAAACAACTGAAAAGGAAGTGGCTAGGGGTCTTCGACACCAGACGATTCTGGGATGGAACAGCAGAAAAGCATCGTATGGATGTGCATTGGCGAAGGTCACGGCACCAACAGACAAACGAATAAATCAACAGCTATAATCGTCTGCAGATAGAAGTTACTTGTTCTCTTGGAGTACCCCAAAACATCCCTTTCAGGTTCCTGTCGTTACATCATTCAAATCGTAATTGTAGGTGTAGGGGAATAAGCAGTCAGAAAAGTAATTTCGAACGTCACGTGGTGTTATAAAGAACTCTTTTTTTTGTTTTCTAGTGGTGGCAGCATCCCCACCCCTTGATTGTGATTGTGTTTTGTCACCGTGGTGTTTCAAATAGTAATTTTTCAAAACGGGGTTAAGTAGGGGGAAGGATGGAAATGGATTGCCTGTTATGGAGTTTCATTAGTTGTTTGCCTTTTGGGTGCGTCCATTTTTTCTTAAGGTAATTTAAATTTTTTACTATTGAGATTGATGTGATTATAAATGTATTTAGGGCCTCGTGTCCACGTTTCATGTAGTAATGTCTTATGGGTGCAATAATTCTTTAACTCTTTTCATTCTAACGTCTATTTCAAGGTGATAAAATAACTATCTGTTCTTTGTTCCCCGTTCTTCAAAAAGAACGAGAATAACATGTTATTTTTAAATTGTCGTTTTTTGTTGGATCTCCCACTAACTACTAAACAGATTTTATTTTTTTCAACCAGAAGCAACAAGGATTTTTGTAAATGTAAAACCAGAAGCAACAATGATTTTTGTCAAATGTAACCTGAATTTTAGTAACTGTTCCTTAAAAATAACGTAACTATCATAGAGTTATTGTAATACAAGGCTAATATAACTATTATTTAGGTTTAAGAAATGTTGTTTTAGTCCACATTTCGAAGTGTATTCAAAAGAGTAAACAAAAATATTCACTATTTATGTTTTATTGGCATATTTGAAAGTTAATTAAAATTTTTTTTAACTAAAAATACCCTGTTAAATAGGATTACTGAGAGTTGTTTATATATGTCTAAACCAGGAACATTTTAACGATTAAAATAGCAAAACATTAAAAAACTCTTACATCCAGTGTATAACTGACAACAAATTTTACAGCATCTACTTCAAAGTTTCATACAAATAAATACGTATTTTGAAGATTGGAACCATATTTTGTTTATTTAATTACAAATCGCAGTGTAGTTTAGATAATATTACAAAGATCCTGGTGATCAAATCCCATATGCGATTTGCATGCGCAAAAACATGCAAAAAAAAAAAAGGTTTGAAGAAATTGCACTATACACGAATCAGTTTCTGAAATGACCAGCACATTCGATTTCTCATAATAGGAATAAAGAATAGTTGATTTTAACACCAACTTTCACAAAATGCAAAAGCAATGTTCTGGCTTTCAAAAACCACACTCAGTTCTGTAACCGGAAACTTTATTTCGTAGCTAGTTGTTCTTACGAAGAAATTTTCATGTTTCCTATCACAGTTAATTCTATATTTTGGTCTGGGACAGAATAAAGTCAAACTCCCCAGCAATGAAAAAGTTTTTTTCTTGGCTGATATTGCGTTGATGTACTCGTTACCCAATAATGCCTTTGGTTTAAATGCTATTAACTGCTTAGGAAATTCAGTAAGGATTCTCATGCGCTTGAAGAGTACATTGTACACATCGCATATCCGTCACAAGCCATTTGTGATGATCTATTGTCCTTCTTTGCACAGAAATCACTCCGATTCAGCAGTCCTTTTAGTTGACGTTTCGACAACTGTGCTCAAAGCGAATCTTATGTCTCTCTACCTCCACATAAAGGAAAATGTTACTGCACATTCCCGATTCTTACAATTGTTGGCGATTTGGCCATCAGAAGAAAAATTGACTAAGTTTTATCCACCTTCAGACGAAAGGTTTCCAATAACAATCCTCACTCACTCAACCTTTCGTTGGCGAACTTTTCGGCGACGGCGTTCCACTGGCCGACTCGCTTCTAACAGGTATTGGCGGCAATTGACCACCAGTGGCCAACCTATGGAACGCAGAGTCCCCACCGGTCAAGGAAGGCAGACTATAGGGTGTAAATCGATGTGCTTTAGGACTCTTCAACAAGGATCCATTGGGAAGTCCCAAGGCGTCTTGTCCTGCTACAAGACCAGCGTCATGAAGACTGTCCATCAAGAGTCGATTGTGGCCCAACTGAGCATGGAGTTGCCTCATGGCTGCCAACTGGGCACTATCGGCTGGTGGGAAGAGCCCTTGGGCTGCCTGGGGCATCAGAAAGGGCATGTGCCCCATCAGGCCCGCGTAGAAGGATGGTGGATAGGGTAAGGGGAGGTACTTCTGGAGGTTCTCCAGGTTGGACAGGTCTGCTGCCCCGCCTCCGAAGAGTTTCTCGTGCATCATTCTCTGTTCGGAGGCGGATGATCCTGGGGAGGTGGAACCTGCCGGAGAGGTGGGGGAGCCCCTGGGGATGCTGGAGTCGAACCGGTTTCCGGGGGAGTGGTGGGGTTGGTGGTGGCCGTTGACGAGAGTGTGGGGATCCAGGTCGTCTGAAAATTAAAATGGTAAAATTTTAATTCTGAATGGGGAATATGATGTTTAGTTGTTTTTCTTGGGCGATCCCAATATGATTTATACCGGTCATATATTAATTAGTATGCTGAGGCCGTGTGGCCGAATGGAGACACCGACGTCCACTACCAACTCTAAAGTGTATCCAAATAAAGTCGGTTCAGTTCCTGCTGTTGCCTTAAAGGTGTTAAATAAATTTAAAAAAGGTTAAAAAAAATTGAAAAGCTAATGGATATACAATTAAAAATTTTGAGCAGGGGCCAGGTGCCCTTTATTGATAATGTAAATAAATAACTGACTATAAATAATTGAAGTTTTTTTAAAGGCACAATTACTTGAGACTTATTCATACAGAAGAACCTGAAAATTATTAAAAATAAATTAGTGGGGGTGCTGGGTGGCTGAGAGACGTTTATGTTAGATGAGCAGATCGTCAGTGTAGCTATTATACCCATCACCTCCACAAGAATGTTGAGGCTATGTTTTTGTAAATTTTCTTTTCCCGGCCGAGGCCTAAAAGCTCTAAGGCCTAGAGGCCGAGTAAATGCCGCATTTTGGGTTTAAAAAAATCTGAATGGTTGCAAGGTACCAATTTGTAAATTGTGCGCATAATTTTAAATATTATTTTATATAGGTAAGCGAGAACACATATGCGCTTCTTGATGGAACCATTATAAATTACAAAATGAGATTCTATTTCTTTTATTACTTAGAAAAATATCTAGGATTGCTTAATAATTTTCTATCACAAATTGCATGGACATTTGAAGCCTTCTTGGATACTACTGTTGAATCGGATAGGACAGTATAATTCAGAAAGATTCCCAATCTATACATTTTTAAGTACAAATGAAAGATATTTGCACCAAATAAATACCTCAGAATTCCTGGACATATAAGTAAAATAACGAAGAATTACAGAATTCCCTTTACATAAGGACTAGCTAATGCTAAAATAAAATAGGATGGGGACCCCCTTTTTTATAATGCTCATGGAAGTCCTTCGTTTTCTGGGAATATATAAGTTTCAATTTTGTTTAAACATGAAAATGAAGTGAAGCAAAAAATTCTTAAATTAATTCTATATTTTTTTTTATTTTACACCGCTTTTACTTACCAAGAATTACCAAGAATAGAGACACACATTTTCCCAACAAATACATACATAAAAAAATATAACACCACAATTAGAAGTTTAATCAATTTTAGTTTCTTACTTGTCTTGTACATTTAAAACTCATTTAATATATGATAATAATATAATAGTCAATTAAGTTAGATACTGCACTAATTTTCGAAGTGTATGATGAATGAAATATCACTTTTTTTTTTTTTTGGTTCATAACCTCGTCCAAGTTTGGTTGAAAACTTGATATTTTCCGTTTTAAATAAGTGCATTTAAAAAAAAATTTCTTTGTGACCTCCCCTCGGACCCCTAATATTGACAAGCGGACTCCAGATGGTCTTCAGACCACCTTTTCGGAACCACTGGTTTAGAAGTTTCGAAACAAGAAGTTTTAGAATTTTTAACTTTCTATTCATGTCTAATTATTTTTGTGTATTAATCCCATGAAAACCACTGCTGATAACATCAGGGTTGCCGTGGGATACATCTTAAAATTATTTCAAACACAATTTCGGCTGAAGCAGGTGACTTGGTAAATGCTATTTGATGATAAAATAATGGAACTTTTAAATTGCAAAGGGAATAGATAACTATCACAAAGATTGATTCGAATCACAATGAATTCGATAAATTTAAAATTGCGAAAACCGTTGGACTTATTTAAATCAACGATATCCATCATTGGTAAAATGGCTTATTATATCCAAACAATTTCCTGTGGTCCATTTCGTAATGGACGCTACACTACCAGGAACTGTATTCAAAATGCTTAACTATTCATATAAAATAAATGTTGTCAACAGTTGCTAAAATATTATTTTTGAGGGAACACTTTAAATTAACAATGCAAATCCCACATGCAAAGCATTCATCAACAAGAATGAAACTGCATTGATTTTATTCCAAATACAACAACAATATCGCTTTCCAAATAAAACACTTTTATTGGTCAATGGAGTTAAGTGGACCCCCTTGATTTCACTCTCTTTGGCATTGATTGTGGTGAAATGAAAAACTGTTGCACACTTCATCGCGTGACGTAACAACAATAAGCCCCGCCCACAATCTATTAGGGGCACCGCTATCCACACTTTGGTATTGCCAGTAACATAACCAATAATGATAAGTATACCAGTCCGTTTCGCTCGCTGCTGTTTAATATTCCCGAGTAGACACGTCTTCATCGCTGAATACATTGAAAGGAACAAGGCGTTATAATAGGCCTTCATGCAAATGATTTCCAGTGTTGTTTCTGGCAAACGTTCTGGAAGACCCAGAAAGCGCCAAAAAGATAAAAATATCGCCAAATATAAAAAAAAAAATATTCCGCCATCTGTTCAAAGTTTATGTGATATAAATAGCGTTCAACATTTCAGTAATGTTTCTTGAAATAAGTTTTTAATATATTTAAAAGAAAGAGAAATTCGATGGAGAAAAGTATTTTGTATTGCTTTAAAAATCTGCCATGTTAAAACCGTTAAAATTTCTTAAATTAAAAACAAACATGCCATACGAAAACAAAAAAACATAATTACTATAACAAGTCAATAAAATAAAAATTAGAATTATCTCTGGGTTAACCTAGTCCAAAGACAAAAAACATAATTTCTATAACAAGTCAACGAAATAAAAATTAGCATTATCACTGGGTTAACCTGGTCCAAAGACAAAAAACATAATTTCTATAACAAGTCAATAAAATAAAAATTAGCATTATCTCTGGGTTAACCTGGTCCAAAGACAAAAAAACATTTTTATAACAAGTCAATAAAATAAAAATTAGCATTATCTTTGGGTTAACCTGGTTAATAAAAGAACAATTATTTCAGCTTAGTAAAGGGGGGTGTTTTCTGAAATATTCAATGAGAGTTGGAGCCCACGAGTGGTCCTTGATTGCAGACCACCAGCTAGCCGATAGAAAATTCTGAATAACCTTTCTTATTACCAGGGTCCTCGCTAGGAATAGGGGGAGGGGGGATGGTCCCCCCCCCCTACCCTGTTGGTAAAGAATTGCTGTAGACGGCAAAATCGGAAAACTATTTGGCAAATTTGTGAAACATTTGGCTCTTTTTTAAATGAAACTAAGAAGTTTTAAAAACAAAAATTTTTGGGTAATTATTGTAAAAAACTGTAATTTTTTAATAGATTTTACTTCTGGTGGGGTTGGCGATTTCCAAACTAATTTTTCCTATGCAAGTGGGGAGAACGTGCAAATTACCAGACTCTAAAACAAAGTTCGTAAAATCCAGATTTGACTTGGCATTTTTAAGGCTCTTGGGGTGAAGGGTTAATGCGATAAATATCGCACGGGACATACATTTTGGTAGATTCTATCTGCATATAAATAAAATAAAAATAAAACCTCTATAGTTATTTAAATTTTGAATAAGGTATCTCAATCTGTTCTTTTAAATCATATCATAACTAATAAATCCCTTTTAATAGATACTAAGGAAAATTCAGTATTACATTTGCAACATTTATGAATTTAAACGTGATTTTTAAACATACGATTGACGATGCTGCCATCTATGAATGAGCAGAAGCGTTAAACTTTTATGATTTTTTAGCTATAAGAAATACCCTAATATATTTCATCCTTACAACGAATGTGTTTGTGTGGTGTGGGGGTATTACTGCGTTTTCTAAATTATGACTTGTAATATATGTCGCCAAATCGGCAATTTTTCTCCAAACATGGCAACACAGCCCTCCAAACGCTGCTAACTGTTCCGTTCACGCGAACTTATGAAATAAATAGTATTCTAATGTATCAGAGAATGACCGTTCCATGATGTACCACCAGGTAAAAAAAGAGACGTCATCAATTATTCTTCGTCTCTCCTTTCCATTAGCAAGTGTCGCAGTGTTCGTTGTTACGCTTAGCATTGAGATGTTGTTACGCTGTGCGTGATTGGCGCGACACCGACGTTCCGTGAATGCATTCATTCGCATTGTTCTGAACTGTTTTTTTTATGGGGGGGGGGGGGGGGGGTTAGAACAATGAAATTATCCGAGACAGCGACAGCGGTGGTCCCTATCACGGTTTTGTTGTTTTCAGGTAAACAAACTAAGTTTAGAACGCTGTTCGATTGAAGGCCGTTTCTCAGAGGAAATTCGAACGATTTGTTATAGGGTTAATTCTATAGACTCCTGCCTTATGCATTTGTACAGGAATCAGCGGGACAATAAAAATGCGTTGAATACCTTCAAGACATTAAACGCCTCTCCCTTTAACCATTATATGTTATTTATATAATTTGGTTCTAGGAAAAACCTGGAAAATATTTTGCAGAAATACACTTATTCTAATTGTTGGTTATGAAATTCATTTTTTTAACGTATTATAGACAAAATATGACTTTTGAAGTTTTAGCACTCGGGAATTTCGAATCGTTATGTTGGGAATTTCGAATCGTTATGTTGGGAATTTCGAATTGTTAAGTAAGTTGGGAATTTCGACTAGTTACGTTTTGAATTTCGAATTGTTAAGTTGGGAATTCGAACGATTTGTTATATGGTTAATTCTACAGTCTTCTGCCTTATGTATTTATACAGGAATCAGCGGGAGAATGAAAATGCGTTGAATACCTTCAAGACATTAAACGCCTCTCTCTTTAACAATGATATGTTATTTATATAATTTGGTTCTAGGAAAAACCTGGAAAATATTTTTCAGAAATAAATTTATTCTAATTGTTGTTTAAATTTTTTTTTTTTAATGTAATATAGACAAAATATGACTTTTGAAGTTTTAGCACTTGGGAATTTCAAGTAGGGAATTTCGAATAGTTAAGTAGGAAATTTCAAATCGATACGTTTTGAATTTCGAATGGTTAAGTTAGGAATTTCGAATCGTTAACTTCGAATAGTTAAGTTGGGAATTTCGAATAGTTAAATTGGCAATTTCGAATCGTTAAGTTGGGAATTTCGAATCTTTATGTTGGGAATTTCGAATCGTTAAGTTAGATAATTTCTTGTTCCCCCCCCCCCCAAAAAAAATGTGGGTTGGCACTGTCTCCAATAATCAACTTTCACAAAACTTAAAATACACAACACAGCCCATTAGCAAAGGCAGCCTTTTTCTCAAGACGAAACATGAACAAGAAAAAGAATCATTCTACGAATCCAACCATTCTGCGCCACTAAATTAGAGTTAACGTCCAGCTAGCGTGACACGCCCACAAGTGGCACCTACTTTCTGTGTCTCAGGACAGGCAGACGAAAAATAAGTTCATGTGAACCAAAGTGTGACCCTGTGACCCTTTTACTTGCAATAAATTCCCTCCTTTTAACCCTCCTCTTTATTTCGATACGCTTCACGTTCGAGTGAGCGCTGTTTGGTATTTTAATAAGCGTTTGTGGCTACTTCATGCTATTTTTCTCAGCAAATATGTAAGTTAAGGGAGCTGCTATTTTTCTCAGCAAATATGTAAGTTAAGGGAGCTGCTATTTTTCTCAGCAAATATGTAAGTTAAGGGAGCTGCTATTTTCTCAGCAAATATGTAAGTTAAGGGATCTGTTATTTTTCTCAGCAAATATATAAGTTAAGGGAGCTGCTATTTTTCTCAGCATATATGTAAGTTAAGGGAGCTGCTATTTTTCTCAGCATATATGTAAGTTAAAGGAGCTACTATTTTTCTCAGCAAATATGTAAGTTAAGGGAGCTGATATTTTTCTCAGCAAATATGTAAGTTAAAGGAGCTGCTATTTTTCTCAGCAGATATGTAAGTTAAGGGAGCTGCTATTTTTTTCAGCAAATATGTAAGTTAAGGGAGCTGCTATTTTCTCAGCAAATATGTAAGTTAAGGGAGCTGCTACTTTTCTCAGTAAATATGAAAGTTAAGGAAGTCGGAACATCCTATACCGTCAACGTTAAATTGCCATTTTTCGATGTACTTTTTCTCGGAATGTGCTATAGATACAGGCTTGAATTTTTTTCTGTGCAAACTAGAGACTTTTTAAATTAAGAAAATTAACTTTAAATGAAAAACATTATAGTTTTTTATTTTAACTCGAGACTTTCCGTTCCGTAACAAGATACCCTACCTCATTAACAAAGTCGGATAGTAGTGTCTGCTATTTGAGGAGACCCCCCAAAATTATTTTGCTGATGTGTAATTTAAAAAAAATAAAATATTCTCACCGTTGTCGGGTGTGTCGACGTCGACGTTCTCGTTGTCGCTGCTGTCCTCCGCGTCCTCACCCCTCCCGTCCTCCGGAGGCGAGGCCGTGAGGGACTCCTCCTGGTACTCCCCCCTGTGGGATCCAAACATGGAGGTTTGCCGGCTGGAAATAAAATGCATAAATTTATGACTTTGGACTGAAAATCTTTGAAATATGCGTGAAGTTTCATTAAAGTTCTCTGAATATCGAAATATATTTTTGTTTGTGTTATCCACGTATTGACGGCCCTAGAATTTTTTTTATGAGTTGCGCGATCTTCTATAAGTTGCCTTACAACACTAAATTTAATAGAGCCTTATATGCAGTCGGCTAAACGATTGATTAAGCGACATATACGATATATTTTGTTTATTAGTAGGAATAAGATAAGTGTTTTGGTTAAAAAAAAATTTATTCTGTAAGTTTTTATTAAACAACAGATCTCAATTACGTAAAAGAAAATCAACATACTATATGGGCACCTTTCTTTATTTAGCACTTGAAAAATTCTGTATTAGGTAGGAAAAATGTATACTTCGTGCTGCATCGTTATCAATGATTTTAATTGCAAGATCCGAAAGCCTTTCGGTCGAAAGTAAATACGTTTTAATTTACTCTAAAATTTCGTTCTCATTTACCACACTTGTTGAACTGTGTTAACGGACTGACTGAACTCGTGGAAGGACAACCCGGGTAGCAGAGGCGCAGATGGTACCGGGTTTTAAAAAAATAATTTATAATAAATCACAAACTAAACTAAGTAGTTTGAATCACACAAAATTGTTTCATACCAAGTAATTTAGTAACGTTTTCTATTGATGTCAGTAAAAATTACACCAACTGAATGTACAAAATGCTATAAATTTATTCGGGCAGTATTTGATTTTGACGCCCCATTGCGGTCAGCCCTCGCACCGCCCTAGGGCCGCCACTGTATTCACATAACACAAACACGAATGGATAGTTAATGTATTGTGAACTTTTATTACCTTTTGTCTTTTCTAGCTGCTCCAGAATCGCGAAATCCTTTGGCAAAAGGGTTGTTGTCGATTTTTAACCTCGTAATCTGAAAAAAAAAGTTAATAATAAAATTCAGAACTAAAGAGTAAACAGTGATTTATACAGTTTTAACCCTATAAGCGGCTTAAAAGTCTATAGAGCAGCCCTTAGCAACAACGGGGCCCTTTGTATAACCCCTAGAACTAAGTTTGCCAGATTTTATAAAAAATAGGGCGAAGCAGTTTAATTAATTTAGGGGATGAAGACGAAAAAAAAAGGGGGGGGGGGGTTATAGCAATATAGAAATGTATGGTAATGGTATTCTTCCAGACGTTTTTATTGTTAACGTTTCCACATTATATAATTGTTTCTTCAGAGCAACTGATTTCTGTGCCTCAGAGCCAGACGATCATAAGTCCACATTTGGCGATTTTTATTTTATTGCAGGTAATGCCTTAAAAGTTCGTTTTCTATCGAACCATACCACCCAAATTCACTCATTGTTTTATTATGATAATGATCGCACCGGAATGCTAGTATTATTACATTTTTAAAGTAAATCAGCGCGAAATTTAGATTTTAATAACAAAATTAGCATCTTCTTTCACTTCTATTCATTTATATTTTCGAAACGATACTGTTCTTTTTAAAAAAAATATATGTATATAATTTGGAACGAGGTTTCTGACAGTTTCTGCTGAAGTAAGTAATCTTGTACAGTCTGAAAAAATAAGTTTTCCTTCGTTAGCTTTGTTTCAGACAAGAAGCTACTTCCAACATGATTTTTGCAGAAAACACGAGTTTTAATTCCAAACCCACGCATAAACATTTCTTAGAAATTACAAAACATTTCTTTTTTATTGTGAGCAACTCATTACTCTAAAATAAGGTGATTAACCGAGAATTTCTAAAGAATTATAATACTCATCCGTCATTAGTCCTTGAAAAAACTACAAATCTAATTGGCATTCTAAATTACTTTTGATGACGCTTTATCACATGTTCTAATATCTTAAGGTGATATATGATACATAGCTTTAAACTACCATAAATTACGTAATTCGCAGTTTTTCTTTTAAAAAATCTTTTTTTTACATCCATTTAATTTATGATGGTGTTTTGATAGCCTGGATTACTATATTTCAATCATTATTGCTCTTATTACCTGACAGGTTGTAGATTGAACATTTCAACTCTTTATACGCACTATGCAAGTGAGCGGTCGTAAATATTTCCTGTGTAGAGGGTATTAATGATTTATAAACGGAGGGGGAAAGAATTTAGTTGATTGTATTTGAAATTATTATATTTCATTACCTTATAAAAACAGTTGGTGCAAAGTAAAAAACAAAAGGTACTTAAAAATTAGTTACTAAACCTACTGGTTTTTCTTTAAGTATAATTGCGTCGTACTGTTGAAAATGGGCAGTCAAAAATAAGCGAAATTTACTCATATTTGAGTACATTGAATGCTTATCATAGCTCCGAATATGTGTTTCATTTTTGAAAAGGACATGTACTCAAAAATGAGTAAAATGAATAAAAAGAGCAGTTGCCAGCATACGTAGGCTGCCTTCATAAATCTCTTTCAATAAATGTCAGTAATTACAACCAAGACTTACCGGGAATCGAACCCAGATTCTCAGGCACCGCAGTCTAGGGCCTTATCCGTTGTAGTACCAGAGCGACGTGAAGAAGTTATAAACAGAAGTAATGTTAAAAAAGTGTGTCAAAAGCATGGGAGGTAAGGTAATTGAATTATAATAACTTAGTTTCCATTTAAGCAATCGACATAAAAAAATGTAGCCAGAAAACCATCTTCTGAACAACTATTTTATATTAAATCACATTGCTCATTTGTGAGAAAGTGCAATTACTTAAATTTGTGTACGTCGTCGCCCATTTACGATGCAATTGTACTCAAAGAAAAATGAACATGTTCAGGTACTCATTTCAAGTACCTTTTTTTTTACAGTGTATGAACGATGCAATTGAACAAACACGCTTGTAAATATTTCTTGTGTAGAGGGTATTAATGATTTATAAGGGGGGGGGGGGGGAGATAAAAGAATTTAGTGGATTAATGTCTTTGAAATGATTATATTTCGTTACTTATAAAAACTGTTGGTGCACTGTAAAAAAAAGGTACTTAAAAATGAGTATCTAAACCTCTTTTTCTTTAAGTGTAATTTCACCGTAAAAGGGCATATGACGTACTCAAATGTAATTGACCGTACTTTCTCAAAAATTAGCTATGTGGTTTTATGTTGCTCATTACAGCTTCTGTTCAAGCGATTTTAATGAAAACTGACAAACTTAAAATAGTTGTTGAAAAAAATTATTTTTCGAGTTATTTGATGTCGATTGCTGAAACGGAAATTGAGTTATTACAACTCAATATCTTATTTCCCATTCTTTTGGAATACCTTTAATAAAAAAATATGTTTATAAATTCTTAATATCGCTCTGGTAGTTTAACGGATAAGGCACTGGACCGCGGTGTAGAGGATCTGGGTTCGATTTCGGGTAAGACTTATAAAATCAAAACCATCAATAGAGCGTTGTGAAGTATCAATGGATGAATCGTTAAAGCATATTTAATTTCCATTTTGAACCATCTGGCTTAATTAAAGCTAAAAATATTTTTTATCGGAAAAAACGATCAGTTTACGATAAAAAAAAATGAAATTTGCGTAGAAATGGCCTAAGTATCTAAATACCGGAATTGGTGATTAATTTGCCAAGTTGGTTTAGAGATGACTAAGTACAATTAAAGTGGTATGTTGTTGGTCTAGAAATGAAATCGCAAGAAAAAAAACTTGCGTATAAATTTGATTAATGATTAATGCAAGTTTATGTGATGCTGCATACAAAAATTGTTAGGCATGATGTAAGAAAAAGAAGAAAAAAATCTGCCACATTTTTTTCTTTAGAATTAAGAAAATTCAAAATCCATCAAACAATTTTTGCAATCATAAAGTTGTTTTCACAACTTGTAAGTTTACAGAATATTCCCTGTTCTTTGCCCATTTTGAAATTGTAAATGCGGTTTTTGCAATTAAAAGTTGTTTTTACAGCTTGGAAGTTTATAGAATATTCCTTGTTCTTGCCCATTTCGAAATTGCAAATGCGGTTTTTGCAATTAAAAGTTATTTTTACTTCTTGGAAGTTTACAGAATATTCCTTATTCTTGCCCATTTTGAAATTGCAAATTGCGGTTTTTGCAATTAAAAATTGTTTTTACAGCTTGGACGTTTGCAGAATATTCCCCGTTCTTGTCCAGTTTGAAATTGCAAATTGCGGTTTTTGCAATTAAAAATTGTTTTTACAGCTTGGACGTTTGCAGAATATTCCCCGTTCTTGTCCAGTTTGAAATTGCAAATGCGGTTTTTGCAATTAAAATTTGTTTTCACGGCGTTTTTGGGGAATTTAAATAATTTTTTCTGTGCATGCTCTTTTTGAAACTGCAAATGCGATATTTGCAATTGAAGACGTTAGTACCAAAAGTGCTTAAGCACATTTGCTTTACTTTTTCCTACAATTCTATTTGGCAATGTTTTCACTTGCCTCAATCGCTCGAAATAATATAAACAAGTAGATAAATGTACTTATGTACTTTTGACACTAAAGTTTTCAATCGTAAAGTGGTTTTCCCAACTTGGAGGTTAAAGTATTTTTTCCTGTGTAAACTATTTTATACTATTTAACTTTTTTAAATAATTGTAAAGAGATATTTTGTAAATTATATAAGAAATCTTTAAATTTGACAAATATTTTAAAATGGCGTATTTTCATTTATTTAAAAATTAGGTAAATTTCTGGGAGAATCGGAAACCAGGGAACGTGATATCACATCCATTTGCTGTAGGGAGGTAATTTTCAACTACATACAAAATTTTATTAACAAACTAAAAAACACAGATTGCCTTCATAGTTAACATAAGTCGTATTTGATAAGTCTAAATAAAGTTCAAATATTTAAGTCTTTATACTGCACATAAAACAGAAGAGTTTGTAAATATTTTATCAAATTTGATTTTTTCTCCCAACAAAATAAACAACATAAATAAAATAAGGTTGCATAACATTTTTAAATCCGATTAAGCAAATTTGAATTGAATTTTTAGGTATATGAGAATTTAAAGTTATTCCGTAATTTCATTCGAACAAAAACACATTCGTGTTATGACGAATAAAATTCTTGAGACATCAAATAATCAAAAGTTTCCTTTGAAGTAAGATGTGTTTGTTTGCACTTAAAATATAAAAGTATTTTCGAATCATCCACTTTTCGTAAAGTAAAATATTTTCTTATAATTTCAGTTTTGTAGCTGCATTAAACTTTACAATCATTTCGGTGTTCTTCATTTCACGGTTTGTGGTTTTTGAATGTGATGATTTTACGATAACGCAAATCTATTATGGTGAATTTATAACCGGGTATGATAAATCAATATTTTTATGTTTCAAAGCAATATAAACTAACAAGATTTTTGTATGAAGTCCAATTTTGGTCTATATTCATTTATATATATTTTTAAAACCTTAAAGGCGAAATAATAACTTATGATGTTTTCAAGTTTTTCATTTAGAAACATGCGAAGTCAAATAACATGCACAATGATTGGCTAAATAATATTGAATAAATTCTTTTATAAATTACATAGTGCTCTGTATAAATTTAATATACGATGTGTTTAGTAAAGGATGACATGCATAATTCTAACTTGCATGGGTAATTTTTTTTAACTTAACTTTTTTTTCTAATGTGATTTGTTTAAAATGTATTTTGAAAACGACTTATTTATCGTAGTAATTTTTATAAGAAATTTTCGATATGACGAAGTATTTAATGTTGTCATTATCGTTAACAGTTAAGTATACGTAATAATAATTACGTATTAATTTAGTTAAATTTGATATGTAGGGAAAAATTCTGTAAAATTAATAAAAAGTTTAATTTAAGCCTATTTTACAAAAAGTTTGGTGTAAATTTTGTTACCGTTTTAACGCCCTGACGCGCAAGCGATTTTTGAAATTTATAAGTTGTTTTTCCTGCATGGAAGTTTATTTAATAATTCTTGTGCAAACTTTTTTTATATAATTTAATTGTTTTTAATTAATTGTGAAGACATGTCTTATAATTTATACCGCAAATTAAAAAAAATATTGTAAAGTTGTGTATTTTTATGAATTTAAAAATTGTTCGCATTTTTAGTAAAACTGGATATCATTGGACGTGATATCACTATACGTGATATCACTGTACGTGATATCACTGTACGTGATATCACTGTACGTGATATCACTGTACGTGATATCACTGAACGTGATATCATTGGACGGCATATCACTGGACGATATATGTCTGGACGGGATATCATTTGACCGGATATCACTGGACGTGATATCACTGGACGTGATATCATTTGACGTGATATCACTGGACGTGATATCATTGGACGTGATATCACTGGACGTGATATCTCATTGGACGTGATATCTCATTGGACGTGATATCACTGAACGTGATATCACTGAACGTGATATCACTGTACGTGATATCATTGGACGGGATATCATTGGACGAGATATGTCTGGACGGGATATCATTTGACGTGATATCACTGTACGTGATATCATTGGATATGATATCACTGGACGTGATATCTCATTGGACGTGATATCTCATTGGACGTGATATCACTGAACGTGATATCACTAAACGTGATATCATTGGACGGGATATCACTGGACGAGATATGTCTGGACGGGATATCATTTGACGTGATATCACTGTACGTGATATCATTGGACATGATATCACTGGACGTGATACCTCACTGGACGTGATATCTCATTGGACGTGATCTCATTGGACGTGATATCTCATTCGACGTGATCTCATTGGACGTGATATCTCATTCTACGTGATATCACTGAACGTGATATCACTAGACGTGATATCACGTCAATGAGCGTCAGAGGGTTAAATGGAAAATAAATGTGTATTTAATGTATTTTTTTAAAAATAAAATTCTATAAAAATTCTTAACACATCTTCAATATGCACAACTCCATTTATATAAACTCCATAAAATTAAAACCTTTTTAGCAATAACAAATACAATTAAACAACAACTGGGACCTACATCCTACTTAAATAGACTAATTTACACAAAGTAAAACTTAACATGAATCTCAATCCCATGTGTAAGAATCCCATTTAAATGCCTCAGCTTATTTTAATAACTTTTAGCTTAATGAGCTGTGCAAATCGCAAGTACAAATGAAATCAAATCCTAATTACAATTACTAATGCAAACCTAGCACTTTACCCGGCTGACAAGTTAATTGAGCTGAGATTTACCCGACTGTATAATTCGGATATTTCAACGAATGTTTATTAATTTAAAATCATTTAATGCCTTTGCAGGAGCTCAAAAATCAACTAAATTATAGATTCTCACGAGTATTACAATTATGGGATGTCATTAAGTGTATCGCAATAAATGAAATTAAATGGGAAGCAGAGATGTTTATCAATTGGATTACTGATGGAGTTTGTTAATTGCTTTTAATTAAATACTCTTTTCAGAGCCCCCGGGGAATTTTTTTCATTAAAAATTGTAATTAAGGGTAGTCAGGGGCGAAACGTGTATAATAAAATGTGCTTGTTTAATTAATTGAATATTTAGATGAGTTTTTAAATGTTTTTTCACCCGTTGAAAAACTTCATTTGCACAATTTTTTTCTTTTCACAAGTCGCCTTGTTTTTTCTACATTAGTTAAAAAAAAACTACGTCTGTGCGATGCAAAAAAATAAAAATAATCACAAAATAAATTAAGATTTTTTTTTAGTTTAGAAATAAAACAGCATTTCATTCTGTTACTTAAAAGAATATTCAGATATTTGATTCTACGAATTATACAATACAAAACTATTTGGAAGATATTTACATTACAAAATCTATTAAAATTTTTTAGATTTTTAAAATATTTTGTAACTGTTTGGCGCTAAGTAACTTATCAGCTTATCTTTGGTGTCTTTAACACCGTCATTAAACAAACAAACCAATCAACGTATGGTTCCTTTTATATAATTTTCGAAGGCAGTTAATTTAACACTTGCTTGATCTCAATTAATTTACTTGATCTAATAGGTCTAAATTTAATTAATAAAAGTAGAATGTAAATAGCAGAAAATTAAATTCTAGAATGAAAAATAAATCGTGCAGTGATGAACAAATAGGTATTTTTAAATATACTTTTTAATAATAAATACTTTAAATCTTTATATATAATTCTCTTACGCGGGGATTGAAAAACGCTGTTTTTCTCTACGCGGAATGGCAACAGTTAGTTTGTTTACAAAATTCTGTTGCGCCCACATTTTTATTTTGTAATTATGTAAGCCATTTTGACGATTAACCTCTTCAATTTATTGGTAAATAATTATTTTGATGATGTCAGCTTAAATCAGGAAGAATATAAGCCGGGGGTTGGAGCGTCAGCGGAGTAGGGGGGCGGAGTCTCCTCGTATATAAAAAACACACTAAAGGAAGCACTTCTGTAATACTATACTACTATAAATTGTTTACTTAAAAACAAAAATCGGAATAGCACTATTTAAATTTTTTTTAATTACACTTTTATTAAAAATCATCAGTATAGATAACTAGAGCAAATGGAAAATAGAGTAATTTTAACTGCGACTTTTTGTGCACTTTTCATTTATAATATACATTTTTAAATTTAAACAAACTTAATTTCTTAAACATGTTTGTTTGATATTTCTGTACAATAACGAATATTTTAATTTTAACTATTAAATGGACTACTTTACGAATCAATAAGCAAAAAACGATTTGAAAATTTTCTTGTTCTGATTGGCTGATGATAATTGCCCATAATGTAATGGCCGAGTGACATTGGCGGATCCAGGGAACTTGGGGCAATTGCCCAGTAAAATACGCTATTGACCAAACTTAAATGGATATAATTCTTCCTTTCGCCTGAAGACTACCACATATTAAATTATTCCTAAACGTTTTTTTATTACTTATTTTGTTTGTATAAATCTTCAAAATGCTAAATTTGGTGGAATGGGGGAAGGAATCGGTATCCACTTCAAGCTGACCATATAGCGACAGTGGCGTAACAATTAAAAAAAAAATAAGGGGGGGGGGAGGGGCTCAACTAATTCCATTCCCAGAATGTTTACTAATATAAAAGTAACTGCTAATTAGAAGTTATTCTAAATAGTAATTAGAATTAGCGTGTGTTAATCAAAAGTGATTTGTAACTACCTAGTTAACTGCATAAATATCTTGAGAAATGACCAATTATGTTATTAAAATTATAATATACATATATGTAGTTTAACTGATTGATATAATAACTGACTACCAAACAAAATTTTGGGTGTTTGGCACCTTACTTCTGGATAGGCTTTAATTTTGTTTACAAATATCGGAACAGTTCTTATTTTACAATTATTATCTCTGTATACAATAAATATGTGCTTTTATTAAAATTGAAGCTTAAATATATAAAGATGTCAATTTGCTTTCTTTTAAATATCTTCACATGACGATATCGAAACAATGACTACCAATGTTACCAGATCAAGCAGGTTCAGTAATTTTAAATTTCGATTTTAATTTACCCATTTATTTTATTAAAATATGCACCACGAAACCTAAAAAATATATACACCCAATCAAAACAAAACTGCAGAAAAGGACAGGGTTCGATTGTGGAACCTTTCGATCCATAGCAAGACGAGCAATTCCTCGTGGCCAAAGCGATCGTCATTGTCGTGTATTTGAATATGCTGTTTAAATCAAAATGATATTAATTGTAAAAATGGCCTGTTTGTTCTGAACTTACCTTCTCGTTCTGGTAGGCCGTGACTGCGATGAACTCCGTCTCCTTGAAGACGTACGTCCTGAAGGTGGAGTAGGGGAGCTTGAGGATGTCGTTGGCCCGCACCAGGTGGAACCGGGGCTGGTACTTGTGCATCGAGTTCAGGATCGTCTGCAATGAGATAAAAATGATTTTAAAATCTGATGTGCAACATCCTGTAACTTTCAAAATGTACAAATTCACGCGTTGGAAACCTTTTTTTATGCCGTTTTTGGAACTACAGCCTTTTACTGAAATTATGCGCAATTACTTTTAAAAAGCACGTTAGAGATTTGATGGACTACTAAAGCAATTTAGAGATTTGATGGTGTTCTGTGTGGGTGCCATATTTCCAAAGAAAAACTACATTTTTGTCACCCTACATTAGGGTTGCTAATGGGACGCAATCTGCAAGTCCCGAGATTCGACCGGCATTTATTGTTTATGTATGTTTCGTAGAGCCTTTAAAAGCCTATGTGGTGAAATAACTATAAATTTCATCAAATTGGAGTCAACAAATGTATTTAGCTAAATTATATTAAACGGTCTCCCTTAGCGACTTTTCTATTTCGTTGCCAATTAAAAAACTCTTCAATTTCCCTTCTGCAGGGTTGTTGGAATGGAAGGGTAACCAGATTTGGCGGAAAATCAGGTGCACCGAAGGGTACATTTTTACCGTATGAGGAATATTGAAAATTATTAATATGGTTTGTAATTATTAATATGTTAGGATTGGTATGAGTTAAAGCGTGGAATAATTGATTTTTTAAGCAAATAGACGAGAATGCTGTGAAAAAATCAGGTGTTCTTTAGTGTAATACTACTGCAAATTTCCTAAATTTAATGACTTCGGGATTATAAGTTTAGTAATTACTAAATTAAACATAAACAAGTGATTGTAAATGTTAATTAGTTTATATTTTCGTAGGAAAAAGTTTAATGCTTGTTTTTCTTAATTACAAAATCGTTATGTTGTATTATATAAGTTTAATTATTTGAATTCTATAAATGACTACATGAATAAATTTGGCAGGAATTTAAACACGTAAATTTTAAATTAATTTTGTTTAAAGTTATAACTATTTACGATAAACAAAATGTATATATATTTAGAGGTAGATTGTGCTTTTCTTCAACGCCAGCTAAATAAAATCTGACCTAGTACTTAAACTTGTGAATTTAAAGTTTCCCGGTAAGTTATTATTTAACAAACCACGTTTCCAGGTTATGAATGAATATATAACACAAAACAATCTTATGTTATAATTCAAAGATTTTGATCGAACACAGTTTCCCTGATCATATTTCAGAAAGAATAACGCCTATGGGTAAAATGAAAATATAAATGAGAAAGCAAATGATAGTGTTTTGCAATGCATGTGCAGTACAGCCTTATCTGATAAGATTGTTTTAGGAGTGAAAATGATTAATCGAACACTTAGAGAACGAATCACCACCCTCCGCCCTTATTTGATAGATAACCACTGGGACTATCGATATAGATTTTAACGAATGTCTATCGATACGTAAAATTAGGTACGATATATAATACAGTGTTCATTTTGGGCGATTTTAAAGGCCTTCGTCCCTTTATACTTAGAACAATTCCTTTTTATACACTAATAATCACCCTTCTTGCTCTTTCTAAAACCCACAATTCATCTGGCAATTTTATAGAGTATCAAATCTTATACTTTTCACTTCAGCAGCAGAAATTAGTTATTTTTTCCTTTCGTTAAGAACGGAATCCGCACTAATCTAAAATGGGATTTTCTGCGGCAATTTTTCGACGTTAGAGTAGTTTCGACGAAAAAAACGCGATTATTCAGAGCTTGATAATGAAAATTGTGTCCTCATTCAAGTGCCCTTACGAAAATCAAAAAGCCGTTTTTCTTAAAATAGCGCCCTGCCCCTTTTTGTTTCTAGATGGTGATTGTTCAAAGGTGATTTTATTTATTTTAAATCAGTAACTTGTAAATATCAAGAAATCCTAATTTAGTAGTTATCTAAATCAATCAAAAATATGTAATGTAACATATCTTATTTATAACTAATTTACATGTTTAGAAAAATAACTTTTTTTTTACGGTAAAAGCTAAGAAGTCTTTTAGACCAATTTTGATGATTAATCGATTTCATTTTAATTAGTAGTATGAATATTTAGATCAACAAATGAAGTTCAAATGATACGAACTATTACTTCGCTAAATTGAGTTATATTTACATTTATACATTAGCGCAGCTAACAACTTATATTTGTATAAGCATATTTTTTTTATCTCACGTAACAATGATTAATTATTAACTATTAATTTAACTTTTACATGATCTATTAAAATGGGGAAAACAGTAGCAGTACTAATAATTGATTATAAAAAAATAGATGGATTATCTAAAAAAATTATATGTATGAAGTTGGATTTCCTCAAAAGCATAAAAATGTATTAATAAATTGTTTTATAGCAATGTTTTTTGAACATTTTATTTTCTCATTTGATAAACATCTCATTCGATAACATCTCACAAACATTTCATTTATTAAATTAAAAAATCTGTTAAATAAAAATTATATATATTAAAAAACACTTGTATATATTTACTATAAACAATTTTCGAAAGTTAAAAGGAGACTTTTTTCCATTATTTATATAAAAAATAAAATGTTCGGAATCTTATCTGGTAAAATTGCAGAAAAAAAGACATAGCAAATCTAAAACAGCTTTTTTTTTTCAATAAAACCGATTTTCAGAATTATATTATGAGATTTTCAAAATTATATTATTTTTAAATAAGAAACAGAAAAGAAAATCCATATTCGAAATTAAAAAAATGAAAAAAAAATTCGTTACGCTAGATTACGGAAGGGAAAAAAATTACCATTCTCAACTTAATATTTCGTTTTACATCAATCATCTTTACATGTATATAAAAAAACAAAATAAATATCATTCATTACACTTTCATTAATGAAAAAAAAAATCGAGGAAATATATATATCGAGCCAATATTACTACCCTGTTTCAAGCAACCTCAAAAAAATTACGTTGCCAGAACATTCTAAAAAACAACAGACGATTTTTTGGATAGCATCCGTCTCGGAGGCCTCTCGCCATCACGTGACAGGTAGGCAGGTGGTGCGGCAACCCCCCCCCCCCCTTCTTACCCCCATAAATATCGTTATGTCGACCCCCCTTTCAAAAAAAGAAAAGAAAAAAAGGAGCTCCAATGATTTTTAGGTTATAATTAGGGATGATACTGCCCCAGGGCTCTTTGTTTTAGAGAAGAAAAATGGGTATCAAATGTGATTAGGTCTAGCATAGTGCTTAACGTTGATAACTGCATCAGTTTGGGGGTAGAAATTTTTATGTGCTTGGTTTTTTTGTTAGTTGTTTTTTTACGGCGTATTTTTCTATCTATCTCTCCCTCCCTTTTGTCATTGCAGATGAGAAATAACCTGGGATTTTACGGCTGTGCATTGTGTAGGAATTTACCTGAATAAACGGGAATTAAATTAGTTTTATATATTGATTTAGTTTGTGAATGCGCTACAAATTCATCTGCGACACGTTCTACACTGTTAAAAAAAGGTAATTAAAAATAAGTGAAGTTTACTCATTTTTGATTATATTCAATGCATACCATAGCTCTGAATATGTCACTTTCAGTTTTGAAAAAGATATGTACTCAAAAATAAGTAAAAATGAATAAAAAGATCAGTCGCTTGCCTACATAGGCTGCCTTCATAAATCCCTTTCAACAGTTACAACTGCGAATCACTAGGAATCGAACACAATCCGTCTGCTTCATGTCCTCCGTACCAAAGTCCAGGGTCTTATCCGTTGTACTATTAGACTACCAGAGCGACATGAAGAAGTTATAAACATAAGTAATGATAAAAAGGCGTAGCAAAAGAATGGGAAGTAAAATAATTGAGTCGTAATAACTCAGTTTCCATTTAAGCGATCGACATCAAATAATGTGGAGAACCGTCTTCTGAACAACTATTTTAAGTTTGTCAAGTCGCTCTGTTAAGATGGCTTAAACAGAAGCTGATATTACCAATATTAAATCACACTGCTCATTTTATGGGAAAGTACGATTACTTCAATTTGAGTACGTCATCGCTCATTTACGATGCAATTGTACTCAAAGAAAAACGAGTACGTCCATGTACTCATTTTTAAGCACATTTTTTTTTACAATGTAAAAATAACTCACAGAAACAACACTTTCGATTTCTGTAGAATTCTGCTATCGTTATTCGACAATTGTTTTGTCATTGAATCATTTGACTTTTCACGAAAAAGAATCTTCAAATTTTTAACGAAAGTAATTTACTCAGAATCTTTTCCGGTTATATCAGCTAATTTTTGTTTATTTCACGTATATTGCCAAAATTTAAACGAGCTTTTTCGTGTTGGATAGAGCGCCTGACTTTATGCCAAGAGATCGCTGGTTCGAGTCGGCCGCCGGTATTTACTTGAAATCGTCCTCATTATTAACGAAATAAATTTTGTGAAAAAAAAACGACAAAACGAATTTCCTCAGTTTGTCAAAATATTTAATCGGAGCATATAGTTGGGGTAGGTTTCGTCAAAAATAATGAACGTTTCCTGAAAAATGAGCATGCGTTTTTAACAGTGAATAGTATTTAAAAAAAAATTACAAACTTAGTGATATTTGGAACCCAAGAGTTAAGAATATAGATACAGGTATTAATTTAACTTTTCAATATCAACTTTTTTAACTATCGAAATAAGCAATCATTAGCTAATTGAAGAAGCAAACTATTATTTGGAAAGGTTTGTTGTAAAACCGTTCTTGCAGAAGTTACACTTCCACAGCGTATGTTGTCAAATATATTGTGCTGATAACTCAGGATTGAAGCTTGTCACTGACCAACAAAATGAAGTTCATTTATAATTAATATAACTTCTTCATTATACGTTAATAGACTTAATTTTTTTATTTTATAAAGATCATTCATAAGATCATCATAAAAATCATTCAAATGTGCACATTTGAATTTGGACAAAGATTTAATTGAAATTTTAATGATACAACCGCAATCAGAGTGAGTTATATGAAAGTGTGAAATAATAAAAATTCTATTTTTAATTTAAAATAACAGACAATTCATTAGACTTATATAAATTAATTCATGAAGAACATAATTTGTTAAGAACAATACATATTAGAGTGTAGTAACATTAATTCGTTTAACTATTACGTTAAGATGGAAATTGCTATGTTTGGGGCCAATCAAAACTAAGAAGGAAGTAACGATAAATTGCAAGTTAACTATATTTAAGGGGGTCCAATACCCAAAATTCGCAAAAAAAGTCATTTTTTTTATATTTAAAAAATAATATTCAAACTTATCTTAATAACTCCCAAAAAACTGCTTCAAAAAATTCCTATTACTTTTTTAGTTATGAATGTTTTAATGATGTGTTCTTATAACATAGTTGTATCCTATGTAAACTTTAAAAGCAAATATCTCTGTTCGTGGTTTTGAAATTTAATGAACACTAAAAATGCTAAGGCTTTTTTACTATTATACTTAAAATCATAATTTTTGTGTGTATAGCAAGATAAATATATTTTAAATAGATGTATGCATTCAGATTTCCTATTTTTACCATAATTTGTTTTTTAAAACCACTTAAAATGGAATTTTATTTTTTTTTCGTCAATTTTTTTTCCAAAATTTCTAATATATTTTATTTTTTTAAAGTGATGTATCTGAATCAAAATTTGAATGCATACATCTATTTACATATTATTCAAGATCTTAAATAAAAAAAAAATTTTCAAAATATTGAAAAACAAAAAAGGAGTAGGAATTTTAAAATTGTTAAAAAATTTACTAAAATTTTAATTTAAAAATAAATGTGCAATTTAAAAAAAAATTTGAGCGTCTTAAAATGGTTTTTTATGCATATTTAGAAAGAGAAAAAAAATTGGATTGTACAAGTATAAAAATAAAAAAAAAAATGTCGAAGGTATCGGACCCCCTTAAAACATATGGATAAGCATATTTTTTAGGCAGTGGATTTCATCTCATCTTCTGTAGAACGAGCTCCGAACAGATTTGATCAATAGCATAAAATATTCCAGGTAAAGCCGGAAGCAATAAAAATTATATTGCCTTTTTACTAAGGGAATATATAGATATGCGCCTTTTATTGTGTTTCGTAGTAGTATTATTATCTTATTTCAATACGATATTCCTTGTAGTATAGCAGGAAATTATATTATGAACATTAAATAAATTAATGGTACAGAATGAAATTAATTACTTTTAGGTTCCGATTCTAATAAAAATATTTATATTTGTCTATGAACAGTATTGCTGAATATATTGTAAATTAATGCTGCTATGGCTTTAAAAAATCTGTAAAATTTTGTTTTTTTAGCGGGACTGATGAACTAATTTAATTTAAGGCGGTAGATTTACATCGTCATTCAGCGGAAATAAAACTAATACTTTTCGAATTATAATTTAATTTATAAAGTTTAAATTGTATTCTAAATATTTGCATACAATTTCTTACTTACAAATTTTTAAATTCAAATTTAAGTATTAAAAGTTTGTTTGGAAATAATTTGATAGCACTACAATATACAATAAGGCATTATATACACACACTGTTAAAAATGTATTCTCATATTTGACGAAACTTTTGGTATTTTTGCCGAAACAGATGCATGTTATATGCTTCGATTAAACATTTCGTCAAATTGGGGATATTCATTTTGTAGTTTTTTTAACGAAATTTATTTCGTAAAAAATGAGGACGATTTAAATAATATAATAATTCAACATCATACAATTTCTTACTTACAAATTTTTAAATTCAAATTTAAATATTAAAAGTTTGTTTAGAAAGTAGAAACAATTTGTGTAATAGCACTACAGTATACAATAAGACATTACATACATACACACACTGTTAAAAATGTATTCTCATATCTGATGAAGCTTTTGGCATTTTTGCCGAAACAGAAGCATGCCATATGCTCCGATCAAATTTCGTCAAACTGCAGAAATTTATGTGGTCGTTTTTTTTAACAAAATTTATTTCGTCAGAAATAAGGACGATTTTAAATAACATAATAATTCAATACCGACGAGCTGACTCGAACTGCGAACCTATCGTTCCAGAGTCCAGCTCTCTATCCACTCGGCCAATAAGACTAGATTGAATTTTGACGTTATAAGTATAAGAACTAAACATGAGATGATGACCCACAAAAGGAATCTAAGTGAATAATTTCGTTCAAAATTTGAGAATTTTTATTTCGCCAAAAGTCACGCTATTCAATGACGAAACGATTGTCAAATATAACGAAAGTAGCCTTGACGATCGCAGAATTCTCAAAAATGACAGTGTGATTTTTGAGAGTGTAATAAATATATCAAATATATTTTCTAATATTCCAGTTAGCATTTCTGACTGAAAACTAATGTTCATAAGCCAAGGGGCAATTAAATGAACAGTTCTCTTGAAGATCAACCCACAATATATCAATTCTTGGCTATGGATTTGAAATTATGCAGATGTACTCAATTTTTAGTAGCCAAATGAGATTAAGAATGAAATCTAACCCCAAAACAAATATTCTATTTTAGCGATGTTTGGAATTTTAAGAAGCTAACGACGGATCATTGTAACAAATTCTATAACCAACCACCCAACTCTCGTTTCACCTTCTTCATAGCAATTTTGACAGCCCAGCTTGAAATGGTCGTTCCTCGAAAATTGGTACCTACCACCAGACAGTTGGCGTTAAAATAGTAATTGTTGGCTCGAGTTCTTCTATATCATTATGGCAATTCTTCATCTTTTCTTCTGTATTTAGTCCTATTTTTCCCTTCTCTCTAAACGAGATGTATATTTAGGTAGGTGCTCTGTTTTGGACATGTATGTTTTGCTGCTTGTGGGTAAGCGTTTGCCCAATGATAGAATGATCACTTATTCTCAGAAACACGTACAATTTTGAAGGATTGCTGTGGAAACAAGAAATCGATGTTACTATTTTTAAAAAAATGCAATTTCCTTGCAGTCCTCATAAATAAATTTTTCGAAATTGTTACAAACATTAAAGTGAATATGAACAGAACCGTCAACAATCCATTCCATGAGCTTATGTCCTTAAAAAGTATTCTAAAAGTCTTCTATTATTGGACGTTATTAAATTAAAAAGACGTTATTGAATTAAAAAGATGGTATTTATTTAAAAAGACGTTACTGAATTAAAAAGATGTTATGGAATTTAAATGATGTTATTGAGGGAGATAGAGAAAAAATAAAAAATAAAAATACATGTTATTGATAGAGAAAAAGATAATTAAAAAGCGGTTATTGAATTAAAAAAAATATTAAAATAAAAAGAGGTCATTGAATTAAAAGAAGTTCTTGAATTAAAAAGAAGTTCTTGAATTAATTAGACGTTCTTGAAATAAATAGACGTCATTGAATTAAAATGATATTTTTTAAATTAAAAAAGATGTAATTGAATTAAAATGAAGTTATTGAATTAATTAGACGTTTTGAATTAATTATACGTTATTGAATTAATTAGACGTTTGTGAATTAATTAGACGTAAATGAAATAATTAGACGTTTGTGAATTAAAATGATATTATTAAATTTAAAAGCAGTAATTGAATTAAAAAGAACTTACGATTAAAAATGTGTTATTAAATTGATGTTATGGAATTAAATAGAAATTTTTCTGTTGTTATTGAATTGTATATTTTTGTTATTATACGTGTAATAAATTTTACTCTGATTATATGCTCTATAAATCACATTAACTTTTAAAGACAATGCTTCAGATCACATGTGTAAAATAGTTTCCTCACTAGTAACATGTAATGTCAAGACCAAACGTGTAATGTCAAGACCAAACGTGTAATGTCAAGACCAAACGTGAGAAAATTTTAATAACCTAAACTATGCTGCTTAAAATGAACAAAAATATATTGTACCATGCAGTACTGAAAAAGGGTTATTTAAAATTGACGAAGTCTTCTTTTTTATTAAACTCTAATTAAATTTTTCGTCGAAACTGATGCATATCTTCTTCAATTTTTAACACAATTTAAAAACTTCGAAATATTATATATTTTTGACAAATTTATCTCGTTATTTTCGACGAAAATTTTAATCCCGAACTTTCAACACATATGAGAAATCCTTTTCAAGAGACTCGATATTCATGTACGACATTTATATGACTATTTTTACTTCAATCCTTGAATCCTACTACTTGAATCCTCAAGCCTTTAAAGTTGGTGTTATTGTATATGAAATACATCAGTAAAAAGCGAAATAGCTGATCTTAACTTTATTATGAGAGCAAGTTGCATTCTCAAGGTTCCCTCAGTGATTGATTCATTAGGTGCCAATTTCCCAAAGGTCGACAGTGTTCAGCAATCGTTTTTATATAGCCCAACTCGATCTAGAAACCGTCTTAAAAAACCCATAACTCAGGTACTTAAAACCATTTCATTCCTGACACGTATAATACCTCGTTGTCAGGTTGGCCACAAGAAAATAAACGCTCGCCAACCACACACATCGATAAAACTCATATCTCCAGATGCATCTCCCCATCCTTTCATTGTTTGCAATGGCGATAACCATCCTCTCAAAAAAGGGCGTAGGATTTATAATAAAATTACCTCTTGGCCACCTCATGAAAGTTACCTGGATTATTTTTTACGACACTGAGAATCGTGGTTGCTCAGCACGAATCCCAATGCCTTTCCAGTACGCCAATATTACCAATAGGAATCAGTCGGAATGGACACGGTAATATTAACAGATTAATTTGCTCTGCCTTATATTATTGTTATTTGAGTCGTCCAGTTTTAAAACTCGTTATACATCCAGATTTTTTACAGGAAGTAATTTCTTTTGTAGAGTTTAATTTTCGAGCTGACTGCTTGAAATTTGGCATTTCAATGAAAAATTTTGTTCTGAATCCGATTTCATAAGTACATTTCTTATTTTTTATATAGTTTTTGCGTTACTTAACAAGTTTTTTTTTTTGGAATTACAGAGTTTTGCTGTAGTATGAAGAATTTATTAAATTGTGCGGCAACATTTCCCACATTTGAAATAATGTTGCCATTCTCTTACACAAAAATAAGTGAAAAATATTGATAGGAGCCTGGTAATACTGAAAAAAAACAGTGGAGAAAAGAGCGAGGATTTAACGAGATCAGCTGCCAAACCAAGTGCACCAAGTACTTACAGTTGAGGATATAACAAGTTTTTACGCAATTTGAATCTAATAGATTTAACAGGTTTGCGCAGCAGTCTGATTTAAATAGTTTTTTTAGCAGTATTCTGGTTTTCGAAGGTTTAGAATTGCTTTGTAACTGTTTGACTTACGGATCCCACAGAGGTTGGTTCAACGAAGAAAAGGACGCGAAAATTCTGATTTTTTTTTTTATTTAACGAGTTTTGTGCAATTGGAGATATTTTAGGTATATGGACATTGGACATCAGCTGCCACTTGTGAGAAATAAAAATAATATTGATAATAAGCTAATAATTTTTATAAACAACTTCAGAACCTCTTCGCCACTTGAAGAAAGTTACATAGATTACATTTTTTACGACACTGAGAATCGTGGTCGCTCAGCTCGAATCTCATTCCAATTCCGCTACGCCAATATACCCAATAGGAATCGGCCGAGATCGGAACCCCAATGTTAACAGATATGCCACCGTATTTTCTCTAGGCGTTTTGGAAGGTATGGACATCAGCTGCCTCTTGCGAAAATTAAAAGATCATTGATAATAGGCTAACAATTTTTAATAACTTCAGAATAAAGTTACCTCCTGGCCACTTGAAGAAAGTTACATTGATTAAATTTTTTTACGACACTGAGAATCGTGGTCGCTCAGCACGAATCTTATTCCTTTCCGTACTCCAATATTCCCAATAAGAATCGGCCAGGATCGTTACGCCAATGTTAACAGATATGGCACCGTATTTGCTCTGGTCGTTTTGTAAGGTATGGGACATTGGACATCAGCTGCCTCTTGCGAAAATTAAAAGCTCATTGATAATAAGCTAACAACTTTTAATAACTTCAGAATAAAGTTACCTCCTGGCCACTTGAAGAAAGTTACATTGATTACATTTTTTTACGACACTGAGAATCGTGGTCGCCTAGCACGAATCTCATTCCTTTCCCATATTTCCAATATGAATCGGCCGGAATCGGCACGCTAATGTTAACAGATATGGCACCGTATTTGCTCTGGGCGTTTTTGAAGGTATGGACATTGGACATCAGCTGCCACTTGAAACAACTGGAATTAACAGGATTCGTGACCTTTTTGACGGTATAACTCGATAAGTGATTTCTGGATTCCGAAATGAAGGAAGGCTTTTCTTGTAGGAATTATGTGTGCTTTCGTGAATTGGGGTGTTTGTGTTGCATGGAGAATGTGATGTACACCTGGAGAGGAGAATTTTGTTTTGCTGGTTTTCTCAGCACGAAAGAATCAAATTTGGATATTCTTCTGATAATTTTATGGATTGCGGTGATACATAAAGCTTGTATGCATACACTGATAGAAATATCTCTTTTATTACCTTACATTTTCTTTGTCTTTTCGGAAAAAATGCTTTTTGTTCTGCTTCTGATACTTAAAATTCTATTATCTTTATAATGTGTAGAATGGTATTAACCCTTTCTATATTAATGGTTTATATTTGTCCCATCCTGTGCTAAATCAAATAATTCCAATTCATTTTTTAATCCATTGTGTATGATTAATTTTAGAATGTAACGAATTTAAATCGAATCAAATATTATATGGAATTCCGTTATTACATATATTTTGCCATGTTAAAAATTTGAATTATAGTGGTCATATTGTATTTTTCACTTTAATATTATTTTCATGTAAGTTCATTGCTAAAAATAAACTTCAATAAAAGTTGGGATAAAAATCCCTATGACCCATACTTTTTTTAGTATATAAATGAAATTAGGAATTAATTTTTATACGATGGAATTCGAAATTGCGGTAACAAGAACAAAACGATCGCAGAATATCCTGCTGCCATCCATGAAGCTTCTTTTCTGAGATGTTTTTTTTCTGGTGCACAAATCTGGAAGGATGAGGGAACTCTAGAGCTTCTTTTACTTTTGGTTAATCAAGTTGCTGTAAGTATATCTGAGAATCCCTAGTTTCAATTTTAGATACAACTTTATTTCATACTTACTTATATTTACGGACATTTTAAGATTATCATGCATCATATTTATGTACATTTTAAGATTATGATGCATCATATTTATGTACATTTTAAGATTACGATGCATCATATTTATGTACATTTTAAGATTACGATGCATCATATTTATGTACATTTTAAGATTATGATGCATCATATTTATGTACATTTTAAGATGATGATGAATCATATTTATGTACATTTTAAGATTACGACGCATCATATTTATGTACATTTTAAGATTATGATGCATCATATTTATGTACATTTTAAGATCATGATGCATCATATTTATGTACATTTTAAGATTATGATGCATCATATTTATGTACATTTTAAGATTATGATGCATCGTATTTATGTACATTTTAAGATTATGATGCATTATATTTATGTACATTTTAAGATTATGATGTATCATATTTATGTACATTTTAAGATTATGATGCATCATTTTTATGTACATATTAAGTTTACGACAAAAATTTACTTAAAATAAAACAAGTAGTTATACAGGTACGTTCTTAATTTTAAATAAATTATTTCTGCTCAGAAACCATTCATCAAGAGTATAAGTCTCTCACTTTACAGATTGCCACCATCAATAATATCTCTTAATCCTTTCTCTAATATTTCATCTCTAACAAAATATATAACATCGCCTAATTAGCATTTAAGGTATACCAAACACCATCAACATAAAAACCTTTTGAGCTATCATTTTCAGTAGTACTTACTTCCATAAAAAGGGTTGTCTTGCTTGTGAAAACATGAAAGTAGAACTCGTGGAGAAATATGGGTACGATAACATGGGAAAAGCATAAAGATTCATAGGTTTTTTTCGGATTAATATATCATGTCTATCTTATTCCTTGGAGGAACATAATATTTCATCATTTGGTTGGTATCCCTGAACACTTTCTATAAATCACCCTTAACGGGTGAAACTTTTGAAAAATAGCAACTGCAGTAACCTGAATGCGATTTCTTCCATCGCGAAGGTTTTTATTTCCATATCTGCGATTCGCCTCAAACAACTGGTCCTAGGGTATATTTTTTTTCTTCAATCTATCTATCTTTTTGTTTTATTCCGAGCTGAGATTTTCGTTTTTCACTTATACAAACACCGGTTCCACGGTTGAATCTAAATAACATCATGAATACTTGATGAGAGTTCTGTCTCAACCGTGTTGACAGATGGTGTGTGTAGCGAGCACGGCGTAGATATTGGCGAGGGAAGAAGAAGAAGAAGAAATAAAAAAAATATAAACAAGGAAATAAATAAGTGTAAAACGAAGCGAGGAAACCGGGAAGGTGGTGAAGGTATCCCCTACTACCTGGCGATTATTTTTTGGCGCGTTGTATAATTTGCGAGCCTGTTTAATATAAATGTTATGTAAATACGGATCCATCTTTGTTGCCTCCCCTCAGCTTTGCTGGCTACATATTGTTTTAAGGTTTCTTTTTTACGGCGTTGAATATTTCATGGGTGTTGGGGTTGTAATTGCTGATTGCCATGCGAGGAACAGAAAGGAAATCTCGCCAAACAACTGCGAAATCACCACAAAAAAAAGAATGGGAAGGGAAGAACAGCAGATAAAAAGTGTTGTGAATTTACTGTAAGTCTAATAATTGGTGTTTTTTTTTTTTTTTTTTGGGGGGGGGGACTTAAAATGTAAGATCTTGTAGGAGTTTACGTGTACTTTTTTAGAATGGAATTCAAAACATAAAGTTGTTAATTAAAAAATAGTATGAATATCACGTGGCTGCACTGTAAAAAAAATGGTACTTAAATATGAGTACCTGAACCTACTCGTTTTTCTTTGAGTACAATTGCACCGTAAATGAGCGATGACGTACTCAAATTTAAGTAATTCGTGTTTTCTTAAAAATTAAGAAATGTAAGATCTTGTAGGAGTTTACGTGTGCTTTTTTGGAATGGAATTCAAAACATAAAGTTGTTAATTAAAAAATAGTATGAATATCACGTGGCTGCACTGTAAAAAAAAAGGTACTTAAATATGAGTACCTGAACCTACTCGTTTTTCTTTGAGTACAAATGCATCGTAAATGAGCGATGACGTACTCAAATTTAAGTAATTCGTGCTTTCTCAAAAATGAGCACTGTGATGTAATATTGCTAATCTCATATTCTGTTTCAAGTCAGTTTAATAAAGCGACCCGACAAACTTAAAATAGGTGTTCAGAAGATGGTTTTCCACATTATTTGATGTCGATTGCTTAACTGGAAACTGAGTTATTACAATTTAATTATTTTACTTTCCATGCTTTTGGCACACTTTTTTTTAACATTTCTTCTGTTTATAACTTCTTCACGTCGCACTGATAGTACGACGGATAAGCCACTGTACTGCGGTGCCTGAGAATCTGGGTTCGATTCCCGGTAAGTCTTGTTTGTAATTATTGATATTAATTGAAAGTGATTTATGAAGACATAATTGCTCTTTTTATTCATTTTTACTCATTGTACTCATTTTTGAGTACATATCATTTTCAAAAATGAAACTTTTGTATTCGGAGCAATGATAAGCATCGAGTGTACTGAAAAATGAGTACATTTTACTTATTTTTGAGTACCTATTTTTAACAGTGTGCATGAACATTTTACAGTACCTGATTTGTAAAAAAAAATGCAAAATTAAATTTGTAAAGTTGTTAATTAAAAGATAGTATGGAAATCACGTGGCTGTATGGGAAGTTTTCAATATCTGATTTGCAAATAAAATTGCCTCATTAAATTTCTAAGTATTTGTAATTGCGAAAATTGTAATACTTTTCGACGTTTCAGTATCAACATTTTATTAATTGTTTAAATATTTTTCAAAATTACATAGACATACCATTATAGGTTACTAGTACCCGTGGTTTCACAGGTATTGACAAATTGCCCTTTAATATTGTTAATGCTCAGGAAATAATGAATAGACTAAACGTTTCTCTTTTATGGCTTCAAGTGAAAGTTAAATATATTGAAAGGAAATTCTTCTTAAAACTAAATTAAAAATAATATTTATTTCTGAGAAATTTTAATTAGTAATAATTAAGATTGGAATATTACGGTAAAAATATACATTTAGAAAATACATTTTAATTTTAAGAGGTACTTTTCTAGTTGTTCCCCTTTTTAATCCTTTTCTGATAAAATTCATTAAACCGGAAGAGGATATTTTGATTGTGAACAGTCGAAAAGATCTAAATAGAAAATTAGACAAAAACGATCTTCAATTGCCCTCTTTTACAAACAAAAGGTTAAAGTAAAAAACGCAATCATGTAAACTTTTAGATTTAAAATATGTTAAAAAATTTAAACTTGCAAAATTGGGTGCAGATTTGTTTAATGAATCTCCATGCCATTGTATTATTCAACCGGAAAAAACGAATTTTTTTATAACTTAAAATATATTCGCTTTGAAACCAACTATTGAAGGGAACGACCCGCAAACACGTCAAAGAATAAGTTGTTTCCGAGCTTGGATTCAGTTAACTAAAAAGTCAGTTGAAAAGAAAATGACTTAAATGATGAGGAAAGAATTGGAAGAATCACGACCAGGTTCGTTCTTCAATTACCATACATTACAGGAAGAAAAGCTGTGATGAATTTTACAGGATAAAGTGATTCCCATATTTCATGAGATTGCACATGGCTAACAGATGAAAGACGCATTCATCCCAAATCCTGAATTAGAACCTGACGAGTATTACGATGAAATAATTGCGATCAAAAGGAAATCAGAATAAAAATACTTGGGATTTGGGGCTTAGAAACTACTTTTGAGTTTTTGTTTTGAATAATTTATTCGTTTATTTTGTACAGATGAAATACATTAAAATAAGTAATGGATTATCGGAGATTTTTGCACATACAGGGAACAGTTTTTCAGTAGATTTTTTAAGTTAGTCTTCATGTATTTAAAACTGTAAGCAGTGAGAAAAATATCGAAATTGAAAAGTATTTTTCTCCCACACAAAGAGTTTAATTTATTTATATTTAACTTTTAATTTTTTTTTTAATTGTTTTATATTTAAACTTTTCAACAAATTCAATAGATACAGATTTTTATATATGCCCTGATGCTTTAGATTTGAAATTTTTTTTCCAATAAAGAGAATTTTTATAAATTTAAAGTTTACGTGTATTGCTGTAAAAACTGAAGATCCACTGATGACAACACAGTAAAAAAAAAGGTATTTAAAAATGAGTACCTGAATCTACTTAATTTTCTTTAAGTACAATGAATCGTAAACGAGCGATGACGAACTCAAATTGAAGTAACCGCACTTTCTGAGCAGTGTGATATAATATTGGTAATCTCAGATTCTTTTCAAGCAATCTTAACAAAGCGACCTTACAAACTTGAAATAGGTGTTCAGAAAATGGTTTTTCTCATATTTGATGTCGATTGTTTTAATAGAAACCGAGTTATTACAAATCAATTATCTTACTTCCCATTCTTTTGGCACACCCTTTTAATATTTCTTCTGTTTATAACTTCTTCACGTTGACCTGGTACCTGGAGACGATCTGGGTTCGATTCCTGGTAAGTCTTGGTGGTAATTGTTGATATTTATTGAAAGTGATTAGCGAAGGCAGCCTTATGTATTCGGAGCTATGATAAGCATAAAATGTACTCAAAAATGAGTACATTTTACTCATTTTTGAGTACCTATTTTTATCAGTGTTATACATCCAAACCGCTTTGAGAGTTAATGACTATAAATAGGATGGTCTTAAACAAATTCAAGTAATTTTTTAATAAATAAAATATAAAATAAATACTTGTGTTAAAATTGGGCAATAAAAATTATGCCTACCTCTCCATTATATTAAGTTCTTCTCAGTGTCAAATCCCGTCCAAGGCCAGTCCCATAACGCTATCGCTCATTTAAAATCCCATAACTACAATACAATATACATCCAAAACGCTTAGAGAGTTAATGACTATAAATAGGAGGGTCTCAAACAAATTCTAATAATTTTTTAATATAGGAACCATGCAATAAATGCATGTGTTAAAATTGGGCAATAAAAATTATGCCTACCTCTCCTGTATATTAAGTTCTTCTTCTCAGTGTCAAACCCCGTCCGAGGCCAGTGCATAACGCTATCGCTCATTTAAAATCCCATAACTACAATACAATATACATCCGAAACGCTTAGAGAGTTAATGACTATAAATAGGATGGTCTCAAACAAATTCTAGTAGTTTTTTATATAGGAACCATGCAATAAATGCATGTGTTAAAATTGGGCAATAAAAATTATGCCTATCTCTCCAGTATATTAAGTTCTTCTCACTACCAAGGCCAGTCCCATAACGCTATCGCTCATTTAAAATCCCATAACTACTATACAATATATATCCAAAACTCTTAGAGAGTTAATGACTATAAATAGGAGGGTCTCAAACAAATTCTAATAGTTTTTTAATATAGGAACCATGCAATAAATGCATGTGTTAAAATTGGGCAATAAAAATTATGCCTATCTCTCCAGTATATTAAGTTCTTCTCACTACCAAGGCCAGTCCCATAACGCTATCGCTCATTTAAAATCCCATAACTACGATACAATATATATCCAAAACTCTTAGAGAGTTAATGACTATAAATAGGAGGGTCTCAAACAAATTCTAATAGTTTTTTAATATAGGAACCATGCAATAAATGCATGTGTTAAAATTGGGCAATAAAAATTATGCCTATCTCTCCAGTATATTAAGTTCTTCTCACTACCAAGGCCAGTCCCATAACGCTATCGCTCATTTAAAATCCCATAACTACGATACAATATATATCCAAAACTCTTAGAGAGTTAATGACTATAAATAGGAGGGTCTCAAACAAATTCTAATAGTTTTTTAATATAGGAACCATGCAATAAATGCATGTGTTAAAATTGGGCAATAAAAATTATGCCTACCTCTCCTGTATATTAAGTTCTTCTTCTCAGTGTCAAACCCCGTCCGAGGCCAGTGCATAACGCTATCGCTCATTTAAAATCCCATAACTACAATACAATATACATCCGAAACGCTTAGAGAGTTAATGACTATAAATAGGATGGTCTCAAACAAATTCTAGTAGTTTTTTAATATAAGAAGCATGCAATAAATGCATGTGTTAAAATTAGGCAATAAAAATTAAGCCTATCTCTCCAGTATATTAAGTTCTTCTTCTCACTACCAAGGCCAGTCCCATAACGCTATCGTTCATTTATAATTCCATAACTACAATACAAAATACATCCAAAACGCTTAGAGAGTTAATGACTATAAATAGGATGGTCTCAAACAAATTCTAGTAGTTTTTTAATATAGGAACCATGCAATAAATGCATGTGGTAAAATTGGGCAATAAAAATTATGGCTATCTCTCCAGTATATTAAGTTCTTCTTCTCACTACCAAGGCCGGTCCAATAACGCTATCGCTCATTTAAAATCCCATAAATACAATACAATATACATCCATTCCGCTTAGAGAGTTAATGACTATAAATAAGATGGTCTCAAACAAATTCTATAAGTAGTTTTTTAATATAGGAACCATGCAATAAATGCATGTGTTAAAATTGGGCACTAAAAATTATGCCTACCTCTCCAGTATATAAAGTTCTTCTTCTCAGTATCAAACCCCTGTCCAAGGCCAGTCCACAACGCTATCGCTCATTTAAAATCCCATAACTACAATACAATATGCATCCAAACCGCTTAGAGAGTTAATGACTATAAATAGGATGGTTTCAAACAAATTCGAGTAGTTTTTTAATATAGGAACCATGCAATAAATGCACGTGTTAAAATTGGGGAATAAAAATTATATCTACCTCTCCAGTATATTAAGTTCTTCTTCTCACTACCAGGCCAGTCCCATAATGCTATCTCTCATTTAAAATCCCATAACTACAATACAATATACATCCAAAACGCTTAGATAGTTAATGACTATAAATAGGATGGTCTTAAATAAATTCTAGTAGTTTTTTAATATAGGAACCATGCCAAAAATACTTATGTTAAGATTGGGCAATAAAAATTATGTCTACCTCTCCAGTATATTAAGTTCTTCTTCACACTACCAAGGCCAGTCCCATAATGCTATCTCTCATTTAAAATCCCATAACTACAATACAATAAAAATCCGAGACCAACTCAACCGACCTAATGGCAATAAAACCTCGTTTCATTTAAGAGTTGACAAAGATAATTAACACTTAATGGCAGTGGCAAAGAAACCAAGAGAGAGAGAAAAAAACCTGGTAACAAGAGCATTGCAATAACTGGTGTCACGAATAGGGTCTTAATGGTCAGAATCGCAGTCCGTCCTGACATGATTATACAGCATGGGAGTTAAGGGAGCTCACTACAAGTAACACCTAATGCCTTTGATGAAGCTTTTTCTTGCTTCCAGGCCAGGAAATTAACATTTTTTTCATTATTGTTCCTGCTGTACGTGCAGCGGTGGGATAAGTTCGTGATAAGGGGCCAGAGGCGATGCTTGTAACTGTGAAACGAGATCGTAAGCTAATCGTCCCTAGCGATTAACGCTAAGTATTGTAAAGTGCTTGTTCTAATTTTCGCTTAGATGTGATTAGTTTTTGGGTTACCTCATGTACCCTCAATCTTAGGGTTGTTTGGGATGGAGATGAAAGATGTCATTTGTCAACTGTTGTCGCTTCCGAACGGCCCTGGGTAATTTTCTTCGATGTTTTTGACCAATTTTGTCCTTTGCCTATACCTTGAAAAGTCATTTGAAGAATATGTATTGAAAACGACCATACCCTGACCGGTTTAATGATGATTAATTAATTAAATCAAAGATATATTGTTTTGATTTTGGATACTTTTCGCACTTAAGATGGAAAAGAGGTATCTACAATTGCAGAAATTGAGCGCGGAGGCATCTAAAATTGCAAAAATTGAGCACGGAGGCATCTACAATTGCAGAAATTTAACATATATCTTTTAAAAAGTCTCAAAATCTTTTAATACACAGTTTACTTTAGTTATAACGTTTATTACCGTTCTAGTACTTTATTATTATTAATATCTATTGTACTGAAAAAGGAAAGAAATTATGCTGATGGTGATAGGCCTTCTATCATCCATAGGTGAGCCATAGTATATTACTGCAATGCAAATACAATAGGTCCTTTAAACTCTATTGGATATGTTATAAAATATAAGGACGAAATTGAATGCAAATGCAATGATGTATCAAATGATGTGATAAATATCCCAAAAACTCTTTTATGCGCAGTTGAAAGATTCTAAAGAAATAAAAGGAAGGATATTCTAAAGGAATAAAGGTTTAAGTAATTTTTAAAGAGAATGCTACTTTTATATTTATGAACAAATATTCATTCACCGTTAAAAATGGGTACACAAACTTCATCAAATGTGTTCCTTTTAAACTTTATGTCGAAAGTAACGAACTTTAGAACAACCCAGTGCTTTAGATTTGAAAAATCTTTCAACATATAATATTTTGAGCAGTTTAAATTTTATGTCTATTTCTTTAAAAACAAAAAATCCAGGAAATCCATAGATATGGATAGACGTTCAGCTCCGTTGAAGAGTTAAGCAACAAATTTTTAACAGTGTTGAAGCCAGAAATAAATAAAACTCTTTAAGTAGTTAGCAGCATCCGCTTTTGTTAATAAATATATTTAATTGTTGCAAGATAAATCCGAATCGAAGATTTTCCCAATTTTTTTTTGCTCTTCCATTTAGATACTTTTGCAAATAATCCCAAAATGGCAGATGATGGCAATATTTTAAATGTACAAATAACAACTCCTCATCCGCGATGTCTTCTTTTTTTTAAACGATGCACGTGCAGATAACTAACTCCATCAACACTCTCTTATTAACAATCCCCAATCAACCGACATCTCCCCAATTAAATCCCCCCGAATGTCCGCAGATGACACAAGGACTGCAATCACAAACTGAATCATCGAAAAGCACCGCTGAGGGACATTTCTAAATTAACAACCAACGATAACTAAGCAGCTGCCAACTCACACACACAGCAGAAACACTTATCAGGAGAATACGCAGGCCAATCCATCCGATCTAACAACAACCAAAGACCCCCGATTAGCATCGGAAACCTTCAAGAAGAAGCCAGGCTAGCAACTGTCACTCGGTGCTGTCACACCGTCTAGATAAGAAGGACCCGGCGTTGTCAGGGGCTGCCGCTGTCACGTAGCAGTGGTTGACATCGCAGGTTGTCAGTTTGTCGCCTCCCAACCATGTTTCTGAGATTCTGAAGGTGGGTGCAGGAAGGTGGATGAGGTGTTATTGGAACAAATAAACATTCCTGTTTTGGTGATAGAGGTGGGTTGGGAGTGTAGGCGGGTTGTGATGGAGTGTGTATTTGATATGAAAAGTCCCCCCCTCCTTGTATTGACGATTATTCATTTGTATTGGATAGTTGTATTTGTACTTGTTTGGTACATAGCTAATGTAAAAAATTAGTAATTTGGAATTAAAGCATCATGTTTTTTTACTTTAAGGAGGCCTCCGTGGCCGAGCGGTTAAAGGCATCAGCTGGTTAAACGAAGGTTCCTGGTTCGATGCCAGGCGATGGACTTGACAAAGAAAAGTAAAAAGTAGTGATATTGTGATCGGAGGGTTGCCAGCTTCGCTACAAAATAATAGAAAAGTCGTCCAGAACATCCGCAAAAATTAACGGCGTGTATACGTGCACGATAAATCTGATCGGGGTCCAAAGTCTCGACGTCTATTGAAGGCTTTGGGTGCCAATTCAGGTGTTTCCTCGTTATTAAGAATTCGAAATTTAGAACACTTTATTTATAAATGAAAAATGGAGCAATTATTACAGCGAAGTGAATTATATAAAAATATAACTATTTACTAATTTGTTTTAGAATACAAAATGCGATTATTATTTTATGAGTTATAACTTTAGAATAAATCCAACCTTTGGATGATTTTATTACTGATAAAAAAATATCCGTAATAATTTAAATAAATCCAACGCTATATGTTGCATTTGTTATAGAATATGTTGCAGTCTGCACAGATCAATTTAATATGTATTAGTTTGACTTTCAATTGATCATACTTAATGTCAAATTGCAATAACTTTATTAGAGACCTTCTCGATTTTGAACAGAGTATTTTAATATATTCATAACCGATTGGAGACTTTTGTTACAATCTAAACAAATAGAAAAGTGATATGTTGACTTTTAGTAAATTACATTTTTTGTGGAGGATACTATTGTTCATATGCCCATATATTATAGGAAGGAATATATCAAAACAACAATAATAAATGTTTTAGGAAAACATAATGGGAAGTTATGAAAGCGTGAATCAGTAATCCTCAGTGTTACAAGGAAGCGACTGGTAGTGGTAGTTTTTGCTATTATTTAATACAAAGTCTAATGGTTGAATGTATGAGTAATAAGGTAAAATGAAACTCACGCGTTTGTTTGAAAGAAAAAAAACAAGGGCATTATTCTGTGTGTACAGCATTAAAAGTATAAAATAATGCAGAAGACATTATTCACATTTGCTGTTTTCAAAAACACACATGAGCTGTAGAATTCAAATAATTGCGATTGTTGCCGAGCGACTGTTTGTATGTTTGTTGATAATGGCGAAAGAGATAATTACCCGCGAACAAGCATTATAACGGTGATGAATAGGCAGGGAAAAAGTACGAAGGAAATGATCGCTCAAACTCGCAAAAAGAAACGCCATGCTTTTAACTCATCGATATTTGGCTAATGATGTTTGCCAAATTTGCAACAATGTAATCTGACGGAGTGCTTATTTATCTGTGCAATCTTCAGAAAGCAGACACGCAATCAACAATCAAGCGCGCCAAACGATTTATCGAAAAAAAAAAAAACTTTTTAAATAGAACAAAAGCGTGGAATTCGGAGACATACCGGCTATAAAATAACACATATATAAAAAAAAACACTAAAAGAAGATGGTTGATAAAAATAAAAACACTAATCGCCGAAGCTGCTAAAATTCTCACACAATCCAGAAAAGAGAATGGAATAAAAAACGGTCTGAGAATAATGATAATAAAAAAAAAATGGCGGAATTGTTCTCGCTGGAGATGGCGATGATTGACAGATATGTTTTGATCGTCGCCATGGCAACGGAAGCTGTTGCGCATTGATAAGCGTCGCGTCGTATCTTCTGCCAATCAAAGCGCGCGGCGGGAGGGGCCGGGTCACGTAGCAATCGCCGAAAAAGCAGCGTTTAATCGCGCAAAAGCGTACGCGCTTTGTATGAAAATGCAGTTAGATATCCATCTGAAGGGGAAACAGGGAGGTCTGGTTTTTTGCCTCCAGGTAATTTCGATGGAGGCGCTAGACATTTGTGGGCTGCTTTTCCAACGTGTCGCGAAAAGATGATTCATTTAATTATGATCACACTTGGCAAGGTATATAAAAAAATATAATAATGGCATGTTTGGTATTCACGGGGAATACGATTGACGGAGTTTAAAACGGAGAATGGTAATGGAAATAGTAACGAGAGATGCGGTATGATTGTTCATAAAACACGAGAACTTACAATGTTAAATATAGGTATTCAAAAATAAGTAAAATGTACTCAATTCTGAGTATATTCGATGCTTATCATAGCTCCGAATACATAAGTTTCATTTTTTGAAAAATACATGTACTCAAAAATGAGTACAATGAGTAAAAATGCATAAAAAGAGCAGCTGCTTCCCTGCGTAGACTGCCTTCATAAATCACTTTTAATAAATATCGACAATTACAACCAAGACTTACCGGGAATCGAACTGCAGGCACCGCTGTCCATAGATATATCCGTTAAGCTACCAGGGCGACTTGAAGAAGTTATAAACAAAAGAAATGTTAAAAAGGTAAGCCAAAAGAATGAGAAGTAATATAATTGAGTTGTAATAACTCAGTTTTCATTTAAGCAATCGACATCAAATGTTGTGGAAAACCATCTTCTGAACAATTCTTTAAAGTGTGTCAGGTTGCTTGAAGAGAAGCCGAGATTAGCAATAATTAATCACACTGCACATGTTTGAGAAAGTACGATTACTTAAATTTGAGTTCGTTATTGCTCATACAATTGTACTAAAAAAAAAACGAGTATGTTCAGGTACTCATTTTTAATGATCTTTTCTTTACAGTGCATGTTCATAAAATGCGAGAACTTAAAGAGCGGATCATAGTACGAAATAAAAGAGTATCAGGATTAAATTTAATTAAATTTTTCTACAATAATACTAACAATAATAATAACAACCATGAAAAAATACTTCAATGCACTCAGATTATTTGAAAATATCCAAAAAATTTGATAGTTCAAAATTATTAATTCAAGAGCCAAACGATGAGGATTCACTTTTTGTTGAAATCAATATCTCAACATTTTTAAAAATACATCTTCACTTTTGAAGAAACTTTTGTAATTTTTGGCGAAACGAACGCCTGCTATATGCTCCGATTAAATATTTCTGTAAACTAAGGGTATTCACTACGTCACTTTTTTTCCCCAAGAAAGTTATGTCGTCAAAAATTTGGATAACTTCAAATAAATATCGTAAGGTTTGACTTGAACCATGTTTCTTTCGATCCGAAAAAACCCCGCACGCTATCCCCTCTCCTGCACCAAAGCAAGAGAGGAAGGACTTCAAATTTGTATTCGCGGAAGCTCCAGAAAAAGCCTCGAAATTTTGGCTAAAAAAGTTGTGATATCAAATCCTAAAGCCAACTGCACAATGGGGGTCATCCCTGCATAAAAACGGTTCTGCTTTTTCTTAGTTCCGTTAAAAATTTAACTACATTTATAAATTTTTAACCGAGCTAAAAAAAAAAGGCAGCACAGTTTCATGTAGGGATGAGCCCCATAGTGCAGTTGGCTTGGTGATTTGATATCACAACTTTTTTAGTCACAATTTCGATGGTAATTTTAAAGGGGAGGGGAGTAGCGGTATTTACTTTTCTATTGATTGATCTACTTGATTTGAGTAATAATTTTTACATGTTTTCCATGTGATCCAGCATGGTTTTGTGTAGGATATCAATGCCCATTTTCCCATCACCCCTGCTTGTTTGTAATAGAACAACCCATGCATATAAACTTGTAACTTAGTGGTGGCAACACCCTTTTTCATTCATGTTAAAAATCTTCTGTCCTGTGTCGTCCCAGTGGGTCAGTCTCGTAGGCACCCACTTAAATGTTCCTATCTTTAAATATTATCTTATCTTCAACCTAAAGTTTAAATATATTTCAATAATGTCACTCTCTTGTATTCCTTTCTCTGCTAAAACACTACATTTTGAGTATTATTTTATACGATTCTTAAGCGATAAATAAAATGAAACGATTTTATATACTTATTTGGAAAAGGGGGGGGGGGGGCTGGCAAAATTTGTGTAGCCCTCAAGCGGCAAATTTTAAAAACCATCTTCTGAATAAATCTTGTTATGGAACTGAAACGCCAAAATAATTTATTGAGATATTAATTATTAAAAATATTGGGGGGGGGGAGGTATTTTATATGTAAGATTAGCAACTATTTCTTATTGCACACAGTTGGGCAAAAAGAATATCCAAGTCTGTGGGACAGGAACTTGGCCATTCGACGCGATCGTTCCATCGCGTGCGAAATCTCCGCTGCCAACCACCGCAAAAACCACTCGCGCGCCTGTTCCGACGCGATCTCACAATGGAGCCAAACCCCCTCGTCTTTATTCCGAAGTCGCAGCACGAACCACAGACCCTTCGGCGATTAAGTATTTCTCTTGGACCGCGTGGCAGCAGTGGGGGGAAAAGATCACCAATTTCGATACGCGAAGCTCCGAATCTTCTGTGTCAGTCAACACTTTTTGTTTGAATTCGAATCTTCTTTTGGGGGGCAGATGGCTTTTCGTTTCTTTATATTTATTTTTTAAAAGGACCCCCCCCCCCCTCAAGGCGTTAAAGGAGACTGGACCAATGAAAGTGGTCGCTGTCGAAGAATATTTGATTAAAGACAAAGGAAGATGACGGGGGTATTGGAAACTGGAATTGGCGATGGAAGTAGATGCTAATGCGTAATTGGTAGTATTAAGGGGTGTCACTTGTGGGTCGTTTGGCGATCACGTCAGGCTTCTTAACGTTTATTCGTTTGGTATAAAATGGTGTGAGGGCTTCATTGGCGAGAAGTGGAAGTTGCTTGCGTGTCAGAATGGCGTGCTGTTCACACCCAGTCTTCGTGTTATTATTGCTATTATCATTTAACTGGCGGAGCTGCTTTCCTTGCAAGTGTGATTCTCTTTCACTGGAATATGGTGGCGGAAACGAATGTTGGCGAAGTTTTTCAAATGCTTCGTTGCGTTGGTTGGACAGCTTACACTGTTAAAAATAGGTAGTCAAAAACTAATTTTTGAGTAGATTCGATGCTTATCATAGCTCCGAATTTTTCTATGTTTTAATTTTTAAAAATACATGTTTTCAAAAATCAGTACGATGGCGGAAATGAATATTGGCGAAGTTTTTCAAATGCTTCGTTCGTTGCGTTGGTTGGACAGCGTACACTGTTATACATAGATACTCAAAAATAAGTAAAGTGTACTCATTTTTGAGTAGATTCGATGCTTATCATGGCTCCGAAATTTTCCATGTTTTAATTTTGAAAAAGACATGTTTTCGAAAATCAGTACGAGGGCGGAAGCGAATGTTGGCGAAGTTTTTTCAATGCTTCGTTCGTTGCGTTGGTACACTGTTAAAAATAGGTACTCAAAAATAAGTAAAATGTACTCAATTCTAAGTATATTCGATGCTTATCATAACTCCAAATACATGTTTTAATTTTGAAAAAAAAACATATTCTCAGTACGATGGCGGAAATGAATGTTGGCGAAGTTTTTCAAATGCTTCGTTGCGTTGGTTGGACAGCGTACACTGTTAAAAATAGGTACTTAAAAATAAGTAAAGTGTACTCATTTTTGAGTAGATTCGATGCTTATCATGGCTTCGAATACAAGTTTTAATTTTGAAAAAGACATGTTCTCAAAAATCAGTACGATGGCGGAAACGAATGTTGGCAAAGTTTTTTAAATGCTTCGTTGCGTTGGTTGGGCAGCGTAGACTATTAAAAAAAGATATTCAAATATAAGTAAATTGTACTCATTTTTTTGTACAGTCGATGCTTATCATGGCTCCGAATACATAAGTTTCAATTTTGAAAAAGATATGCTCTCAGACCAGAGCCTTATCTGTTAAATTACCAGTACGATTTAAAGAAGTTATAAACAGAAGAAATCTTAAAAAGATGTTCCAAAAAAACGGGAAATAAGATAATTGAGTTGTAATATCTCAGTTTCCATTTATGCAATCGACATCAAATAATGTGGAAAACCATCTTCTGAACAACTATCTTAAGTTTGTCATGTCGGTTTGTTAAGATGGCTTGAACAGAGGCTGCCTTAAGCAATATTAAATAACAATGCTCAATTTTTAGAAAGTATGATTACTTAAATTTGAGTACGTCATCGCACATTTACGATGCAAAACGAATATGTTCAGGTACTCATTTGTAAGTACCTTTTTTACAGTGTGTGTTTGTGATTGCTTTGCTTTTTTTTAAATAGTATGTGTTTTCAAAAATTGAAACAAAAGTGCAATGAACTAAACCGTAGGAAAATAGGGATTATTGTCGAGTCATTTCTAAATATATATTTTTTTTTGCAGTCACATTTACAAGACACATAGTTGCAGAACTTATATGCGTTCCACTACACCAACCGCTTCTAACGATTGTAATACTTCTTATCCGCGACTACTTCAACTTTTTAATATTCAGCAGCCTTACGATTTTTATCTTTCCAATGAAATAAAGGAAAAAATGTTTCACTACAATTGTGTATTGAGTATTTATATGATAACCCATTGAGGAAATAAGATCTGTTTAAAATTCGCGTGGATGGCTGGGTTGTATATTTATTCCTATGACTTTACTCGTTTATATCTCATAATAAGATAATGTATTTATCTTGTGGAAACCTTGAGATAAGAGAGTTTTTGATGATGCTTTTATAAGCTTCAATAATAGAACATCGTAAGAATAGTCGGAAAAGTTGTAGTCAAACTTTATTATATTGTATTATTATTATTTTGTACTTTTATTATTTTATACTGTTATTATTTTGTACTTTTATTATTTTTTATTTTTATTATTTTGTCAGTTTCTGACAGTTACTGTTATAAAGAATATTGCAATACTGAATAAGTAAAATCTGTACAATATAACTTTGGATACATTTCAAATGGGCAATATGAGTGGTATATATCTGTCAGAAGATTTATGCAATTGGATTTCGCAAATTAGAAATTCATTAAAATGTGACCTATATTTAGGAAAGAGAAGGGGGGAATCCTCTTAGTGTACAAATGATTTTTTTAAGAACAAATACATTCTACAAAGAAAGTTATTGTATCTCTAATAACCTCCCCCGAACACATTTGCTGCATACCCTAATATCCATTGCTAATCTTAAATGTATAAATAAAGTTTTTATGGAGACCAACATTGTCAAAAATTGATATACATGTCAATAGAAGATTATTCATACTGTCTACACTGCTAAAACAGGTACTTAAAAATGAGTATCTAAACCTACTCGTTTTACTTTAAGTATAACTGCAAAGTAAACAAGCGCAAGACGTACTCAAATAAAAATAAAAATACAAGTTAAATTAGACCACATACCCTGCATTAAAACACGCGTGTAACAAATCAATACTTTTGAGAGAACTGTTTAATACTACCTAATCTATAAAAAAATATCAAAAATGCCGGTAAGTTAGAACTGGGAATTTTTAGCACCGTTGAGTTGGGAATTTCGAATCTTTAAAGTAGGACATTTTTAACTTCGATCGCCCCTAAAAAATGTTGTGTGTGACAGCATTGCTGATATAGTGGAACAAATAAGACAAGTGGACTGCGATGATGAGGATCTAGTTTCTATTTCCGAAAATACTTGTTTGTAATAGGGCATGTATTTGATACTACTGTATTCCCATGGATTGAAAATTAGTTATGTTGCATTATATATCAATAACAAGTTCGTAAAATGAGGTAAAGCAGCCTATGTAGGCAAGTGCTTACTCATGTTTCAGTACGTCTTCTTCAAAATTGAAACTCGCGTATTCAGGGCTATGATAACTATCGAATGTAATCAAAAATGAGTACATTTGCCTTATTTTAAAGTACCTATTTTTAACAGTGTGGAAGATTATTCTTTCTATCTAAAGATAACTGTAGTAAATGCCGTACACTTACGAAACTGTGTTTGTTGGATATGTTGTTGGTGATTTTCAGCTTGTGGAAGGAGACGACCTTCTGCATCCACTGCTCCCCGGTGGAGGGGGAATCGGGGTGGATGTACATCCTCTTGGGCATCTCCGGGTCGGCTTTTCCCGCCACAACCCACCGGCTGTTGTGGAACTTGTAGCGGCAATCGTCTGCAGCCACGATGTCCATCAGGAGGATGTACTTGGCCTTCTTGTCCAGGCCGCTCACGCGAACCTTGTAAGCGGGGAACATGCGCCTGCGGATGAAAACAGATTCATAAATGTTTTGGTAAACAAGACTTCGATTTCTTAAGAAATAATACAGATTTGTTTTCATGGGGAATTTTAAAAATCATTGTTATTCGACATAATAAAAGTCAGAAAGTACATATATTAATAATGGCGAAAATTTTTACTGTCACTGAATTTCAATATAGTAATTTTTACCCAAGTAAGCTATTTTGAAAAAAAGGAGCATTGTACTTTATTAAAAGAAATAGTTGTATGCTTAACAAAATGTTGGAGCTGAACGACTTTTGTTGTCCATAGATTCCCAGTTAATATACATAAATTTTAAATTCATAAAAATAAGCGATTTTTAGATAATTTTCAAATTAAAAGCGTTGGGGTGTTTCTTGGAAGATATGTCTATTAAAATAATAAAAATTTAAATACATACACACGACACACACACACATACATACATACTTATATATATGCATTGCAAATATAAATTAAAGTATTTTGCATAGTAAACAGCTTTATAATCATGTCCTTTTTCTAACAGGTCAGAGGCCAAAAAAAAGTTATTCATTACACGTTAAAAAAATATTTTTGAAACACTTAAGTTTGATAAAGAAACTGCTGTTTAACCTTTACATTTGGGTTGGGACAACATATGTCCCATAGCGTATAGAGATCTAGTGGTGGGGCTTGAGACACTTTTTATCCATGGCATGGGGGAATAATTTTTGAAACGTGTGTAGTCTGTAGTTATGCTGTTTGTGGCATGACATAGAATTACACATGTTCAGACAGAATCAATGTTTCGCTAATGGTTTTTACAGATCGACTTGGTTGCGCTTTTAGTATTTTGATACCTGGATGGCCTTAACCCAAACCCAGGTGCTTTGTTTAAAGGTTGTTAACGATCCCTTCATCAGACAGTTACTAGTCTCTTATTGTTAGGCAAGTCATCCTTCCACAAAGCTTTAAAAACTGTTTTTCCTGCTTCCCAAAGCAAAATTTCCCCCCCACTTTAACACTTTTAGAAATTAGCCCACAGCCAGTGCAACTTTTTTGTTACGGAGTCCATTGAAAAAGGTCAATGATGAGTATTATGTCATAGAATGTCTGCTTAGTAATTTTGCATCGTTAATTGTTATTTCCTTAAGTAGTATAGCCGCAAAGTAATGTTATAGAATTCAAGGAAAATATTGAAACCTCAAAGCACAAATGCGTAAGTATACAGCAGGGTTACAAACTTTTATCTCGCATGTATGCTACGACATTGATATGTTTTGAACGTGTGTGACATATCAAAATCAGCTCCCGATTTGTTAAGTTTTTACACGGTTACCATTTAAATTTATTATCTCCCGATTCCTTAAAAGAGAGAAAAAACTAAAATTCTCCCTTCTGGTTCCTAATATAATCATTATAAATTACAACTCTTAAACGTCTTATCCTTTTACACTCTGAAGGCGAAGCTCATGGCCGTATATATACGTATAGCGATCTCCAGTTGTTCTAACAATGCACCTTATTTTTAAATTCATAAAAATACTTCATTTTACAATATTTTTGTAATTTGAATTTAAACTTTCAAGCTATGTATTTATAATTAAAAAAATCAAATAATATAAAATTGTATGCCCAGGAACAAATATTAATATAGCAAAACAGTGAAAACAACTTTACGATTGCGACAATCGAGTGAGCATCAATGGATTATAATAGTAATTCATTTTGTCTCTGACTGCTGTACTTGGTGGTAACATCCAGAAACGAATTATCAATAAAAACGATCTTATGATGGCTTTAAGTTGTTTAAAACCATACCTGCATGCGACACAACCCTTTTACATCAGCAAATAAGTACAAATATTACAATGTCTAGTGACCTATTATTCCGTATTGCATCGACTGCAAAGCTTCACCTGCTTGGTTTCCGTAAGAGAAAACAACCGAGTTCTTATTTCCAGTCAACACATCATGATGCATTCCGACAATGGAAATACAACCCTAGTTAAAAATGACGAATGGGTTGAATTGTTGCAAACAACAAGAAACCCCGAAGATCGCAACGGCAATCGATTCTCGGGTCCTTCAAAACAGTTCGCCAACACACCACATGCTTCCCAGCACGCCAATCCACAACATCATTACAGTTTGGTGGTTCTTTTATTTACAGTTTATGCAACGCGATGTTTAGCGTTCGATGGTGGGTTTTCCTCCAGGGTGTTTGCACCAGCCAAACCATTGTCGAGTGTGAAAAACTCACAACAATAAATTTTTATGTTCGATTCGTTTGGGATTCATGCATTATCGCAATGTTTGATTTCCGACTCGGCTTTTTCCTCTTAGGTGTTTGCTATTGAGTGCCGCTCGTCCATTGTTAAGTGTGAAGCATTCACATAACAATGACATTTATTATGTTCGATGGATGCTAATTTTAAATTTAGGCTTGATTTTCATTGACGTTTCTTTCGGCACAAATACGCGCCTTCCAACCATTGTAAACTTTCCAGCAATCTCAGTCTAAACACCCATACGTTCGAGGTTTTATATTTACAGTTAAGTACACAATATTTGACTGTAGGGACTCGTTGTATGTATGTAGTTGTTGAATGTAGTATTTTTAGTGTAATTTGGCTCTCATTAATTGGCGTTTGAATAACGCTCAATCTAGTTTTAGCGATCTACACACGAGATTGGGTGAGTTAAACAATAAGCATACCACAGTCATGTAAATAGTATGACATCAAAAAAGCCATTTAGGTAGGTACTCAAAAAAAAGTAAAATGTACTAATTTTTGAGTACATTCGATGCTTATATAGCTCCAAATACATAAGTTTCATTTTTGAAAAAGACATATACTCAAAAATGAGTTCAGTCAATAAAAAGAGCAGTTGATCCTGTAGGATTTCAGCATTGTAATTTCAATATTTGTCTATCAAAATAACGTTTTTAGAAAGGGAATCAAGTAAGCCAAGTGTTAAGGATCGAGTGTTAGTATTTTCATAACATAACTGTTGCAAGGTTCTTAAAGCCGATATTCTAGTTTTTATTTGATAGAAATAGTTACTCCTACTAAACGTGCTTAGAAGCTTCCAAAATATTTTATTAAAAACATTGAAAAATTCTGTGATATCAGATTTTTAAAAAATCCTTAAACAACAGAAAGTTTTTTTTTTTTAAATTCAGGAAACGATCTGTCTTTCTATTCATTTAAGTCAAACCATCAAAAGTTGGTATTTGGGGACTATGCGGTTTTGCATACATGGCGTACACCTATTGACTTCTTAATCAGTGCTTCCCAATAAGCATTAAACCACGGACCCCTATATAGCTAAAACTAAATAGGACTAGGAACCCTTTTCATATATGCTCAATACCCACAAGGTTGGGTGATTTCCCTCACTTACTGTGCATGAATACAGTTCAATTATGTTTGAACATAAAAATAGAAGGAAAACAAATTCTGAAAATAATTTTAAAATGTCTTTTTATTAAACAGTTTTACCAAAAATATAGTCACGAATTTACTCAACAAATACTTAAAAAACATAACACCACAATCAGAAATTTAATTACTTTTAGTCACTTATTAGTAACTGCGCTGATTTTCAAACTGTTTGAGACGAGTGAAATATTTATTTTTGGTTCATAAGCTGATTCAAATTTGGCTGGAAGTTCGACATTTTCATGCTTAAATCAGCGCGAATGATATCTGCCAAGATATCTGTTTTTCATATACCAGTACACTGTAAAAAAACTGGTGACCATTCTAATGCATTTTAACCATTTTTTCTTTGTACCCCGAGGACCTTCTAACATTGACCCATGGTTTCGCGTACCACCATTCGGGAACCACTGCTCCAAAACACACATCGGGCCTCCGTGGCCGAGTGGATTAAGGCGTCAGCTGGGAATCCAAAGGGTCCCCGGTTCGAACCTTTGCGCGGACTACACTAAATAATAGTAAAAAGTAGTGACATTACGATCGGAGGGTTGCCAACTTCGCTACCAAAATACTAGAATGTCGTCCAGAACATCCACAAAAAATTAACGGCGTGTATACGGGACTGGTGCACGATAAATCTGATCGGGGTCCAAAGTCTCGACGTCTATTGAAGGCGTTGGGTGCCAGCTCAGGTGTTGTCCTCGTCATCTGACCATGGTTCAAAAATACGAGGCATTGCTCCCGGGTCTTTCCTCCAAGACAGGCCCCGAACCGTCGCCAATAGCTCACTGTGCAGCTCTAGTGCGACGTTAATTAACCAAACCAAACCAAAACACACATAGTATTATTAAAAAAATTAGGAGCATACCATACGCCACTGGTGTTCGTTTGGTTTTGTTAATTAACGTCGCACTAGAGCTGCACAGTAGGCTATTGGCGACGGTTCGGGGTCAATCTCGAAGGAAAGACCCGGGAACACATACACATTCACATACACATTCACACACACATTCATACACACATTCATACATGCACCTCGTTATTTTAGAACCATGGTTAGATGACGAGGAAACACCTGAACTGGCACCCAACGCCTTCAATAGACGTCAGGACTTTGGACCCCGATCAGATATATCGTGCACCAGCCCCGTATACACGCCAGTATAATTTGTTGGATATTCTGGACGACTTTCTAGTATTTTTGTAGCGAAGCTGGCAACCCTCCGATCGCAGGATCACTACTTTTTTACTTTTCTATGTCAAGTCCATTTCCCGGATTCGAACCACCAATCCTCTGATTAGTAGCTGAACGTCTTACCAACTGAACAACTGAGGCTCAAATAAATTAGGAAGCCGGACCCCCATACGTCACTGGTGTTCGAGTAAAAGCCTCGTAATGAATCCCATCATCGAAAGTGGCTATTGGCTGTGGAAAGTGGCCATTCGAACGTTGTGTAAACTTACCGCAACAAAGCATGCAAAACCTCACAACAATGCAGATTACCTGCCGTTGATTTAGCAGCGTGATTTCCATCCCTTTTCATGCAGTCGGTGTTTGCACTTCAAAAGCCCCGTTACAGGAGCCTCCGACCATTGTTCTGGAGATCGCGTGAGGCGTGTTACGGTCTGCAGCCCTTTGGGGCGTACCCCAACCCTACTTTCATTTTTCGCGTATTAATGTTTCCACTTGCATTTTGATATATGTGGCCGTTCAGCTGTTAAGTTTCACGCAACGAGCAGCGGGGGGAAGAGAAGCGTGGGGGGCCCTTCCCCTTTCCCCCTTTTCACGTAACGTGTGATCATTGGACATGGTAGGCGAGGGATGGGTGGGGATGGGAAGAGTTGCGCATAAAATGAATGGTTCATTCTGACAGTTGGAAGACCCATGCATGTAATTCTTTTCAGTATTTTTTTTTTCCTTTAGAAAAGTAAAATCATCTTTTGTATTGTATTGTAATATATTTGTCTTCTCTTTTTCAGTTCAGGAAAATGCTTTTTATTGGATAAGATAATTCTGAATTATGATAACTTTACACAGCGTTTTAAATATAATTTTGTTTTTATTTTTTAAAACATAACGAAGAAGAACGATAATGTATATAGGATTTTTATTTTTCCAATTTTTATCAATATTGGATTGTAAATTTTACTACCATGATTGGTAGCCGGGATTCGAGATTTTTAAGTTAGTTTAATAATTAGAAGACGTAACACAAGCCAACTGATATAAAAATAGCAGAGTATAATTAAAAATATATATGAACTTAAATGGACATATTTAAGATAATTTTTCCTACAGAAGTGTTTTTTTCTTGAGCCCTCTTATGTACTAGTAGAAATGGGAAAAATAACGAACGACAACAAAAAACATATACGTCGATTTTAATGACTTAAAGCAACATTCTTGCCAAATTTGAAGAAAATCGAACAACGCGTTTGATAGTAAATGCATAATAAACAAACACATTTGCAAACAGACGAAATGCTGCAAAGTCGATTTAAAACATTGTTCTCGCTAACGCTCGGTCAATGAATTCGAATAGAAAAAAAAACCTTTTGAAAAAATTTTATGACTTCATAAAAAATAACTACTTAAATTCTCAATTGAAACTCTAAAAGTGATTGTATGTTTTAAAACATAAATATTTCGATTTCAATGCCTTTTCCACACTTTTTTTAGACAATAATCAGAATTCTGAATTTTAGACAAATACTCAATTTTAATGTGACTAAAACAATAACCTTTGATAATTGTGAATATATATATATATATATATATATATATATATATATATATATATATATATATATATATATATATATATATATATATATATATATACATATATATATATATATATATATATATATATATATATATATATATATATATATATATATATATATATATATATATATATATATATATATATATATATATATATATATATATATATATATATATATATATATATATGCTACAGAACTGATATTTATTGAAACCAAACTCTCAAATTGTGTCTGAAACTAACTCAGACGATAACGCACTTAGTCGAAGTGAAATGAATCAACAATCTCGAATCCCGACTACCATCCCAATGACCGTTGCCCAGGCAATCGGGCAGTTCGCAACCAATCGATTCCCTTCTTACGACGATTCCCGGCCGCGTGTGCTTCTGACAGTCCCGATGCCATTCTCTCCAGACAAATATCCGAGGCAGACGATAATAATCGGCAGAGGGTGGGGTCGGTAGCTGGGTGCTTGTCAAGGAGGCCTCAGCCCTGAATTATAACCTCTGTGGAGATAATCGCTTTTCTTGGGGTATCTTGGGGTAAGTGGTGTTGGGGATATCTGATGTTGTACTACAACTGTGTTAAAGGGAATTATTTGAATAAAATCTCAGGGAAATATACTGACAGCGTTAATAAATGTGACAGCGATCATAGTAATTTAGGGGATATATTTGTAGGCTGCTGTTTCAAAGAGTGGTTAAAAATAGTTAGGCGATGGTTAATTTTGTCTGTATCCGTTTCATGTGTATTGGCATTAATCAAACATTATTTTTTATCTAAATCGCTTTTATTTCAAACAATTTTACTTTGCTTTATAGTTCATTGCTAAAAATGCCTGATCTTTCTTGAAGAAATTCGGAATATTTCTGAACAGACGTCAACTCTTATGCTCCGATTGCATGTTAAACTGAGAAAATTAATTTTGTCGTTTTTCTTTTTCACGAAATTTCGTCAGTTTGACGAAATATTTAATTGAAGCGTCTGTTCGTCACAAATGTACTCCGTCCAAAAATGTAGTTTCATCAAATATGATAATGCATTTTCAACAGTGCAGGGCTTAATGCAATTATTGATAACACTAAATGCGCATCACTTACTAGTCATCCCTAATCTACGCCACTGATAATTACAATGAAATAATTACAATTACACTATAATAAAATACAAATAGAATGAACGAAAATAATTACAAATACAATGAAAACACATTTCCAACTAAATTTTACAAGGTTCTTATTGTAATAAATAGCAAGTAGATTTACATTATTTGCAATTGGGTTCGATTCCCGGTAAGTCCTGTTTGGAATTATTGAAATTTATTGAAAGTGATTTATGAAGGCAGATTGTGTAGGCAAGCAACTGCTATTTTTATTCATTGTACTCAATTTCGAGTACATGTATTTTTCAGTACTCAATTTCGAGTACATGTATTTTTCAGTACTCAATTTCGAGTACATGTATTTTTCAGTACTCAATTTCGAGTACATGTATTTTAAAAAAATTATGTATTCGGAGGTATGATAAAAATCAAAGGTAATCAAAAATGAGTACATTATACTTATTTTTAAGTACCTATTTTTAACAGGGTATTCATTCATCCCTAATCTACGCCATTGATAATTACAATGAAAGTCCATTTCTAAATTTTACAGCCAGATAACTTTTACAAGGTTCTTATACCTACAAATAGCAAGTATAGATTTACAATATTTTTATTTCCAATAATTTAACAAAAATGCCAAAGTAAGCCATAAAAATTTTATCCGCATCAAAACTTAAAAATAAAATACTGTAACAATGATTATCGTTTTTAGCAACAGTGAAGGAAGTGCAATTTTTTTACATAGGAAGTGGTGTCCACGAAAGGAAAGGGGCTCGCCTCAGGTAACAGTGATGAAAGATAAGAAATCAAACATGCCACTTATTAGAAATAATTACAGTGTAATCAGCTTTTTTATTGACACTTGATTGAGAGAGTTCTGGCCTTGACTCGGATTGAGACTGCTTTAGGAATTGATTTATAGACCGGCTCATAATTTCCTTCGTGGAGTAAATTATTTATGCACCCGTAAGTGTTAGGTTTTGTCCCATTTCCATCCTCCATTTCGGGGCTCTTAAGAAAAAGCAGATGAAAAATGTTGGATGGAGATAAATGGGAAACAAGAAAGCCAATGGCAAGGTTGCGTCAGTTTACGTTCTTGACCCAGAAGACTTCTTGCGTCTTGCACTATTAAATTGTAGACACACAGTTAAAAAAAAGGTACTCAAAAATAAGTAAAATATATTCATTTTTGAGTACATTCGATGCATATCATTTCTCCGAATACATAAAGTTTCATTTTTGAAAAATATATGTCCTCAAAAAGTGTACACAGTAAAAATAAATGTTCTTAAAAATGAGCACATGGACGTATTCGTTTTTTTTAGTGAAATTGCATCGTAAATGAGTGATGACTTATTCAATTTTAAGTAATCGTACTTTCACAAAAATGAGCTGTATGGTTTAATAGTGCTAATATGTTCAAGTCATCTTAACAAAGCGCAAACTTAAAATGGTTATTCAGCAGATGGGTTTCCACATTATTTGATGTCGATTGCTTAAATGGAAACTGAGTTATTACAACTCAATTATCTTATTTCCCATTCTTTTGGCAAACCTTTTTAAGATTTCTTCTGTTTATAACTTCTTCAAATCTTACTGGTAGTTTAACAGATAAGGCTCTGGACTGAGAGCATGTGTTCTTCAAAATTGAAACTTATGTATTCGGAGCCATGATAAGCATCGACTGTACTAAAAAATGAGTACAATTTACTTATATTTGAGTATCTATTTTTAACAGCGTAAGCTGCCCAACCAACGCAACGAAGTATTTAAAAACCTTCGCCAATATTCGTTTCCGACATCGTACTGATTTTTGAGAATATGTCTTTTTCAAAATTAAAATATGCATTCGGAGCCATGATAAGTCATGAAATGAGTTCCAGAACCTACTCGTTTTTCTTTGAGTACAATTGCATCGTAAATGGGCGTTGACGTACTCAAATTTAAGGAATAGTACTTTTTCAAAAATGAGCAGTGTGATTTAATATTACTAATCTCAGTTTCTTTTCAAGCCATCTTAACAAAGAGATCTGGCAAACTTAAAATATTTGTTCAGAAGATGGTTTTCCCCATTATTTGATATCGATTGCTTAAATGGAAACTGAATTATTACAACTCAATTATCTTACTTCCCATTGTTTTGGCACACCTTTCTAACATTTCTTCTGTTTAGAACTTTTTCAAGTTGCCCTGTTAGTACAACGGATAAGGCACTGGACTGCGGTGCTTGAAGATCTGCGTTTGATTCCTGGTAAGTCTCGATTGTAATTGTTGATATTTATCGAAATCCAATTATAAAAACAATTTATTTAGGCAAGCAGCTGCTCTTTCTATTCATTTTTACGCATTTTTGAGTACATGTCTTTTTCAAAACTGAAACTTATGTATTCGGGGGCTATGATAAGCATCGAATGTACTTCAAAATGAGTACATTTTACTTATATTTGTGTACCTGTTTTTAACAGTGAACAAGGCTAAAATAAACTAATATTTTACACAATGCCGTTATTATTACACATAAACCATTGAGGTTCTCACCTTTCCAGATATCTCAATGGCAAATCTCATAAAAGCCGATGCACGATTGTAAGAATAGTGATCCAATTAGAGCGAGAGTTGAAAGGCAAAACTTTGTATAATTAAGGATATCCGCTGCGGCTGTGCAGTGTTTGAGAGAAAAGACTAAAGGTCTGCTCCAATTAAAAAAGATCAGATAACAGATACCGACACATTACATGTACGTTGACACATACATCCCAGGTTTTGGGGATTTTTCTTTTCCTGGAAAGAAAGAGCGTCAAAATATTTTGGATGTGAAACTTCTTCAAAATCAGCTATATGGAGTCGGGCCCGTTGCATCGGAAACCCTGAAAGTTGGGAATTTCAACTTCTGAAAACACAGAGTTTGGAAAAATTATGAATGAAGAAAATGAATATTATTACCAAATGAAGGCTAGGGAAGATTAGAAATTGCCCAACTTGTATGATTACATTTAAATTAGACCTCAGAATGGACACTGCATTGGAATACGGGTGCAACAAATCAATGCTTGTGAGAGACTGATTAATATTACCTAAATTATATATATAAAAAGATGAAAAATGTTGATGAGTTGGAACTGGGAATTTTCAGCACTGTTGAGTTGGGAATTTTGAATAGTAGAGTTAAGAATTTCGAATCGTTAAGTTGAGAAATTTCTTGTTTCAAGACCCGACACAGCCCCATCCGATTTTTGCTTTGAAGACTGTGTGTTACGTATTTTCTTAAGCGAGACTTTTTAACTTCTTTATTATAACCAGCGGGACTTGATCAGTAGCACAGAAATCTGTGAGTTTTCACCGAAAAATGTGGTAGTCATTTGGATAGTTACAGGGGACATCGTCTATTCCAATAAAGGATAAGGCAAAACAAAATCTACGCCTTATCCGAGATTTGAATCCAGACCCAAAAATTGATGAGCATTGATTCGAATCTCGGACAAGGTATTAGTATTTGCAGCACATTAGTAGCCAAAAATTGGCTGTGCAGTAATTTTTGACTACTAGCGTGCAACAAAAAGGGATTCACATATAATTCATTATAGCATGCCCGTGCGATAATTATCGCATAAACAACCCAACTCACATTCCTTCCACCCACTACACACCCATTCGTTAGAGCCCAAAAAAATTAACGGTCACCTCATAAATGGCAACATTATCAACAGTTTGCTTAAAAACCACCGTTAAAATGAATTATTTTTAACAAATTTAAAAAACGTTGATATTTATGAGGTAAAATAATGATTAGTCACTGGTCCACGAAATTTTCTTTCTTTTGATACCTCATGTGTTAAGATTCGTTGTATATATATATATATATATATATATATATATATATATATATTTAATTGTTGTGCTTTGTAATTTATCCCTATCAATTAATGATACCTGTTAAAAGGTATATTAAGATATATAAGGTATATAAAGGCATATAAGGTATATAAAGGTATACGAAACCTGAAAAAAGGTATTATTTATAAAATAGCTTTATGATTCTCGATTGAACAGTAAATGATTTAAAGTTCTAGGAATAAAATGCTACAAATAAAAACTTTAACGAACTTTATTTAATAAGATTAAGTTAAAAGTTGAAAATAGCATCAACTATTGTTCAGAATACAATATATTGCAATTTAATTGCAAATATCTGGATATAGTATTTTATTAGAATAAGATTTTTGTGCGCAATAAAAAATTAAAACTTTTTTTTACCAATTTTGAAAGATAAATTTAAGCTAATCAAAAGTAGCTCACTCTAGAACAAAGGTACACCTCTAAGAAAATAGACTGACATTTCAGGTGTTTTTTTTATATGAAATGCTTCCTGACATTCGAACAAATCAACAGTTCAATCAAATAATAAAACAGCTTCAGTTGTTGAACCGAAATGTCTAAACTTTGAAAAGTAAACATTTCTGTAATCGCGGATATCGTTACTTGGAAATATAGGGTTTAAACAATGACTGACTAGTAAAAAATAAAGAACATTTTGGCTATATTTAACTAACTTAAATAGCACATACACTATTAAAAATAAGTACTTAGAAATAAGTAAAATGTACCCATTTTTTATTACATTCGATGCTTATCATAGCTCTGAATACATAAGTTTCAATTTCAAAAAAGACATGTACTCAAAAATGAGTAAAATGTATAAAAAGAGCAGTTGCTTGCCTATATAGATAGCCTTCATAAATCACTTTCAATAAATTTCAACAATTACAACCAGGACTTACCAGGAATCGAAACCAATTTGTCTATCTGATGTCGTCCGCACTGAAACCCAGGGGCTTATCCGTTTTACTACGAGAGGTACGTGAAGAAGTTATAAACAGAAGTAATGTTAAAAAGGCGTTGCAAAAAAAATGGAAAGTACGATAATTGAATCGTAATAACTCTAGTTCTATTTCAGCAATCGACATAAAATAATATGGAAAACCATCTTCTGAACATCTATTTTAAGTTTGTCAAGTCGCTTTGTTAAGATGGCTTTAACAGAAGCTGAGATTATCAATATTAAATCACACTGCTGAAAGTACGGTTACTTAAATTTGAGTACATCATCGTTCATTTACGATACAATTGTACTCAAGTACGAGTATGTTCAGGTACTCATTTTTAAGTACCTTTTTTTTACAGTGTACCATTCCGAATTTTCTTTAACAACATAACATTCAGTTATAGTACGAAATTTAATTTTACAGTTACTTTTATTTCTGCTTTTGAATCTAATTATTAACAATTTGTACTTTAGGAACGTCTTTGGTATTTACGTTGGTTTTAAGAAACAGTTGTTCTCGTTCGTGTTCTTTTCCACAAAATCTGTAGTAGTGTTTTTACACTGTAAAAAAGAGACTTAAAAATTAGTACCTCAAACGTACGTAAACGATGACGTACTCAAATTGAAGTAAACTTACTTTCTAAAAAATATACAGTGTGATTTAATATTGCTAATCCCAGCTTCTGTTCAAGCCATCTTAACAAAGCGACCAGACAAACTCAAAATTGGTGTTCAGAAGATGGTTTTCCACGTTAATTGGTGTCGATTGCTTAAATGGAATCTGAGTTATTACAACTCAATAATCTTACTTCCCATTCTTTTGAAACACCTTTTTAACGTTTTTTATGTTTATAACTTCTTCACGTCATCCTGGAAGTAAAACTTATAAGGCACGGGACTGCTATGCCTGAGGATATAGGTTCAAATCCCGGTAAGTCTTGGTTGTAATTGTCGATATTTATTGAAAGTGATTTATGAAGGCAACCTACATAGGCAAGCAACTGCTCTCTTTATTCGTTTTTACTCATTGAACTAATTTTTCAGTACATGTATTTTTCAAAAAGGAAGTTTATGTATTCAGAGCTATGATAAGCATCGAATGTACTCAAGAATAAGTACATATTACTTAGTTTTGAGTACCTATTTCTAACAGTGTACATGATAAAAATAATAATTTGTTTTAGAGTTTGTGAGAAAATAAGCTAACAAAATAATAACGTTTCGTAAATTCAAGAACACGTTGTTCTTGTTCAGTTTAAAGAACAGGTAATAAAAGAACAGTTCGTTCTTTTCATCACATGATAGGTGACACAAGAATGAGTACATATTACTTAGTTTTGAGTACCTATTTTTAACAGTGTAGATGATAAAAATAATAATTTGTTTTAGAGTTAGTGAGAAAATAAGCTAACAAAATAATAACGTTTCGTAAATTCAAGAACACGTTGTTCTTGTTCAGTTTAAAGAACATGTAAAAAAGAACATTTTGTTATTTTTGTCACATGAGAGGTAAAAGAGGAGCTGCTGATATTTCTTGATATAAAAATTTTAAATCAATTTAATCGAATTGTCAGATTCAAATAATATGTGTGTACTTTATAAACAATATATCATTCTCTAAACATATTTAGCGATTTGTTTGTGTTACTTCAACTATTTTCCTATGTAGGGTCACCAATTATTTAATATAAACGAAACAATGATTTATTTCAAAATATATTTATGAAAATAACATTTATTTTTTTAGATTATTGCTTATGACTGTTTGTCTCTTTTTCAGATTTTAATTTCACGCCTAACTTGTGCTTAATGACGGGAGAAGCATCAAGATCGGTGGTCTGAAAAACAAAACGCAAGATATCCATTTATCTTACAACAACTCATTTTTAACGTATAACATTAGTATCAATAATAGTTTACAAGAACTACAAAGGTTTGTGAAAAATATCAACTGTTTTGACTCCCAGCAGGAATTTTTCCGAAACGATCTCTGGTTGTTTATTTCTATTTAAGTTTCCAAAGCGAAAACTGTATTTACCTTGATGTTAAATATACTACTGTTGTTTGATTTATATAGATTTACATGAGCCGGAGTTTTATTTACATGAAAAATATATTCTATTATTCATATTAATAAATATATTTTCTTGTAGAATGCTTATCCAAAATAAACAATTTTCCTCTAGGAAAATGTTTTAGGTTGGCAACGATATTTTGTCGCTTTGAAATTGAAATACCAATTTGTATTTGAAATACATATTGCTACCTGTATGTTAAATTTTTTTAATTGGAGCAATTACCACTACAAACAGTTGCCCTCTAGTTTTAAATTTTATTAATGTAAATATTAAATATATATATATATATTGTTTATAAATATCAAATTAAACTTATTACGTTTTCTTGGATTTGATAAACATTCCGAGCAACGCTGGAGGATTTGAATATAAACTGTTAAAAATAGGTACTTAAATATAAGTATTAAATAGGTAGTAAATAAATGTACTCATTTTTGAATACATTCGAATCTTATAATAGCTCCGAATGCATAAGAATCTGAAAAAAGACATGTACTCAAAATTGAGTAAAATGAATAAAAATAACAGTTGCTTGCCTAACATAAACTGCCTTCATAAATAACTTTCAATAAATATCGACAATTACAACCAGGACTTACGGGAATCGAACCCAGATCCTCAGGCACCGCAGGCTTGATGATCCCTGTATTCTCAAAAATAAGAGTGTTATTTCTGAGAGGGCATCGATATTTCAACTAAAATGTCCTTTAATTTGTTTAGAGTATTTGGTAGCCATTTCCAAGGTAGTTGTAGTTTGAAATATGCAGACAAATTACATAACAAATTAGTCAGTCCAGCAAAACCGGACTGGTTCAACTGAAATACGATGTCCAGTACTACTGTATACTGATCCGCGAAAAATTAATAGGTCATTTCAATATGATCAATCAAACATCTCAGATTAACCAAACAAGCAAATTTGGTATTAAAACCTTTCACGAACCACACGCAGCTGACATAAACATTGAATTTCAACAGCCTCTACCAATCAATCATTCCTAGTAGATCACCAGTCTACTACTCAGTTTTTCAATCAATATCCAAACACACAATTCTCATATTATCTCAAACAAGGATTTCCCCTTAATCTAAACAGACACAAACAGTATCGCAATAAATGGAGAATTTTATGAGTGCAGAAGCTGCCCTCCGACACACCCTCATATTATCTCAAACATTATCCCAAACAAATATTCCCCCTAATCCAAACACAGATACTAAAAGTATCACAATAAATGGGGAATTTTATGTGTGTCCAAGCATTTTCCAAGGTATTTGCAGTTTGAAATACATAGACAAACTGAACAACAAATTAAACCGTGCAGCAAAACTGGACCGGTTCAACCGAAATACGATGTCCAGTAATACTGGATACTGAACCACAAAAAATTAATAGGCCATTTCAATATTATCAGTATAACATTTCAAATTAACCAAACAAGCAAATTAGGCATTAAACGAACTATACGCAGCTGACATAAAAATTGAATTTCAACAACTCTACCAATCAATCCTTTCCTGGTAGATTACCACTCTAATACGCAGTTTCTCAATCAATATCCCAACACACAATTCTCTCAGATTACCTCAAACAAGGATTCTCCCCTAATCCAAACAAAGACACTAAAAGTATCGCAATAAATGGGGAATTTTATGAGTGCAGAAGCTGCACTCCGGCACACCCTCTGGGTTCCATGGGAAAAGGTCAACAGCATTTCAATTAGCGGTGTCTCGATGAATTGATTTTCAATTAAACCTTTCTTTTCCCCGCAACAAAGTGTTTTTTATCGTGAGTTAGAAGGGCGTTACCATGATATCATAATCGGGTTAGGGGTGACTTTATTTACAATTCGGTCTAGTGGTTGTTGAGATATATACTTATTTGCATATTGATCGATTCGAGGATAAAGTTGTGGTTGGTTAAAGCACTAGAGCTATCTGACGGCTTATTTTCGATGGTTTAAGATATATCTCGAAGGATAGTCCCGAGAACGGTGCCTCGTAATTTCAAACGTGGTCTTAGTTGGTAACGTATAGTGGGGCTCTGATTGTTTGGCTGTTGGGTAGCATTCAAAACTGATTTCATGAAAACAGCAAACTATTCAGATCGAGTTGTTTAATTGGCTTATCAAAATTTTGTAAATAATGTGACGTCACAGCCGGCATTTTACCAAAGCTAAACTCTTCGTTGTTTGTTTTGTTGACGCTACGCTAGAGCTGTACTGTGGACTATTGACGACGGTTCGGGGCCTAACCCAATGGACAAAAACACTGCCACGTAATTTTGTACCACGGTCAAATGACGAAAACAACACCTGAGGTGGCACTTTACACAAACTGATAGAAGGCGTAAAGAGGACATTGGACCACTACATATTTAGCATGCACCAGTCCTCTTGATACGGCGTAATATTTTTGGCGTGTGAAAGGAACGAATCCAAATCTAACGACCCTCCGACACCACGTGGTCCACAATAGTATCCTCTGTTTTTAACACCAAAACTAGCGTGAGGACTCCTCTCTGATTTTCAATTCCAAAACTAGCATAAGGACACCTCTCTATTTTTCAAATCAAAACTAGTACGAAGACTCCTCTCTATATTTCAAACCAAAACGAGTATGAAGACTCCTTTCTGATTTTCAATACTAAAACTAGCGAGACGACTAATTTCTGATTTTCAACACCAAAACTAGCGTGAGAACACCTCTATTTTTCAAACCAAAACTAGTATGAAGACTCCTCTCTGATTTTCAACACTAAATCTAGCGAGACGACTAATCTCTGATTTTCAACACCAAAACTAGCATGAGGACTCCTATTTTTTAAACCAAAACTAGTGTGAAGACTCCTTTCTGATTTTCAACACTAAAACTAGCGAGACGACTAATCTCTGATTTTCAACACCAAAACTAGCGTGAGGACACATGGACTACGATATGACTTAATGAGTCTACATTTTTATTTAACTGCGCCAAAATTAACAATGTTATGTGTCAGCAATAATTTTGTCAACAGTTTTTATGTTAATTTCGTAACTTCATTCTGTTTATTTGCGATATACTAAGTGTTAATTACTTCTAGGTTCAGTGTTGAATTTAAAAACACGTTTTGCAACATGATAATCAATCTAACTTTTTAAAATACACTTAAACAAAACACTTGTTTTCGGTCTCTGCAACAAACTCATATAACCTTATGTAATTACCTGTGTTGATATTTTTTTTCATAGTATATAAGCAATTGTTCTTAATCAATCTCAGGTTTTTGTATTTGTTACACTATCAGTGACATTACCTGGACTTACCCCGCAATCTATATAAGAACAATGACTAATATAATTGTAATTTATTCAATTGTTTTGATTTTATTTTGCTAATCAAAGGTAAGGGGTAACATGTCTTTTAGTTAAAAAAAAACTAACATTGCTTCAGCGTTACAAGCATGACACAATTTCATATTCAATTAGTCACCTCCATTAAAAAACACCCAAGACGACTTAGAAATTGGTTTGACTACAAAGCATTGTTAAGAGAAATGCGACTTAAAAACTGTTGTGCCTCTACACAAACGGATAATTGCATAATAACACTCCTCATAACAAACGGATATTGTCGGGCGACTATCCTTTTCGGTTCGTTGTTTGATAATGAGTTTCATTGAATGGGTAGATAATCATCAGATACGCAATTTTAAACTACATACATTTATTACACACAAGACAGACAATCACCTCTAACCAAAGCACAACTTACAAACTAATAATTATAAAGAAAAATAGGAAAATAGCTACCCCAATGCTCAAGACGTGCGCATCACACAACCTTCCTCCTCGAGGGTCCGTGCCCGTCTGCCTCACTTACTGCTCTGCGCAGATACTCCTGCGCAGTTCAAAATTAAACTATGCGTTCCTAGCCTGGGAATATTGCAAACACTACACCCCCCACGTAAGATAAGTGTTAGGGGTCTCAACAATACACATGACACTTATATGAATTTAATTGTTGAAATATTCCCTAACGCATGACCATACCTATCACATCATCAACCTAAACCTCTAAATTTAAATCACCTTGCTAAGAAATACTTTACATTTCTTCAAAAGAAAACTTTAGCACAATTCTACAATTATCACATTTCTTACTCTACACAAAATATATATATAAAATATATTATTACAATATCCAATATATGGTAAGTTATTTGTAGAAAAATATTTAAAAAGCATATATCAAAATTATTTCAAATATGACAAATGAAAATTCACAATATATAATATGAAAGAAAATGATAAGTAAATGCAGTGCCAATACAGATGTAAAGATGCTTGTTACCATTCCGGAACACTACATTTAATTCACTTAATACTCAAAAATCATACTAGACGAGAAAGTGCATCAGCATGTGGCATTTTGGCACCAGGGCAGTGTCTCAAAGTTATATTGTATCTTTGAATGGCAAAAGCCCAACGTTGCAATCGCGAAGATTGCGGAGCACATTTCGTCAGATATGGCAAGGGATTATGGTCTGTGAAGAACTCAATTTCCGCACCGAAGATCCACGATTCAAATTTCTTGAGACTCCACACAATCGCATAAGCTTCCCTCTCTATGGTTGACCATGCCTGTTGAGCCTTACTTAGCTTCTGACTGACGAATGCAATGGGATAAATTTTATCCTCGTGTTTTTGCGAGAGACATGCACCTACTCCTATTTGAGAAGCGTCTGAGTGAATCACAAAAGGAAATCCCAATTGAGGTGTGTATAGAGACTGCGCATTTGCAAGAGCTCCTTTCAACTCCGCAAAAGCCAGATCGTGCTCTTCTAACCACGGTATCTTCTCAGCAACACACTTTTTAGTTAGTTGAGTTAATGGATATGCCAATTCAGCATATTTCGGAATATAGTCACGATAATAGTTACATAGGCCAAGCGCGCTACGTAACTCCTTTTTGGTTTCTGGTCGTCTCAGCGATGTCACGACGTCTATCTTCTCACGATCAGGTTGATGTCTTCCTGATCCGATGACATGGCCCAGATATTTTATTTGTGCTTTCACAAAAGAACACTTTTCGATGTTGACTGTGAAGTTCAGCTCCTTAAGTTTATTGAAGACTATGTCCAGATGCTCCAAGTGTTCTTCCCAGCTTTCAGAGAAAATGGCAATGTCGTCAATGTACGCACGTGCAAACTCTCTGTAAGGGGCCAGGACTCTGTTCATTTCTCGTTGAAATGTTGCTGAAGCATTCTTTAATCCGAAACTCATGACTTTGAAACGGTACTGTTGACGGTGAGTCTTGAATGATGTCAGATTTCTGCTTTCATACTCCATAGGAATCGCCCAGTATCCTTTCAGCAAGTCAAGTGTAGTGATCACTTTGGCTCTTCCAATTGTATGTAGAAGCTCCTTTGCGTCTTCCATTGGAAAATCATCTGTCAAACAAGCCTCATTTAGCGATCTGTAATCCACACACAGGCGTATCCCTCCACATTTCTTCGCAACACATACCACAGGATACGCGATTTCAGCACTGCTCTCCTCTATCAAATCCAAATCAAGAAGTTCTTGGATTTGTTCGTCTACCTTGTATTTCAAAGTTTCGGGGATTTTGTAGACATAAGGCTTCTTTCTTTCCACATCTGGTTTCAGTCTAATCCTGTGTTCACCGACCTTTGCGATCTTTACGTTCCCTGTAAATAATTCACCATATTGTTCCACCATACGCAATAACTGTCCCTTCTTCTTATCGTTCAAGTGATCAAGATCAAGTTCATCTAGAACTTCCCGTACACCTCGTGTCATTTCTTTTGGTGTCTCTTGTATTTCCCCGAATTCTTCCTCATCTTCAAAAATCACACCCACTGCATTCAGACGTAGATGGTGTTTTCTTATTTTGTTCACATGCACATGTTTAATGCTATTATCTTCTAATTTCACCATGTAGGAATTTGGTGGACAGAACTTTACAATTTCTGCGGGTCCAGTCCACCTGGCGTACACCTTGTTAGAGGAATCTGGAATCAGCAGATAAACCTGTTCACCCACATCGAACTTCCTAGTTGATGAGCGTTTATTAAAGTAATCCGCATACGACTTTTGTCTTTCTGCTGTCACAACTTTTGCCTTTTCAGCTGCCATCTCCATTTGATGTTTCATATCTTGAAGATACTCGATGACAGTTTTTGAAGTTCCAGTTGGTAGAGGAACCTCTCCTGCCCACGTGGATTTCAGTATGGCAAGCGGACCTCTTGGTTCCCTTCCATACAATAATTTGAATGGAGATTCACCAGTCGTTGCATTCGGCACTTCGCGATAAGCAAAAAGAAGATATGGAATCTGGCGATCCCAGTTACTTTGATCTTCTCTAATCACGTGATGAAGCATGTCTTTAAGAGTTTTATTCCACCTTTCAACTAGTCCGTTACTCGCTGCATACCCTGGACATGAGAATCTGGGTGAGGATCCGATGCGCGTCAAAAACTCCTGCGTCAATGCAGCGGTGAAGTTGGTACCTTGGTCACTTGCGACCACATTAGGAATTCCCATCCTTAGGAATATGTATAGTAGTGCATCGCATGCTGATCTTGCTGTTAGACTTCTCATTGGAATGGCTTCCGGCCATCTCGAGTGCTGATCCATCAGAGTTAGGACATATTTGTGTCCTCTTCCAGAAGCAGGTTCTATAGGGCCGATCACATCAATGTTCACAACTTCGAATGGCAGTTCTGGTCGCAAAACTGGTGTAATTGGAGCTCGATCCGAAATCTTTTCTGGACTCCTTAATTGACATTTTGAACAGGTGCGACAAAAATTTGCAACGTCTTGAGCTAAGCCAGGCCAATAAAAACTTAACCTAATTCTTTCCTTCGTTTTCCTAATACCCATATGTGCCCCAAAAACAGACTCGTGTGCTAACTCTAACACCTTTGTCCTACGATTTAACGGCAATACCAACTGAGATACCGACTGACCTAGAACTTTGTCTTTATGATACAACAAACCATCAATTTTCAAAACATTTCCCTTCCCTAATCTTACATCTTCGCGAACCTTTCCAAGAGTTTTGCAATTGCCCTGTTCTTCCTTTAACCTGCAGACTTCTGAAACCTGATCAATGCCTATCCCATTACAGTTAACAGCATCACAATCAATCTCCCGCTCAGCAAATAAATTTTCCAGACACAAAGAATTGTCCCTATCCAACGATAAATCGATGACCACGCTTTCCCTTTCATTTGCAACATACTCTTCACCAATTCCCTCAACGCACCTTAGACTCAAACATTCCTCCTTCAACTTCTCATAAACATTTGGTGGAAGTAAACAGTCTGCGCTATTCAACCTATCCGTCAGTGCAGCCTCAACATCAATTGTACGATTTAAAGAACTTCCCGAGTCCCTCAAACCAAGTTTTATTATTGCAAGTTTCGCCTCAACTTGTTCCCCAAATGCAGAAGTCAGTTTTACAATCCCATGACCTGGAATTTGTTTTGATCTTAAAGCATTCGGGTTGAGGACCAAAATTTCAGCACCCGAATCAATCAATGCGTCTAATTCACATCCCTCAATGAATACTTTAACTCGCGTTAATGGATGTAGAGTTTTAGCCCTATTACCTGACTCAAAACAATTCGTTTCCACCTTTGCCACAATGGCATCGCTATTCGCATCGTTTCTTGAGTTAAATGCTTTACCCCTATTATTTCTAACATCCTTCCTACCAGAAAATCTTTTAAAACAATCCTTGGCCAAATGATTACGAAGCCCGCACACATAGCACTCCCCATTGGGTTTATTCCTATTCGTGTTATCCCTTCTCAAATGAGGCGCTATATATTTTTGCGCAACTTCGTCTCTGCCCAAACGTGGTGAGTTTTCCTGGACCTGCGGTTTTAACCCATTGCCTTGAGGTTTCGAGAAAGATTTATTTTTGGAGTCATAATAAATATCACACTCTTTAGCCATTAATATAGGTTCCAACCATCCTTCACCCTGTTTAATCCCGATATGACAAGCTGTTTCACTGTCTAACGTTTTATACAAGTGATCTGACACTATTAGTTTCTTAAGGGATTCCAAACTATCTACTTTTCTGAGTTTGCAATAGTATTCGAAATTTGAAATTAATCTCGATGCAAATTGAATATGCGTTTCATCTGAGTTACGTTTTGAATTTCTAAAATTTTCAAGACAGATTTTTGGAGTCGGTTCAAATTCTCTAAGAACAATTTCCTTAACCTTTTCATAACTTTTAAATGTTTCCTCGTCAATAAACGCCAGTAAATTTGCCACTTTATCCCCCAGTAAGTTTATTAAAACTTCTGATTTTAAATCTGCATGCACCTGTTTTGTATTAAATGCCCTTTCCAAAGATTGGAAAAATACATGCCAACCCTCTGCATTACAAGGAACTGGGATTGTTAACGTTTTTATACATTTAACTACGCTCTCAATTGATTGGTTGCAATTATTTGACTCATTATTTTGATTAATAGATACGTCCGACTGTCTATTTGACTGTCTCAATCTCTCCAAATCAAGTTCAAGTTTTAACTTCTCTATTTCTAGCTTATGCAACTCTAAGTCGTGAGTACGCTTACGCTCCGCCTCTAATTCAATTTCATCCTGCCTTTGTTTAGCTTTCCTAGAACTCATTATGAATTTTTCCCCCAACAGTAACTTCAAAATATATCAACAATATACTATCGCACATTTATCTTCCCACAATCCTAAATAAACCACACACTCTTAAATTTACCAACTGCTACAAAGAACAAATGCTAAAACACCACATTACTTCCATAAAAGATACACCCAAAAGCAAAACATTCGCAATGCAACACTTTTTCTTTTATACACACTAAATCTCAAACCGAAACTCTTACACCCATAGCTCTTTCCTTTCGCAATCCAAAACCAAAACAAACTCTCCCGCCTTTTCTTCACGTGATCTCCACTCGAATTGAATAATGACCTCGAACCCAATGCGCACTTACTTCTACCGTCTACCCACGCACTCAAATATCAATCCTTTTCGACTGCGACAATGTCGGGCGACTATCCTTTTCGGTTCGTTGTTTGATAATGAGTTTCATTGAATGGGTAGATAATCATCAGATACGCAATTTTAAACTACATACATTTATTACACACAAGACAGACAATCACCTCTAACCAAAGCACAACTTACAAACTAATAATTATAAAGAAAAATAGGAAAATAGCTACCCCAATGCTCAAGACGTGCGCATCACACAACCTTCCTCCTCGAGGGTCCGTGCCCGTCTGCCTCACTTACTGCTCTGCGCAGATACTCCTGCGCAGTTCAAAATTAAACTATGCGTTCCTAGCCTGGGAATATTGCAAACACTACAGATATATTTTTAAAAAAAACTTTTTTTAATTTATAAGGTTTTTTTAAAATTATTTTTCCGGATATCGAATGGTATTTTGTCCAATTTAAGTTTCTGTAACTGTAAATAAACACTGATTAAATGATTATTTAATTTTGTTGTTTAGAATTTCAATAATTCAATATAGTATTTAGTCAAACAGGATCTTTGTGTTGGATGAGGATTATATTGGCTGATTATGCAGTGAAATAAATTTTATAAAATAAAAACAAAGCAATCATTCATTTTAAGGATATTCATTGTTTGCAATTTAAACAGGATTTTGTAGCTGTTACTTACAACGAAATAAATTAATTTCACATTTAGAATTAAAATATGACAAATATATATTAAACGTACATGAGTAGCCCTGATGCAAAAGTAGCTATGTGCATGAAAAGCTTTTATGAGTAAATCGCTAAAAACTGTCAACATTTAATTTTTTTTTTGTTGTAAAAATGAAAAATAAATAATTTGTTTTTTACTAAAATGTGTAATTTCTCAGATAACTGAATAATTTATAATCTAAATTTTAATTTTCACATAACTTGTTTTGCAACTGGAATAAGGATATAACTGGTTTTGCAAATGTATGCGTCGCCATCTTGTTTTTTTCCAAAGAAGCAAAAGCAGCTATATTCACATTTCGTCCAATCAGAAATCGCATTCGCTGATGATTACGTCCACATTTGCTGAACATAACTGTTTTGAATCTGTTTAAAGCGCGGATATAGCTACTTATGGTTTGGAGTTTTTTTTTTTAATTTTGTAATAACGGATTAAAAAATGGACACATTTAAAAAAACGGATAAATTTTTTAATAAAAATTTTTGTAATAACGGATTAAAAAAATGGACACATTTAAAAAAACGGATAAATTTTGTAATAAAAATTTATGAAATAACGGATTAAAAAATGGACAAATTTAAAAAAACGGATAAATTTTGTAATAAAAATTTATGAAATAACGGTATGTGCTTTTTTTATTGCATTTTAAAATTGAAGCCAAAATTGTAACGTACCCTCCGTTTTCATATTTTTGATAACTACTTTTGTATTGAGGCTACCAGTATATTAATTTTTTAAAGTAATATTTTACTATAAAACTCAATCGCAACTTTAAAAAATGCATGATTAAGACAAACAAATGTAAGTATATAAACACGGTTAATCTACATATTCACACTTTAAACATACTCTCCATACTACAAAAATAGTAGATGTATTGTATACATAAGTATTCGGATGAATAATAATCCTTTCCTAGATGTGAAAAATTATAGATCTATTTCCTTCAGTGACATCTTGTTGATCTAAGAACGACGACCTGCATTGAACACTTAAACTAATACTTGAAATTGAGAACAAAATAATAATGTAAGTTATTGGTGTTATGATAACGGAAAAAAATATTGAATATTGATAAAATATTGAGTTAAATATTGAATGAAACATTGGTTGCTGAAGCTGGTTCTAAGAAAAAAGTATGTAAACAATATTTTTACATCGTTAGTTTAAAATAACAAAACTTACAATACATTTCAAAAGTATACTTATCATGAAAATGAAAAATTTAGAGCCATAAGTACATAAGTAAAATTGGTATAATTCATATAATTAATTGTTATAATTCAGCGTGGCAGTGCTGCTTTCTTTGCATCAATCGCCCGGAGTCGTTTAACGTACTTAAATTGTTAAAAAAAGGTACCTAAAAATAAGTACCTGAACATACTCGTTTTGCTTTGAGTACAATTGCATCGTAAATGAGCGATAACGTACTCAAATTTAAACAAACCGTATTTTTAAAAATCAGCAGTGTGATTTAATATTGCTAATTTCAGCTTCTGTTCAAGATATCTTAACCAAGCGAACTGATACACTTAAAATAGGTGCTCAGAATATGGTTTTCCACATTATTTTATGTCGATTGCTTAAATGGAAACAAAGTTATTACAATTCAATGATCTTACTTCCCATTCTTTTGGCACACCTTTTAAAATTTATTCTGTTTCTTACTTCTTCACGTCGCTCAGGTAGTACAACGGAAAAGGCACTGGACTGGGGTGCCTGAGGATATGGCTACGATTCCCGGTAAGTCTTGGTTGTAATTGTCGATATTTATTGAAAGTGGTTTGTGATGGCAGTCTATGTAGGGAAGCTGTTGCTCTTTTTATTAATTTTTACTCATTGTAATAATTTTTGAGTACATGTCTTTTTCAAAAATGAAACATGTATTTGGAGCTATGATAAGCATCAAATGTAATAAAAAATTAGTAAATTTTACTTATTTTTGAGTATCAATTTTTAATGGTGTACTTACTTTTAGCACTGAAGTATTCAAATGCCAATAAAACATGGAGTATTTGTTTTAAAAATAAAAGACCACACTGTTCAACAGAACAGACACAATGATAAATTCAACAGGAACATAAGCAACAAACGAAAATGACCACTGCAAACCAAACCCACAGGCACCTCCAATAATCGATTTTTTTAAACCACTATTCCGATTCTTTTCATGCATCACGTGACAGAAGTAGGCGTTCCACGCCGACAAATATCACTCGCCTCTTATCATTACAGGAAACAATAACTCTTAGAAAATAGCCTCACTATAATAAATCAGAACCCTTTCCGTGTCTTCAGCATCGAATTTGAATTTCAGATGACAAGACAAATTAAGAATCGAAGGCGTGAAAGAATCGGAAGTGTGCGATTATAGTTGATTTCGACATCTGGTTTTCGCGTCGCATCGAATCGCAGAAAAAAATCGATTTGTTTTGGTAGCTGTGCATCGAAAAGGGTAATGACAGCGGATGAAACATCCGACTCCTTTCGAATTAAAGTAAGAAATGAGTGTTTTTTTGATTGCGTCGATGCATGTTCGATTCACACGCGAGGTGTTGGTGAATGTCTGTGATTAAACGGTTTGATTGCATGTTTGGGAAGTGTTCGCTGCAAATATTCATTGCTGATTAATGGATTTGAATGGTAATTATTTGTTATAAATAATGTATTGTATATATCCGTGAAAAAATTAGTGTCGTTATGTAGTTTATTCGAAAAATAAGTCGTCTAAACATTTTGAATTGCATGTGAGGAATGAGAAATCGAGGATACAAGTGCCAATTTCTTCATTTGGCGAAAAAACAGTTTAAAGTTAAAACACAACAGCTGATTCTTGTCAAGGCTAGATGTTACACAACTAAATCTCAGCACATGACAACATACTAAAAAGTCAATTTAATCTTTAGTTTGTTTGTTTGGGATATCTCATGATATTATATGGATGTAAGCTTCATTTAAATTTCTGAATCATATGAAAAAGAAATATGTATTGACTTAATCGAGCGTATTGTTTGAACTCCGTTTCTTACCTAATGCAAGGAAGTCAATTTTTATATGGCCGAAAGAAGGTATAGTCTTTATATTCCATAGGAATAAAAGAAATTTAGACAATATTCTATTTATAATTTTTATTTAATCTAAGGTCAAATGTAAGATTATTTCCATACTATTGTAATATTTAAATGTATTAATCTTTCGAAAGATCATTGTGTAAATACTAAAGATCAATATGAATATTAAAAAAATATATATTTAATAAATCGTAAAAAGAAATTTATTCAATATTCTATTTATAATTTTTTTTAAATTTAAGGTCAAATATAAGATTATTTCCATACTATTGTAATAATTAAATGTATTAATCTTTCGAAAGATCTAAGTGTAAATACTAAAGATCAATATGTTTATTAAAAAAATGTATTTAATAAATCGTAAAAAGAAATTTAGACAATATTCTATTTATATATATTTTTTTATCTAAGGTCAAATATAAGATTATTTCCATACTATTGTAATATTTAAATTTATAATTATTTCGAAAGATCACAGTGTAAATACTAAAGATTAATATGAATATTAAAAAAATATATTTAATAAATCGTAAAATAAAATTTAGACAATATTCTATTTATATATATTTTTTTTATCTAAGGTCAAATATAAGATTATTTCCATACTATTGTAATATTTAAATTTATAATTATTTCGAAAGATCACAGTGTAAATACTAAAGATTAATATGAATATTAAAAAAATATATTTAATAAATCGTAAAAAGAATTTAGACAATATTCTATTTATAATTTTTTAAAAAATTTAAGGTCAAATGTAAGATTATTTCCATACTATTGTAATATTTAAATGTATTAATCTTCGAAAGATCATAGTGTAAATACTAAAAATCAATATGAATATTAAAAAAAAATAATAATAAATCATAAAAAGAAATTTAGACAATATTTATTTATAATTTTTTTTTAATCTAAGGTCAAATATAAGAGTATTTCCATACTATTGTAATATTTAAATGTATTAATCATTCGAAAGATCATTGAGCAAATACTATAGATCAATATGAATATTAAAAAAAAATATCTAATAAATCGTAAAAAGAAATTTAGACAATATTCTATTAATAATTTTTTTTAAAAAATCTGAGGTCAAATGTAAGATTATTTCCATAATATTGTACTATTTAAATGTATAAATCTTTTAACAGATCATAGTGTAAATACTAAAGATCTATATGAATATTAAAAAAAAATATTTAATAAATCGTAAAAAGAAATTTTGACAATATTCTATTAATAATTTTTTTTTTAAATCTGAGGTCAAATGTAAGATTATTTCCATACTATTGTAATATTTAAATGTATTAATCTTTCGAAAGATCATTGTGTAAATACTAAAGATCAATATGAATATTAAAAAAATATATATTTAATAAATCGTAAAAAGAAATTTATACAATATTCTATTTATAATTTTTTTTAAATTTAAGGTCAAATATAAGATTATTTCCATACTATTGTAATATTTAAATGTATTAATCTTTCGAAAGATCTAAGTGTAAATACTAAAGATCAATATGATTATTAAAAAAAATGTATTTAATAAATCGTAAAAAGAAATTTAGACAATATTCTATTTATAATTTTTATTTAATCTAAGGTCAAATGTAAGATTATTTCCATACTATCGTAATATTCAAATGTATTAATCTTTCGAAAGATCATAGTGTAAATACTAAAGATCAATATGAATATTAAAAATAAATAATAATAAATTGTAAAAAGAAATTTAGACAATATATTATTTATAATTTTTATTTAATCTAAGGTCAAATGTAAGATTATTTCCATACTATTGTAATATTTAAATGTATTAATCTTTCGAAAGATCATAGTGTAAATACTAAAGATCAATATGAATATTAAAAAAAATAATAATAAATTGTAAAAAGAAATTTAGACAATATTCTATTTATAATTTTCATTTAATCTAAGGTCACATGTAAGATTATTTCCATACTATTGTAATATTTAAATGTATTAATCTTTCGAAAGATCATAGTGTAAATACTAAAGATCAATATGAATATTAAAAAAATATGTATTTAATAAATCGTAAAATAAAATTTAGACAATATTCTATTTATAATTTTTTTTAAAAATATGAGGTCAAATGTAAAATTATTTCCATACTATTGTAATATTTAAATGTATTAATCTTTCGAAAGATCATAGCGCAAATACTAAAGATCAATATGAATATTAAAAAAAAATTTAATAAATCGTAAAAAGAAATTTAGACAATATTCTATTTATAATTTTTTTAAAAAAATATGAGGTCAAATGTAAGATTATTTCCATACTATTGTAATATTTAAATGTATTAATGTTTCGAAAGTTCATAGTGTAAATATTACAGATCAATATGAGTCGCAGCATCGCTAAAGATTACGCCTTTCTCAGAAAATTACTTCAAAAACAAAGTCACTTCTCTCTTATATTTAGGTTATTATGAAACTCCAAAACAATGTATGAATGGAATGACGTAATTAACCATCACGTGTCTGAGGCCATACATGTTGGCCTCACTTTGATGTTAGCGAGATTATAACATTATGTTTTCTCTACTATGAAGGATCCATGCTCAAAGGCAGTAAAAGGATATTAGCATGTGAATGTCATAATTATGACAGGAACACCCAACGAAATGTTTAACTGTGAAAATTAATGAATGGAATGACGTAGTTAACCACGTGTGTTGGGCCATACATGTTGGCTTCACTTTGACGTTAGCGAGAGTGACGTTATGACTTCTCTACTACAAAGGATCCATGCTCGAAGGTAAGGGATCCAATAGACCCCGTCCTATCCTAATGTACCTCATTAGAAATCAAGTCCTAATGAGAAAACATGCTCTGCATACTCAAACCTACCAAATTAATGTAAGAAAGGTAGTTAGTTCACAGTCCATCAAATAATTTCATAACACGATCCGTTCGCAGCGGAAGCGTGAAAATCGTCCGCAATCGACACAAAAGGCCGAAATCTAGCACTTGTGACGGAAGTCCTGCAACACATTAGAATTCCGAAAAGGTCACCGCAAATGGCTTTTTTGAACGGCATTTTCACCTCATTAATCTACAGTACGAAAGGCGACATCGCGCATGCTGTAATTAGGTAAAATGGGGTCTCGCTGCCAACGATGCTTACGTACTTGTGAGGGAAAGGCATTGTAGAACACGGTATTTGTAATGATTCGTTTGGGATTGGATTAAAAATAAATAAAAAAAACATTAGGAATCGCATAGGAACTGTAAGTGTATAATTATTTATACTAAACCTAATTAGGAGTAGCTTACAAATAACGTTCTTAAAAAAGCTTTTAGTTTTGAAATAATTAAAAAAAAAAAGATTTAAATAACTAGTTTAAGAGTTCAGTTTAAAAAAAATTTTTAAATAAAAATTGTTTTCATCTTTTTTTTTTTTTTAAGTTTAATTATATAATCTTTTTTATATTTTTTTACTAGAATATAAGAAATTGTCGCTTCCAAGAGTAATACACCTTTTTTAAGATTTATAGATTTAAAACCGTTAAATTGGAAAATGTCTTGTTTTAATCCCCCCCCCCCCCCCCCCAAAAAAAAAAAAAAAACTTGTAACGGCGCTGCCTATAAGACTACATAAATATAGGCTAATGTTTGTAAACCGTTAAAAATAGGTACACAAATATTACTTATTAAATATTACTTATGCACTAAGTTTTTAGTACCGTCGATGGTTATCATAGCTCCGAATACATAAGTTCCAATTTTGAAAAAGACATGTTCCGAAAAATGAGTACAAATTAATAAAAAGGGCAGATGCTAGCCTACATAGGCTACCCTTATAAATCACTTTAAATAAATACCGACATTGGCCAAGATGGGAACAGATTCTCAGGCACCGCAGTCAAGTGCCGTACCTGTTAAACTACCAGGGAGACTTGAAGATGTTATAAATCGAAGAAAAGTTAAAAAAGGTTTTCCAAAAGAATGGGGAGTAAAATAACAGAGTTGTAATAACTCGGTTTCTGTTTAAGCAATCGACATCAAATGATGTGGAAAACAATCCTCTGAATAACTATTTTAAGTTTGTCAGGTCGCTTAGTTAAGATGGCTTGGACAGAATTAGCAATATTAAACCCTTCTGCTATTTTTGAGAAAATGCGATTACTTTAATTTGAGTAAGTCATCGCACATTTGCGATGCATTTGTATTCAAAGAAAAACGAGTAGGTTCATGTATACAGTTTTAAGCACATTTTTTTTGCAGTCTGAATAAAATTAAAAATAAATTCCACGTAGAGCCTTTTATTGGGAAAAATTTACATATTCTGAAAAATTTACCGTCATTGAAATTGTGTTTTCTGATGGATAAAATAATAAGGACCATTCGAAAATTCTAAAAAAAATTCTGCACTAAGACAGTTAATAAATAATTATAATAATAAAGCTTTAAAAGTACTATGTCATTCGTATACACTGCTGTTAAAAATAATATTGTATTTTTTTATGACGCGTGTGCTTTAGTCAGATTAGCTTGTTTGTTGTAGAAATGTGGGGGGGAAAAACACGATTTTTTAAAAAAAATTAAATTTTAAAACAAAATTATGGAAAATTATTTTAAGTTTGTTAGGTAGCTTTGTTAAGATGGCTTGAACAGAAGCTGAGATTAGCAATATTAAATCGCACTGTTCATTTTTGAGAAAGTATGCTTACTGAAAATGAGTACGTCATCGCTCATTTACGATGCAATTGTACTTAAAGAAAAACAAGTTGGTTCAGGTACTCATTTTTAAGTATTTTTTTTTCAGTGTAAATATTCTTAATATTCGAGATTCGTTAAGGATACATTTAAAAAATGCCATGATGACACGATTTCAAAATCCCTCAAGGATTTTTGTTTTGATCAAGAAATTTCAATTACTGGAACTGATGATGTATTCAATTCCCCTTATCACATATGTAAGAACGAGCGTTTCGATATGAAACACGTCATTATCATTTTGACGAAAGACATACGCATTATCATTTTGACGAGTGAAAGCACAAGAGAAGAGACATTTTCTTATCTCTATTCTTTTTACAATATGGAATCGGCGAAGAACATCGGCCGTTGGAGTGGACCAACAAAAGCAGTGAACTTACCAGGAACAGTGAAAGGCTATACACCTTACAAATAACACTTATTTGTCTCGTAAAACTATTTTATGCTGTGAAATTGACAGTGAATTTATACACGTGGCGCTTTTGACGGTAAATCACTCGGTTTTTATAGCAGAAGGTTCAGTTTATGCTGAGTAACGTTGGGCGCCATGTTGGGTCATCCCCCGAAATATTGGTAGAATTAATTATTAATTATACTTTTTGTAAAGGTATTTAAAAAATTTTCCGTTGTGAACAGTGTTTTGTGTTCCATTTGATCAAAGTATAATATATAAGTTGGAATTTTATGTAAAAATTGGATTTGCGAGTATCGAGTTAACTTAATTTAAGAGTATATTAAAATTAACTTAGAAGTAAAAAACTGATACAGCCAAAAGGAAAAATAGGTAATCCCTTTTCTAATTACTATAAGAAGCTTTATAAGTTGCATTACCCATGCCATAGTATTACATATAAGTGCAGGGTTGTGTAAAAAAATATTAAAAAAATATTCATTTAGTTTCGAATTTTACACTCAAGTAACTGTATGTAAGTGTTTATAACGGTACAGTCGCACTGTAGAACAAAAGGTACTTAAAAATGAGTACATGATCATACTCGTTTTTCCTTGAGTACAATTGCATCACAAATAACGGTTGACGTACTAATATTTAAATAATTGTACTTTATCAAAATAAGCATTGTGATTTAACATTGCTCTTCTCAGCTGTGTTCAAGTGACAAGCCAAACTTAAAATAGTTGTTCAGAAGATCTTTTTTTACACTATTTGATGTAGATTGCTTAAATGGAAATCGCGTTATTACAACTCAATTATCTTACTTCTCATTCTTTTGGCAAAGCTTTCTAACATGTCTTCTGTTTATAGCTTCTTCACGTCTCTCTGGTTGTTTAAAGGATAATGCTCTGAAATGAGGTGCCTGAGGATCTGAGTTCGATTCCCAGTAAAACTCGATTTTATTTGTTGATATTTATTGAAAGTGATTGATGACGACAACCTATGTAGGCAAGCAACTGCTCTTTTTACGTATACATTTTTACACATTGTACACATTTTTGAGTACATGTCTTTTTCAAAAATGAAACTTATGTATTTGGAGCCATGATAAGCATCGAATGTACTCAATAATGAATGCATTTTACTTATTTTTGAGTATCTATTTTTAATCTTATACTCATATATTTTAGTTCGGAATCCGGGAAATGGAACAAGGAATTTTTAAAGTTACCAATGCCTTTTAATAAATATCATAATATTCCTGTTTAAAAAGGGCTATTAAATATATATTTTTAAATATTACAAAATAAATACTGTCGTCGATTTATAAAGTTATTTTTACTTTGGAAGATTTTAATACATTTCAAGCATATTGAGATAAACTTACTGTCATTAAAATTGTGTTTTCTCATAGATAAAATAATAAGGAATTTCCCATTCGAAAATTCGAAAAAATGTTCGGAACTAAGACATATAATAAATAATTTTGATAATATTAAAGCTTTAAAATTATTATATCATTCGTATACATTGTTATTAAAAATATTATTGCATTTTTCACGACGCGTGTATTTTATTCAGATTAGCTTGTTTGTTGTAGAAAAGGTGGGAAAAAAAACACGATTTAAAAAAAAAAAAAATATTTGTTATTGAGATTGTTATGTGCAAATCAAATTAAAACCAACTTTTACCAAAGACATTCAACTTTAAACAAGATTTCAAACGATGTTTGCAGTAAAAAATTAATTACCCATAAAAGAAAATGTGATGACCAAATATGGTGGCGAAGGCATATCATGACCAAAGATGGTGATAATTGCGTGTGTGTGATATGTCACCTACACTTTGGAGAAGTAATGATTCCTCCTTCACAGAATTGCACGCTCTGTCGATTCTTTGACTGTTTCCAGTCTGAAATGGCAGAAAGCTGCACCCTAACAAGTGTGGGTGGGGCAATCCTTTTGCCATTGCTGATGAGCTTTTCTTTTTTTCAGAAGAAATTATTTCGGCAAATGGTCACGTTTTTATATCGACTCACGTGTACCGGATTTGTTAAAGGCGTTTCTTCAAGATTATAATTTATTGAGATATTAACTTTATAATTTAGAACTTTATAATTTCGAACTTTATAATTTAGAACTTTATAATTTAAAACTTTATAATTGAAATCTTTATAATTTAAATCTTTATAATTTTATAACTTAAATCTTTATAACTTTATAACTTAAATCTTTATAATTTTATAATTTAAATCTTTATAATTTTATAACTTAAATCTTTATAATTTTATAACTTAAATCTTTATAATTTTATAACTTAAATCTTTATAATTTTATAATTTAAATCTTTATAATTTTATAATTTAAATCATTATAATTTTATAATTTAAATCTTTATAATTTTATAATTTAAATCTTTATAATATTATAATTTAAATCTTTATAATATTATAATTTAAATCATTTTAATTTTATAATTTAAATCTTTATAATTTTGTAATTTAAATCTTTATAATATTATAATTTATATCATTTTAATTTTATAATTTAAATCTTTATAAATTTATAATTAAAATCTTTATAATTTTCTAATTTGAAATTTTATAATTTAAAACTTTGTCATTTAAAATTTTATAATTTAAAACTTTATAAATTAAAACTTTAAATTTGTTTATTACTCGGATTAATAGTTATTGCAAATAAAATTTGTATTGAATTTTCATGGTTTATCAATGAGTTTTCGAAGTAATACAATTTATATATTCACAAATGTTTACGTCCTTCATTTCCCACGATCATATATATATATACTATATATATATATATATATATATATATATATATATATATATATATATAACAGAAACGCGGTGCCAAACAGCTTGGATCTCTTTACCATCCCTTCTCCCAAAATTAACCCGGGGTAAAATCGCAAATCAAACCCAATCGCATATTCAACTCCTTCTCTCCACGTTCCCACGTTTAAGTAACGTTGGCTTCCTCGAAAGAGTGTTTGACTTTTTCCCGCTCTCCACTGCTAATTGGTCTCATTTAGAGGGTAGGTGGGGGGGGGGGGGGGCTCTCCAATCGAGTCCTAATAGAATCTTTATTCGCTTCTTAAACTCGGGACATCCAATCAGCGAGTGTTTGAACTGATTAAGGAAATCGGCAATTTGCCGAGGAATCAGCGATTCCGCTTTTCTTGGCTAATGAAGTCAGGAGTCGGTCCCCCCCCCCCCCCTTTTTTTTTTGGTTGTTATATTTTGCTTGCGATTAATCTGAAAGAACGGGTTGAAGGCAGATAAACGTCAGGTTTAAAAGTGGACGGTGCAATGAATGGGGTTTGCACAGTCGGAGTTTTTAGTTATATGGTGAAAGTCATTCGCATATGTGATAACGAGATTTACCTTGCGCTGTTAAAAATAGGTATTCAAAAATATCATATTATTTTTTAATACATTCGATGCTTAACATGGTTCCGAATACATTAGTTTCAATTTTCAAAAAAACATGTACTTAAAAATGAGTACAAATGGTAAAAATGAATAAAAAAAAGCAAATGCTAGCCTACATAAAAGGCGGTCTTCATAAATCAATAAATATCGACAATTACAACCAAGACTTACGGGAATCGAACCCAGATCTGCAGGCACTGCTGTCTGTTAAGCTACCAGGTTGATACGTGAAGAAGTTATAAACGGCAGTAATGTAAAAAAAAGATGTGCCAAATGAACGATAAGTAAGATAATTGAGTCGTAATAACTCTATTTCCATTTAAGCAATTGACATCAAACAACGAGGAAAACTATCTTCTGAACACCTATTTTATGTGTGTCAGGTCACTGTGTTAAGATGGCTTGAACAGAAGCTGAAATTAGCAATATTAAATCACACTGCTCATTTTCTACGATTACTTAAATTGGAGTACCTCATCGCTCACTTACCATGCAATTGTACTCAAATAAAAACGAGTATGTTCAAGTACTCATTTTTAAGTATTTTTTTTTACAGTGTATATGTGGTTACTAATATCTGTCTGACCCTGTCATAAGTTCTTGCAAGGTACAAGGGCAAGTCATAAGTGACCTTGAACCAAGGGGATGTGTTCTCTATCTGTCGTCTGGTTTCAAAACGAGCCCTCTGTCAACAATTTCTCTTCAAATCTGTTTATCTTGTTTATCATTTCGCACTTGCTCAGAGATATCTCACTGCTTTTCCCCCTTCAGAGATCCACATCGGATCCACTGGAACATGAATAAGAAGAAACTCTTCACTGTTAAAAATAGGTATTCAAAAATAAGTAAAATTTACTCATTTTTGATTACATTCGATACTTATCATAGCTAAGAATACATGTTTCATTTTTGAAAAAGACATGTACTCAAAAATTAGTAAAAAAGAATACAAAGATCAGTAGTTTCCTTAAATAGGCTGCCTTCATAAATCACTTTCAATAAATACCGACAATTACAACTTACCGGGAATCGAACCTATGTCTGCAACATCGCTTTCCACAATCTTATCCGTTCGGCTATCGAAACAATGTGGGGAAAAAAACATCTTCTGAACAATTATTTTAGGTTTGTGAGGTCACTTTGTTAAGATGGCTTGCACAGAAGCTGATATTAGCAAATTTAAATCACACTGCTCATGTTTTGAGAAATTACGTTTACTTAAACTTGAGTACGTCATCGCTCTTTTACGATGCAATTGTACTCAAAAGAAAAATAGAAGAAAGAAAAGATGCTCTCAGTCCAGAGCCATATCTGTTAAACTACCAGTACGATTTGAAGAAGTTATTAACAGAAGAAAACTTAAAAAGGCGTTCCAAAAGAATGGGAAATAAGATAATCGAGTTGTAATAACTCAGTTTGCAATTAGGCAATCGAAATCAAATAATGTGGAAAAATATCTTATGAACAACTATTTCATGTTTGTCAGGTCGCTATGTTAAGATGGCTTGAACAGAAGCTGAGATTAGCAATATTGAAATACACTGCTCATTTTTGCGATGGTACGGTTGCTTAAATTTGAGTACTTCATCGCTCATTTACGAGGCAATTGTACACGTGTTTTTACAGTGTTTATTCGGATATTTATTCTATTCTGTCCAAGCATATGTGAAGAGCCGATCAGAAGCATCGAAATGCATTAAATTTGATATAACGTCTCATAAATCTAAGTAAATGTCTAAAAACAATGGATTTTTTATATTATAAAAAATGAGTCACATTTCTGGCACTCTCTGGTCTGTTTATACGCTGTAACTTCAGTTTTAATCGACGGTCGTGGCGCGTGTCTGATTTAATTCAAGAGAACAATAAGTGCTACAATTCAAATTGATTAGTTGAAAGTTTAAACTATTTGTACGAAAACTGTGTTGAATAAAGGTTCCACTACGAAGCCAAAATATCAATCTAAATATCAAAAAAGCTAAGTTCAATCGCAACATCAGAAACTTAAACAGGTAAAACAGCAGTTCAAAACAAATGGCGTCAAGAAGTCTAAACCTATGACAGCTCTAAACGTATGAGAGATCTAGAGCGTACAGAAGACGCAAGAATTGAGCAGGCCAAGAAGTCGTACTTACAAAGTATCCATACGAACCCAACTTTAAAGACCGCGACTACCCTGTTTTTTGGTTTACATATTTTCTTTAGAACTGAGTAGTTTCACTAAAAACAAATAATTAAGAAAGAAAAAAATTAGTTTTTTCATCAAGCGAAAGCCTTTACTGAGTCACCAAGCCCATGAGCATTTCTGAGTTTTTTCACCAAATCCATGAGCCCTAACTGAGTTTTTCCATCAAAGTCCTTATAGTGTTTTTTCACCACATGAGCTCTTACTGAGTGTTTTCACCAAGCCCATGAGCCCTTACTTAATTTCTTCACTTTGCCTATGTTCTCTTACTGAGTTTTTTCACCAAGCCCATGGGCGATTACTGAGTTTTTTTCCTCAAGCCCATGATTCCTATCTGAGTTTTTCAACAAACCCATGAGCCCTGATTGAGTTTTTCCATCAAAGTCCTTATAGAGTTTTTTCTTCACATGAGTCCTTACTGAGTGTTTTCACCAAGCCCATGAACCCTTACTGAGTTTTTCACCAAGCCAATGAGCTTTTACTGAGTTTTTTCTCCAAGCCCATATATCTAATACCTTTGCCCAGCCATTTCAATATGGTCAGTAATACCTCAGTTAATCTTAATTTTAAACCATAAAAATATTACTAACTTCTTAAAATAATAGTAAATTAAGGATTGTTCAAAATGCATTATCACATAACAACATCATTAAAACACACTACATCCAATGTTATTTTTTTTCTTATAAAAAACAAATCAAACTACCACAACGGTGCTGATGAAACAATAGCGCAATATATTAAGAGCATTCGTGTTATCGTAAAACGCGTGAGATTTAACATCCGATTTTTATGGCCTATTTGATGCCTTTGCACAGGATGGAAATCCTTTTCGGGCGTCTATGACTCTTTCTCACATTGAGGCAAACGTGCGAATTTAATTGAGTATTATATTGGGACATTTATGGATTTACCAGGTGAGCATTGAGGACTCCATCCATTTAACTGCGATGGAAGGAGTCGGCCAAAGACAATCACAATAAAAATGGCAAACTGAACACATATTACTGTATCTTATATAAGAATAAAGAAATGGGGATGAATGCGGAGACGTTCAATATTTCAATTTTTTTGCGTTCAATTGCTTGTTGGGAAATAGGTAGAAATTTCATTTTTGCTGGTTTTGAGGTATTTTTAAAGGCTTGAAAATTTATAAAGAAGCTTAGTCAAAGGTATTTCATTTTAAAAACTCTAAGGTAATAATGACGATAACGGTTAATTTCATTGATTTTTTGCTCAGTCGATAAAACGTCGTACTAGGGTTTAACAATCAAGCGCGGATCCAGGTGGGGGGTAAAGGGGAAATTACCCCCCCCCCCCCCTAACATCTAAGATTATATTTTCAAAAGTCACCTTAGGCAATGAAAAATTTCAAACTAAGGGGGTCAAATTAGGTGTTCATGATAACAATATACTGTATTACCCCCCCTAACAATAATCTCTGGATCCGCCCTTGTTAACAATGGGATATTGGCGGTGTTCTAGGATCTATCCGCCGTCGCCGATAGCCCACTGTACAGCTATAGTGCGACGTTAATTCGATCAACTAACCAACCGGGATCTATCCCGAAAGAAAAACCCACGAAACGAACACCGTCTCGTAATTTTGAATCATGGTCAAATGGTGAGGACAACACTTAAGCTGGCACTCCATTCTCCTAAATTAAACGCCAATGTGTGGACATTTAGACCACAACAAATTTAACGTACACCATCTCTATCTTCACGGCAATTAGTCGAAGAGGAACGTCTCAAACAACAACTCTCAACAGTGAAATTGAAATTTTTAAATGAATCATTATTTGAATCAAAATATTTTTAAAAATATTTGTCAATGAGGTAAAACTTTAAGAAATCAAACTTCTGTACAAAAAAATAATCAATAAATTTTATATTTTTATACAAAGGGATTTTGCAAAATCAAAGTTATACTTCTTTTGGAAATATGGTAACGAATATATCGCTTTAACTTTATATTTCTTTTATGATTATCAGCGTTCAAAAGAAAGTGTATTCTCAAAAACGTTTGAGAAAATTTACAAATTTCCATACGTTTTAAAAATCGAATTTATCAGCATACGTATTTTGCTTATATTGGATGCTGTATTATAATGTCTACTTAGTTAAATAGTAGTTATATAATTAGGAAAATGTAAACTTATGAAAAAATTTTAGGCAATAAAAATATAAAACAAATTTATAAAAATTTTAATCATAAACATGATTGATATAACAAGGAACTAATTTAATTATAAAAAACTTCTTAAATGTATAAGATCGAATTAAATAGTTCTTATCATTCGTGATTTTTTTTTTCAATATAAGAACTTCATTTAAAATATATACAAAAGATTTATATCACAACAAACAGGAATTATTTAAATCGTTATTGTGACAACCATTCATTTGTTTCAAAGTATTTTGTGTTAGATATTTTTATAGATTTTTTTAGACATACCTATGTATTTTAGTCAAAATATTTTTCTTGCCCATATTTAGACCTAATAATCGTTTACGGACAGTAATCATTACACCGTTAAAAATAGGTACTTAAAAATAAGTAAAATGTACTCATTGTTGATTACATTCTATGCTTATCATAGCTCCGAATACATACGATACAACTTTGAAAAAGACGTGTACTCAAAAATAAGTACAATGAGTAAAAATGAATAAAAGAAGTAGACAGATGCTATCCTATACATAGGTTGACTTCATAAATCACTTTCAATAAATACCAACAATTACAACTAAGACTTACAGGGAATCGAACCCAGGTCCTCATCCCTGCCTTATCCGTTGTACCACCAGGGCGACGTGACGAATGTGTGCTCAGAGAATGGGAAGTTAAATAATTGAGATATAATAACTCAGTTTCCATTTAAGAAATCGACATCAAATCATACGAAAAACCAACTTCTGAAAACCTATTTTAAATGTCAGGTCGCTTTGTTAAGATTGTTTGAACAGAAGCTGAGATTAGCAATGTAAAATAACACTGCTCATTTTTGAGAAAGTATGGTTACTTAAATTAAAAAAATTAGTAGGTTCAGGTACTCATTTTTAAGTACAATTGTTTTTACAGCGTTAAATTTACAGGATAATGATAATCATTTATGGAATTAAAACATAAACTACTCAAAATAAAACAATAAAATTAAAAAAAAAATATTAAAAAATATCTTTCTTGATATCATTTACCAAGCAAGGTCGGATAAATAACATACAGTATATTTAAAAATAAAATTAAAGATATTTGTTCATTTTATTAAAATAATAAGTAACGTAATACTCACAGTGGAGTCGCACAGCCGCATTGATTTGTATTCGCGGTCCTATTCAAAATGAAAGAGCATCCTGAGTTCCAAGCGCCCGATTGTTTTAGTGGGGGGGGGGGGGGGGGGGAAGGGAGGGGGTGAGGGGAAGGGGGGGGAACATAGAAACACGTATGCGTGTCATTTTTCTTCGGTTAGGTGATTAGGTTTGCTGACGATTTCAGTCATTTATCATTGGTTGTTTTAGTGCTTATGTAGGAATCGTGCTTATGTAGGGATCCAACATCGTAAGCCCCAAAATGTATGCTAAAAATGACTGTTGATATTAAGATAAAAGGCTTATATTATGTTGTTTTAGAAACTAACAAATTTTATATTGGTAAATCAATATACAAGAAATTAAAAATAATGATACAAGGAAGTTTTAAATAAATTTATATTTTATATAATGTGGATAATCGTTTTCTAGGCTACTGTATTTGTATTTGTCCTTTTTCATTAATATCGCTTGAACAGAAACTGAGATTGGCAATAGGAAAACACTTTTCTACTTTTTGAGACAGTGCGGTTACTTGCATTTGAGTATGGCATACGCCTGTTTACATTGCAGTTATACTTAAAGAAAAACTAGTAGGTTTAGATACTCATTTTTAAGTACCTGTTTTTTTCGGTGTCTAAGCTCTTTTGACTGGAAATCGAATAAATAAATTTTTAACGCAATAATTTCGTTTTAAGTAACCAGTAAGTTTTTCTTAATTCGGCAGTAAACTTCCAACATTAATGGACTGCAGTAGAGCGAATATGACGTCATAATCGTAAAACCAACATCTCAGACCGAATGGCCTCAGACACGTGACTTCTCTTCAAAATTATGAATTAAAAAATACTCGTGATTGGCTGATGAATGCTCGAAGGCAGTAAAAGGATACTAGCATGTGAATGTCATAATTATGACATGAACACCCCACGAAATGTGTAACAGTGAAAATTTATGAATGGAATGACGTAATTAACCACGTGTCCGAGGCCATACATATCGGACTCTGATGTTAGAGAAATTATAACATTATGTTTTCTCTACTATGAAGGATCCATGCTCGAAGGCAGTAAAAGGATACTAGCATGTGAATGTCATAATTATGACATGAACACCCCACGAAATGTGTAACAGTGAACATTTATGAATGGAATGACGTTATTAACCACGTGTCTGAGGCCATACATACTGGACTCTGATGTTAGCGAGATTATAACATTATGTTTTCTCTACTATGAAGGATCCATGCTCGAAGGCAGTAAATGGATATTAGCATGTGAATGTCATAATTATGTCATGAACACCCCCCCCCCCCATTCATCTTCCCCCCCCCCCCCACACACCACGCCCATGAAAGATATTTATAGCCAAAAAATAAAATAAAAAGTTTAACGGTCTGCTCTCTAAATGGCAACATGATCAACGGCTTGTTTAAAAAAAATCGTTAAAATGAATCATTTTAAACACATTTAAAAAAAAATTGATATTATGAGATGAAAGTACAGTTGGTCCATGAAATTCTCTTTCTTTTGATACCTCTTGCGTTAAAACTCGTTGCGTCTAAGAGGCATAAAAGGGATCTTTACTACAGAAAGAATATATAAGAAAATTAACAATATATTCCATCCAAGCAAACAATCTATTCTATCCAAGCACATTTTAAAATATGAGCGTTCAAATTCCCACGTAGCCCACAACAGGTGCGCTTCCCCAGACAAAAGACAACAACTGCAGAAAGGAAGTAGCGGCGCGGTAATTTACAGGTCGTCCCGTTTAATTATAAGCAGGGCGCTAATTTACGCGTCGAAGGGGGTTATTTACAAGTCCTCCCGGCTCCGCCCCTGCCATGAAACGCGCATTAGGGATATCAGTGGATGCCCCACTGAAAATTTGCCGTTGTTTTTGTTGATTCGCCATTAAACGGTTGTAATAACTGTAATGGAGGGAATTGTCGCTATTGTTGTCTTCAAATGTTTCCTGTTCGCTTTTTTTTTATTTAATTGTCAAAGCATTGTCAGGTTTGAGAGAGAGTAAAATTAGGTTAAGTTGTGTTATTGATTTTAGAATCTATGAAAATTATCAGATACGTTTACTTTCACTTTCAAATAGCAATGTGAAATAAAATGTGCTTAAAAATGAGTACATGGACGTACTCGTTTTTGTTTGAGTACAATAGCATCGTAAACGAGCGATGACATAATCAAAGTTAAGTAATCGTACTTTTTGAAAAATGAGCAAAACTGTGATTTGATATTGCTAATATCAGCTTCTGTTCAAGCCATCTTAACAAAGCGACCTGGCAAACTTACAATAGTTGTTCAGAAGATGGTTTTCCACGTTATTTGATGTCGATTGCTTCAATGGAAACTTCAATGGAAACTTAGTTGTGTTATTGGTTTTAGAATCTAGGTCAATTATCAGATACGTTAACTTTCACTTTCAAATATAATTGTAAGAAAAACGTGCTTAAAAGGGAGTACATGGACGTACTCGTTTTTGTTTGAGTACAATAGCATCGTACACGAGCGATGACATACTCAAAGTTAAGTAATAATTCTTTTTGAAAAATGGCAAAACTGTGATTTGATATTGCTAATATCAGCTTCTGTTCAAGCCATCTTAACAAAGCGACTTGGCAAACTTAAAATTGTTGTTCAGAAGATGGTTTTCCATATTATTTGATGTTGATTGCTTAAATGGAAACTGAGTTATTATGACTGAATTATCTTACTTCTCATTCATTTACCACGCCTTTTTAATATTACTTCAATGTAAAAAAATGTGTTTAAAAATGAGTACAGGAACGTACTTGTTTTTATTTGAGTACAATAGCATCGTAAACGAGCGATGACGTACTCAAATTTAAGTAATCGTACTTTCGCAAAAATGAGCAGAATGGTTTAATATTGCTAATATCAGCTTCTGTTCAAGCCATTTTAAAAAAGCGACCTGACAAACATGAAATAGTTGTTCAGAAGATAGTTTCCCAAATTATTTGATATCCATTGCCTAAATGGAAACTGAGTTATTACAACTGAATTATCTTATTTCCCATTCTTTTAAACATTATTTATGGTTATAACTTCTTGACGTCGTTGTGGTGTTATAACGGATAAGGCCCTGGACTTCGGGGCGGACGACATCAGGTCGACGGATTGGGTTCAATTCCCAATAAGTCCTGGTTGAAGTTTAATGAAAGTGATTTATGATGGCACCTTATGTAAGCAAGCAACTGCTCTTTTTATTCATATTTACTCATTTTTGAGTACATGTCTTTTTCAAAAATGAAACTTATGTATTCGGAGCTATAATAAGTATCGAATGCAATCAAAAATCAATAAATTTTACTTATTTTTAAGTACCTATTTGAACAGTGTAGCTAGACATGCAGTTAGTTTGTTTGCATTAGCATCGAAGGTCAGACTCTAAGTGACATCAGTATAAAGTGAGTCACTAAAAGGCGGGTTTCACTAGTTTTCCTAGAAAGTGGCAAAGTGATATTTCTTAACGACGCGCTGTCTCATTCCTGCTGTCGTAAATGGGTTCGTCGTCGGCTTTTGATGTCCGTTTCCGAAATAAAAATTGATAGATTATTTTTTTCTTTTTTCTTTTTTGCGTGGCTCGTTACACATTTTATGGGTGGCAGGTTGTGAATAACGACTTATGTAACCGCAACCGCGAAAGGAAGTGATATCGAATTTATTTGCCCAACGGTCAATTCGAGTCTCTATTTTGAAGGAGGGGATGCACATTTGCCATTAACTTAACAGATTTATTGAATTAACATAACACTTAACAATGGGCTATTGGCGGGTTCAATCCCAAAAAGAAAAAAGACAAGAGGACATTGCCTTGTAATGTTCAACCGTGGTCAGATAACGAGGACAACACCTGAGCTGGCTCCCAACATCTCTAATAGGCGTCAGGGCATTGAATACCGATTAGAATTATAGTGCACCAGTCCCTTATACACGCTAATATAATTTGTTGGATACTTTTAGGCGACTTCCTAGTGTTTTAGAATCGAAGCTGTTAATCCACCGATTGTAAGATTACAACATTTTTTCTTTTCTTTGTCAAGTCCATCAGTCGGGCTCGAACTCGGAAATACTATCCGAAAGCCTTTATCCACTGGGCAACTGCGGGCCCGTGAGGCCATTTCGACTACTAATATAGATTTAACGTCCACCAACCCCCTTTACACGGTGGGTGTCTGGCTGACGACGAGGATTGAACTAGCAGCCATCCGATTACGAGTTGAGCATTCTTTTGACCCTGCTACCTAGGCAACGTATTTAATACAGTAGATTTTTAGTAGATATAATAGTTCAATATAGACGAGCTGACTCAAACAGCTGACCTCTCGTTCCACAGTCCAACGCTCTATCCACTCGGCCAAGAAAGAATTGAATTCTGACGATATAAGTATAAAAGCCATGCTATGTAGCCAGAAAAGGAACCAAGGAAAAACCAGAGCTGATGACACAAAAGGAATCTGAGTAAATGACCTTCGTTCAAAATATAATACAAACAGAAGTATTGTTAAAAAGGTGTGCCAAAAGAATGAGAAGACAATAATAATTATAATAACTCAGTTTCCATTTAAACAATCGACATCAAATGTTGTGGAAAACCATCTTCTGAACAACTATTTTAAGTGTGTCAGGTCGCTTTGTTAAGATGGCTCGAACAGAAGTTGAGATTAACAATATGAAATCACACTGCTCATTTTTGAGAAAGTCAGACGGATAAGCAAAATTTTGAATCTGTAGGTTTGTTTTCACTGTAGGAAAGTTTAATTTATATTTCAACAAATTCCTTTTTTCACAAAAATATTTTTTTTAATTATATCAGTAGTAGATAATGTTTTCAAAAGTCTTCCTAATGCTTTAAGTTTGAAAATGATTTTTAAAAAATAGATTTTGTATCAACTTTTATATTAAATGTACCACTGGAAAAACAGGAGATAATCGGACGTTTATACACGTTTATATGCGTCAGGTTGTTTTAAGTTTTCCAGATCACTTTGTTAAAATTGCTAGAGCAGAATCTGAGGTTAGCAATATTAAATCACACTGCTCATTTATGAGAAAGTACGGTTACTTAATTTCGAGTACGTCATCGCTCATTTACGATGCAATTGTACTCAAAGAAAAACGTGTAGGTTCAGATACTAATTTTAAGTACCTTTACAGTTTATATAAACAAAAAATATATAAAGAACTATTTTAAACTTTTAGATAAGACATTCCTGACACACGCTTATACAGTTAGCAACTGTTTGTGTTTTGAATATTTTAGCGTTCTTTCAAAAACTTCTTTTTATTAAAAATATATATCTTCTGCAACGAATAAAACGAAACTTAAATAATACGAATAATTTACATAAATAATTACGAAATATGAGTATAATTCGTTCTTTGAGCGAATAAATAAGTTTAAATTTTAAATAATTTTGTGCCAACAATAAACTGACTTTAGTTAATAAGTTGCTGGTTATCCTCCCCTCCTTCATGGATATTTAAAAAGTTAAATATTAAAAAATCAAAAATTCTGCACGTCAAAAATACAATTTTTTTTAAAGTAATTTATTTTAAAGTCAACCACAAGTCATTTACGAAAATATCTAAAACTCATATTTTGTTTTGTTACATAATTCAAAAGTGATCAATGCTAACATATAACCTACGGTACATCCTGGTAAATTTCAAACAAAGTTAATTAGATTGAAAATGAATTTATAAAAATAACTCGATGAAATGTTTTTAAATGAGATCCACAAAGATATTTAGATGACTGTTTAAAAACATGCGGTATATTCATTCTCATAAGTTTAGTTTCAAAAGCAATACACAAATAAACAACGATATGCTTTTGATATCAAGCAACTTTTGACATTCAACAAACGCGTTTTATAAATTCAAGAAATAAAGTGATTATTCAAAAACACGTTTGTTTATAATAACGCAACATGCGCTGGATATCTTTCATGTTGCGCATATGGTTTGATAAACGACGTGTTTATAGTTTTGAAAAATGGCAAATTATATCTTGAGTATTAAACAAACTGAGATAACTGTTTTAAAATTTGTTTAATAAAATAGTATTTCATGTGTGGCATTTTGAACCATTAATATAAAACGAATCAAATAGAATAGAACGAATGGAACAAAACTGCATAATGTATGAAAACAAATCGTTTTAAATGGAGTTATAATTTCGAAATGTTATTGATAACAGAACTACATTTCTATACAAATATCGTTATCCAAAACATTTGCGTGATGTTACTATTAAAAATGAAGTTTTATTAATCATATTTCCAAGGCTCGAAAAAATAGCCTCTATTGTATAAATGTTTCGAGTGTTGTCAAATTACTACTAACGTTTATTATGATAGATAAAATAAATATTTCCAAACAAAACCCGTTTTATAACGAAAAACAATCGTTGCATTCAACTAGTTAAAATTACTTTCGTAGAATTTATACAAGTAGCCAAAATTTGTTGGAAGAATTTCAAGTCTTTATAATTAATTTTCATTACTTTTTTTTCAAAACTACATTGTACCGTTTTCATCAACTTGTAATACGCATATCTCTCGGTAGCATAACTTTTTACAACTATTTTAGAAAACTATTTGACTATTTTAGAAAACTATTTGAGACGTGTATAGTCATTTTTCTAAAATGGTTTGCATTGAATTACGTAAGAAAAGAGATGTTTAGTTTATGGAATTTTTAAAATATACTCTTAATTTTTAGTTATATTAAAAATAAATTGTGTAAACTATCAAATTTGTAAAATTAATTATATACACTTTAAACGACAGGTACTTAAAAATGATCACCTAAACATTCTCGGTTTTCCCTGAGTACAATTGCATCGTAAATGAGCGATGACGTATTCAAATTTAAGTAACTGTACTTTCTTAAAAATGAGCAGTGTGATTTAATATTGCTAATATCAGCTTCTGTTCAATCCATCTTAACAAAGTGACTTGGCAAACTTAAAATAGGAGTTCAGAAGATGGTTTTCCACGTTATTTGATGTCGATTGCTTAGATATTGATTTATTACAATTCAATTATCTTATTTCATATTTATCATCACCTTTTTAACATTTCTTCTATTTATAACTTCTTCACGTCGCCCTGGTAGCTTAACAGATAAGACTTTGAACAGCGGTGACGGCAGATCTGGGTTCGATTCCCGGTAAGTCTTGGTTGTAATTGTGGATATTTATTGAAAGTAATTTTTGAAGGCAGTTTATTTAGGCTAGCATTCCCTCTTTTTACTCATTTTTACCCATTGTACTCATTTTTAAGAACATATCTCCTTCAAAATTGAAACTTATTTATTCGGAGCTATGATTAGCAACAAATGTATTAAAAAATGAGTAAATTTTACTGAATTTTGAATACTTATTTTTAACAGTGTGTAACCCGGAATCTAGTCCACTCTCTAGTTTGTGATAAAGAAACCATTAATGGTTAAAACAAAAACTTAGTGAAGTAGGAAAGTTCCCTCAATTTTATATACTGATACTACTATCCAAACCATATAAGTATACACTCATGAATCTTCTTATTGAAAAGTAAAAGGCTATTTTTAATTATTCGCTTTTGTAATGTTTACTATGTTGTACTGCATCATCAAGTTTTTCAAATCAGTTTTAACCTCCTTCCAAAAGTAATATCGACTTCAAACTCATAATTATTGCACATTCCTTTTCAAAATAAGATATTTTGTAAAATAATTTGTATTTAACAGTTTAAAATTAGTATTAATAGCTAAATAATAATTAGTTGTTCTTTTCCATAGGTAATTGAACTATGACTAGTAGCAGGCAAGGATCTGACCACGTGTTACACAAATGCGTCTCTTGGGAGGACGGCTGTACAGAGAGCATTGCGATTTAGTCTTAACACTTAAGTAACACTCAATTAACACTTAAGTATGGGACTCTTTGATACTTAAAACTTAAGAACTCGTAGGTATTATAAGAGGTGAAAGCACATAAAAAACTAATAAGTAATTCTCATATCTTTAGAATGTATACTGTATAATGGAACCTGAATGTTATAGAAGTAAATAAGAGTATAATTGTAAAAGTTATAGAAGTATATAAAAGTATAACTGTAAATGTTATAGAAGTAAATGAGAATATAATTGTAAAAGTTATAGAAGTTTATAAGAGAATATTAGTGAAAGTAATATAAGTATATAAGAGAATAATAGTGGAAGTTATGGAAGTATATAAGAGTATAATTGTAAATATTATAGAAGTAAATAAGAATATAATTGTAAAAGTTATAGAAGTATATAAGATAATAATAGTGAAAGTTATAGAAATATATACGAGTATAATTGTAAAGTTACAGAAGTATGTAAGAGTATAATTGTAAAAGTTATAGAAGTATCTAAGAATATAATTGTAAAAGTTATAGAAGTATATAAGAGTATAATTGTAAAAGTTTTATAAAAAAAACAGAACTTGCATATTGACACTAAAAAGTTCCGTTTGTACTATTGTATTATATATTTTGAAGAAGGCAAAATCTGTAGTGATAATACTAGCAATGCTATTATTGGCAACTTGCGTTCTGAACCTTTTTTTCCCCTCTCGTAGCAACTTATAAAAATTTAGATATTTTACTATAATTAATTTATCGAATTTCTTTAACTCTCATATGCTGTTTGTAACTCTCATATAACAGTTCTTTTAAGTTTGATATATAACTTCGTCTGATGCATGAAAAGATCTCAAACACGTTTCTGTAGCGTTTTTTTAAAGCTATTAAAATTTTAACATTAGGAAGGCAAATGCAAAATTTCTAAGAGCATCCGTATTAATATTTTGGAGAAAAAAAAAAGAGATGCAGAAATCAGAGCCGGATTTAGAGTTAATAGAAAAGTAGGCTGTATATGCGGTGCGGGCCCCCAAACTATAGGGAGAGGGAGGGAAGGAATACCCTCCCCCCCCCCCAAACGAGGGGCGGGGGTCGAAATTGTTTTGGAAAATATATATTCAAAAACTGAAAATTATATCATTTTTAAGTGTACATACGAAATTGGGATATACTGTTTTTTTGTAAATTTCAAATAACGTTATAACGCTTTCAAAAAGTCCTAAGTTGCAATGGCATTCTATAATCTATGAAAATGATAATAAAATATGTCACTCGCCTTTGTATATTACCCTCAAGTGGTTCTAAGCAAAATTAAAATGTAAAAAAAATAAAAACAATTAATTTCCAAAAAAAAAAGGTAAGACAATGTCATTGTAATTATCACAAGTTAAACGTATTTTATTTTAAAGAATATAACAGTGTTAGGGTATATTTACATTGTGCAATTCTGTTAAGAAAAATATAATATTTTTTTTCATTGTAGAAAGATTGTAGTATAATATTTTATTCGGGTTTAGATTATCATCCGTCCAAATAAATTCTTCCGCGATTTGACGGTTTTATTTTTTGGTGTGAGGGGTGGGCCCCTAGGCCTATGTAGACTATGCCTACATCTGGCATTGGCAGAAATTGTAAAAACCTGACTTATATTTTAGTAGAATAAATGTTTGTGTTTAACCAATTTTTAATAGGAAGGATAATAAGGTATTAAATAATTACATTTCGTGTAGTTAAATTTGAATTGTTTATTCATCTAAAAGAACATTTGAAATTTTTGCACTCCCCCCCCCCCCCCCCCCCCGAAATGTTATTGTAGAGCATTGATTTCATATATAATATGTTAAGTAATTAGGGTTCACTCGAGTTAAGTATTCAAGAGTATTTAATATATTTAAAGATTGAATAAAAGTTTTACACACATTCGAAGTTTTAGTTCACGAATTTCATTTGAAAAAAATATATTTTTAAAAGTTATATTATTCAAAACATCTTTAACTTTAAATCCTTTTTTTTAATCATAAACTAAATTAAAAAAAAATTCAAGTTCACAAACTACATGAAACTTAAGATTTAGAAAGGTTTGTTAGCAACTAACAAAAGTTTCAAAAGAAAAGCTCTTTGAGTTAACAAAGGAAATAAATCTCTTTAATATAAAAATTCTTACAATAAAATTATTAACCATAAATATTATTTTATATGGTGGGAAATATAAAAAAGTTAATATACTATCTCATCATCCAAAATTTACAGGCTTGTCGTTAGCTACAATTAATGGTGCGGATATTGATGTTTAAAATAGAATAATTAACTAAAATACTTTTTAAAACAAAGTTTGTAAGATAAAATATCGTCATGAAAATATTTCCTTTAAGAATATCAAAAACAACATACCAAAACTGATTAAAAATACTTCTGCATATTAATTTTTAAAAAATACTAGAGAGTGTTGTTGTTGGTTTTGTTTTTAAATAATATTTTCTTGTTATTTAAACAAGATCAAAAGATACAAAAGTTATATAACGTATCCTTTGTTCTATCTTTACTTCAAATACAATTATCTATATATTTGTTTATTTTTGTTATTTTGAATTGATTGCAAACAAATATTGTGATATTAATGTTTATACTTCTGATTTTTAACGAATTTTATCGTTCCCTTTAAATCAAATTTAATTAATTAGATTAGTTGCAGTAGAACTCCAATTATCCGAATTCCAGTTATCTGGATAAAATAAAGCAGATCGTCCATTAACCGGATCCGGACCTCTTTGAAAACAACAAGAAAAAAATCAGCAAAATCCACATTTTAAAAGATTTTTATCGGTGAATGATATCGGTTTTAATAATCATTAAATTACATTACATACTAAAGCAAGATAAAAGTATTTTTAATTGTAACTTATCTATTTATAACCTTTTTATCGTAACTTCTCTATTTATCCGGATATTCGATTTTCCGGTCATTCGATTTTCCGGACATTCGATTATCGGGAAATTCGATTTTCCGGACATTCGATTAACCGGATATTCGATTATCCGGATGGGATATGATCTCAATTGATCAGGATAATACGAGTTCTTTCTGTAATAAAATATTCTTAACCGCCAACAATTCATAGAAACGAATCACAATGGAATCAAAAAAGGTTTTTGCTGTTCCCTTTAACTCAAATTCAGTTAACTATATTAATTATTATTATTTTGAATTAACTGTTGATAAGCAACACATAAACATCACCATTCGCAATGCATTTTTTAAAAACCTAGGTAAGAAATAGACACAGGAATCTTACCTCCCGGACTTGGTGACAATCATCTCCGTACTGAGATTATGGAACTTATCCCACAGATCCTTCGACTCCAGGATCACCTTTGGATCGTCTTTTACCCCGTCGTCCTCCGGCTCAAGCGCCCGCAGTGCGCCGCCGCCCCTCATGTGCGCCCCGAGAACGTCTTCGGCGGTCAAGTGATGGGACGACGGCGGCTTCGGGAACATCGGCGGCGGAGGTTGGTAGCAGGCGGCGGCAAGACCCGGGTTGAAGCTCTGCAGGGCCGCTGATAGGTAGTGGGGTTGCGAGAGAAGAGATCCCATGGTGAAGTCGGATTGAGATAGGGGCATGCGGGCCCCGGGCCCTAGGAGGAACGGGTGAAATGCCATCCCGGGGCCCAGGTCGGTTGGCTCGAAGCGCATGTGGGCCACCGTTGGGGAGGTTGTGGGGGTGTTGGAATCGTCTGCAGGAGGTGGTGTTCACAGGTTCACTTGTTCCGTTGGTTTGGTGCTGGGATTGCGATGGCAATTGAAGCTGTTGATGTTGTATATGACGAGATTTGTTTGGAGCTGTTGACTCGTAGTCTTCCTAGAGCCTTTTTGAAGTTGGCGAGAGAGTTGATGGAGATTGCGTGTGTTTCTTGTCTTTTTGGGGGAGTTGAAATCTTTTGCAGTTGGTGAGACTGGATGGATGTTGGGAATTCTCAGTACTTGTGGTCTTTTGAAGTTAGTGATCCTGGTAACGAACGGGAAAGGAATTTATGTTGGTACGGATTGTTAGTGATAGAATCTTTTTCAATTGATGATTCTGGAGATTTGATCCAATAAACTTTAAACAGGTGGGTATAGATGGACTTTAGCAAGCTTCTGGTTAATGTATTGTAAGATGGTTGAACGTTCTGTTATAAAATGATGATGGAAGTAGAAATTGAAGACACGGCAATCAAAATATTTTATGCAGGTCGATGTATAATTTTCTGTCAGAGAATGGTTAAGTGATATTCAGTCAGTAGAACAGTTATTTTGTGTTATTGATCAAGATAAATGACAGTGGTTTTTGTTGGTGTAACAATATATGATTTCTTGACGGTAATCTTTATTCTAAAGTGCTATGTCGTCAAAAATATAAACAATGCACAGATTTCGGCAGAAAGGAATGCAAGATATCTGATACACTTTCTGTTGTTTAGTTGATTGCACACATTTATAAAGTTAATTTATTTTAAAACAAATTATATCAGGAACGTTTCATGACTAGATTCGGTTTTCTGATATTTGAATAGCTTATAAAATATCGGAGAAAAGGTTGATTTAGTTGCATTTGTCGCAAATTTCTGCGAATAATACTGTTACCCAGTTTTAGTTTGAAGACACAGACATAGAAGACAGTCGCCCGGCATCAAGACAACAAGAACAAACAATATTTCGGAAATTCTTTCAATTTTCCACTGTCCATTGTTTTTTTTTAGTCTTAGTTAAATAACTTGAATCAATACAATCTGCACAAGCACCGATAAATAAATATATTTACAGGATATTATTCCACTAACAGTCTCGCAGTTTCTCTGCAATATTCATTCTTGACCACTTCAACAGTGGCCTTTTTATGCATCGAAGCCATTTAAACAAACAATGTAACCAACCAACCAACACCCAAGATTATAAACAAAATTACCAGTTGTTCACACTGTGTCCAAGAACCCCAAGGCGCATCGGTAAAACGGCCCGTTACGCGAACCGAAAAACCAAACAAACAAAAATCCAGCGATAGTCCGGTTTACTCGGCTATGGCGCGATCTCCAAATGCTGGCGGGCAGAAGCGACGAAGGCGATAAGTTCCTCACATCGGCTTTTCACATCGCCGTCTGCCCGACGCCAAGTCTCGCGCCAGACCCCTCCCACCTCCGTACGCTGTCGCCCCCCAGCGGTGGAAGTTGGCACCATCGGGGAGGCGGAGATCGCGCCAAACTCGACGATTGATGGCGGTTTGTGGTAGGGGGGAGGGGGATCGGGTTGCAGCCCTTTGGGGGCGGGTTTTCGCTATTAGCGAATCTGAGTGGGGCTTTTGTTTGGCTTTGTTTGTTTTGCTTCCCCGCCTCGATTTCTTTTGTGTCGGTGACGACAATGCGCGAGGGTAAGTTGCGGCCGTGTCGGTTTGGATGAGGAGGTTTCTGACACGGAGTGAGATATGATATAAATATTTTTGTTTTGTGATTTTTTTTCTCTTCAAAACTTTTTTTTAGTGGGTTTTGGTGATATTGGGATTGGGTATTTGAGTTTTTTTTTTGTTGTCGGTTTTGGGGTGGGTGGTGTGAAGAATATTTTTAACGCATGCGAAAAGTTTGTGATAAATGAGGATGTATATCTGTTTTAATTATTTTAATGTTAATCTAAACTGTCTTGGTGTGTTTGTAGAATCACACTGTTAGAAATAACGCTATCATTTTTGAGATTAGTTACTTTCGTTAAAAATTTGACGAAATTTTGTCCTTTAATCACCTAGTTTTTGACGAAACAAAAATCCTCAAATTTTTAACGAAAGTAATTTACTCAGTTTCCTTTAGTTGAGGAAAAAGTAGATAACCTTTTCAGGGGTATTCATTCATAATTTGCTCTTATATTTACTTATATTGCCTAATTTTTGACAGAAGTAAATTACTCAGACTCCTTTACGGTGTTTATCGTAAACTCATAACTGTTCCTTATATTTACATTGCTTCATTTTTGACGAAAGTAATTTACTCAGATTCCTTTACGGCATTTTTAAGGAGCATTAACTCATAAATGGATCTTACTTATTTTGCCTCATTGTTGACGAAAGTAATTTACTCAGATTCTTTTACGGCTTTTTTCAGGGGCATTAACTTATAAATGGATCTTACTTATTTTTCCTCATTTTGACGAAAGTAATTTACTCAGATTCCTTTACGGCTTTTTTCAGAGCCATTAACTTATAAATGGATCTTACTTATTTTGCTTCATTTTTTACGAAAGTAATTTACTCCGATTCCTTTACGGCATTTTTGAGGAACATTAACTCATAAATGGATCTTACTTATTTTGCCTCATTGTTGACGAAAGTAATTTACTCAGATTCCTTTACGGCTTTTTTTCAGGGGCATTAACTCATAAATGGATCTTACTTATTTTGCCTCATTTTTGACGAAAGTAATTTACTTAGATTCCTTTAGGGCATTTTTAAAGATCATTAACTCATAAATGGATCTTGTACTTATTTCCACAATTTTGACGAAAGTAATTTACTAAGATACCTTTACGGCATTTTTAAGGAGCATTAACTCATAAATGGATCTTATACTTATTTTTTCACAATTTTGACGAAAGTAATTTACTCAGATTCCTTTACGACATTTTTCAGGGGCATTAACTCATATGTGGATCTTACTTATTTTGCCTCATTTTTGACGAAAGTAATTTACTCAGATTCCTTTACGACATTTTTAAGGAACATTAACTCATAAATGGATCTAATAATTATATTTCCACAATTTCGACGAAAGTAATTTATTCTTTTACGGCATTTTTAAGGAGCATTAACTCATCTTATACTTATATTTACACAATTTTGACGAAAGTAATTTACTCAGATTCCTTTACGACATTTTTAAGGAGCATTAACTCATAAAATGGATCTAATAATTATATTTCCACAATTTTGACGAAAGTAATTTATTCTTTTACGGCATTTTTAAGGAGCATTAACTCATAAACGGATCTTATACTTATATTTCCACAATTTTGATGAAAGTAATTTACTCAAGATTCCTATACGGCATTTTTAAGGAGCATTAACTCATAAATGGCTCTTATACTTATATTTCCATAATTTTGACGAAAGTAAATTACTCAGATTCCTTTACGGCATTTTTAAGGAGCGTTAACTCATAAATGGATCTAATAATTATATTTCCACAATTTTGATGAAAGTAATTTACTCAGATTCCTTTACGGCCTTTTTGAAGGCCAGTAACTCATAAATGGATCTTATACTTATATTGCCTCAGTTTTGACGAAAGTAATTTACTCAGATTTCTTTACCCCTTTTTAGGGGCATGAACTCATAATTGGGTCTTATGCAAATATTCCCTCATTTTTAATAAAGGGAATTTCTTTAAAAAACAAAAACAAAAATTGATTTCCTCAGTTTGACGATAATTTTAATCGCAGCATATAGCAGGCGTCTCTTTCGTACAAAATGATGAAATGACGAAAGTTTCGTCAAATATGAGAGTGCATTTTTAACAGTGCAGTGATGTCGGACAGTGCCTCCCGAGACAAAAAAAAGGTGTATGCCTCTAGTATGCCGCATATATGCCGCATACATGTGGCATACGTATGCCTCGTATGCCCTGTGAGAATATCCCATATTACTCTGGCATACGGAGGTGGTATGCGACATGTATGCCGCTGGCATATCACCTCCGTATGCGACATGTATGCCGCTGGCATATCACCTCCGTATGCGACATGTATGCCGATGGCATATCACCTCCGTATGCGACATGTATGTGGCTGGCATATCACCTCCGTATGCGACATGTATGCGGCTGGCATATCACCTCCGTATGCGACATGTATACGGCTGGCATATCACCTCCGTATGCGACATGTATGCGGCTGGCATATCACCTCTGTATGCGATATGTATGCGGATCGCATATTATCCATTGTAAAAGTTACATGACGGCTTTTTTCCACGATGTTTAGATTAACTTTTGAAAAACATATCATTATTATTTTTATTTCACATATAAGTATTATTAAAAAGTTTTGTGGCATGAAATGTAATAAGAAAAAAATACTGCTTAAATAAAAGTTACACAAGATTTAAAAGTTACTTACGAGATTTAAAAAATAATCTCAATGTATGACTTTATAATTTCATATGAATATAATTAGGACATGTTAGTTTTTAGTTAGCAAAACAAATTTTTCTCTCTTTTAACTCAATATCGACATTTCTTAAAAAGTATTTCTTTGAAGCTCAAATTTCTACTTTAATAATTGTAAAACTATGCTATGTATATTCATATGAAATTAAAAAGTCATACATTGAGATTTTATTTAAATCTTGTAACTTTTATTTAGCCAATATTTTTTCTTATTACATTTCATGCTACAAAACTTTTTTAAAAATACTTATATATAAAGTAATTACTGTTTCCAAAAGAAGAAAATAGCATTATACTGTCCACCAAATGTGAAATAAAAATAATAAATATGGATATTTTTTTTTTCTGCTTAAAATTTTAAACCTGCACCTGGGCTTAACATGAGTTATAAATTAATGTGTATTAGGAATACTCTACGTAGTATAAATTAAAATTTTGATATCAAGGAACTCATTTCTATCAATTGCAAAATAATAGCTAATAACACTCAATAGAAAGTTTAGTGATTCTAACAAGAAACACACTACTATATAAATATTCCATTTTGACTGAACACAATTTTTGTGTTTTTGTGTTGACTCAACTCATCAAAAAGTAAGGCTTTAATATGACAACGAGGTATCAAGTTTTTTTTTATCCCTTGTAGTAGGTTTTCAGGGATATAGTAAAGAAGTTAGTTCTATGAACATATAAATTATAGTTCTATTATATAAAGTGACACACTTTGTGTCTGTATAATTTTATTTAGTATATATTTGGGAGGAGAAACTTGTATATGAGAAGAAAAGTTTACACCTTACTTGTTGATAATAAATTTAAAGTAAGAATACTTTTATTTACATTACAGTTTTTAATGTTTTATAGTTATTGCTCACAAATGAAATTAACTTTAAAAAAAACTTTTATAGTAACATTGTTTAAGCACATAGACAATCTGTTTGGAATATAGACAGTTACTTATTTTGTTCAGGAAGAATTATTTCATGGATGATGGCAATTTTTATTTTACATTTTAACTCTAGAAATCTTTTGTAGTACCATAATAATATATAAAGAATATTTAGAAAATTTTATCAAAGATAATTTTGAGAGAGAAAGTTATTGTATTATTTATCAGAAAAACAAACTATTGAAAGTTAATGCAATAAAGTGTAATTATTGCAAATTTTAAATATTAATTAAAGTACTTATTATAATTTGCATTAAATGATCTTTTAAACATTTAAAGTAGCTGATGTGGACTATTTTGAAATGGTGCTCATGCTTTTGGAGAAATTCGAATAATATTTAAAAATTTACTTCATACGATACATTAAATTGGCCTACTTCTCAGATATCAAATTTTAACAATATGAAATGTGTGATAAAAATTCATTTATTTGAAATATAAAGACATTTTTATTGTTATGTTTAGATAAAACTCATAATACACATTTGTTTTTAATTTTAGCTTCAAAACTAATTTTTTTGAAGAAAAAAATAATACTGATTTATAATAAATTAAAATTTATTCTTAAAAAATTTTTAAATAAAAAACATAAAATTGGAATGAACAATGTTTATTTTTAAATAAAATACATATTTAAAACATTTATTTCATAAAATTATAAATCCTAGATAAAGTTAACATGTAGCAATTTTGGAGTTCAAAAATAAATTCAAAAATAACCTTTTCAATTTTGTAAATCCTTCAATGTAGAATTTGTTGGGTGTCCTGATGAAACGTAGAAAGCAAGATCGGTATAACCAAACTCACATGAAAACACAATACTGCTGCATATTTTCTTAAGAGACCCTCTCTTCTAAGCCGTAACAGAAGATACATTCACAGGCTTATGTTCACCACTGCTCGACCGACCGGACAAAGTGTAGGACCGTAGCCCACACTGCGTTACGAAGGCACACTGCGTTACATTGGGTTTCGCGTACTTTTCTACTTTCTAAGTTGGGAAAATTTTAATTCATCTGTAATGAGATTAGCAGGAACAACATCCTTTTGCTTGGTTTTCGACTATGGAAAAATCCGTTAGCCATTGCACTGCACGTCAACCAAGCCTAATCCAGTCGAAGTCCAAAATGGCTACCTACTTCCGCGTTCCTTCTCTCATTGCATAATTCACCCACACATGTCTACAACTCATGATCTTCAAGTGGAAGTGAAACTATGGATATTTACGACTCAACTTATACATCCAATTTTAAACATCGCGTTTAATGTTGCAATAAATTGGATCGAAATCGTAAGCATTGTAAAACTATGCCTTTAGTTGAATATGCCACTGCCATTCCCCGGGATCGGCCCGTCGCACGGGGGGGGGGGGGGGGGAGAGGGGGGGGGGGGGCAATTTTCTGGAGACCCTGAAAGTTGGGAATTTCAACTTCTAAAAACCCCGAGTTGGGAAAATTTATGCCTGATGGAAATTAACATTATTAACAAATGAAAGCTATAGAAGATTAGAAATTTGTAAGATTACATTTAAATTAGACCTCAAAACGTACACTGCATTTGAATATGGGTGTAACAAATGAATGCTTGTGAGAGAACTATTTAATATTACCTCTAATATATTTAAAAAAAAAAGATGAAAAATGTCGATAAGTTGGAACTGGGAATTTTCAGCACTGTTGAGTTGGGAATTTCAAAACGTTAAGTTGGGAAATTTCTTTTATTTCGACTCCCCCCCCCCCCCCCCCCCCTTCCCCCTCGCTCGCTAGGTCGAAAGCATACTCGGCATATTTCTCGCATACTAGCAATTGGTCTGGCATACGTAGTGCATACACGCGGCATATTAATATTTTTATGATTTTTATCGTCCTCAAACTATTACTATAATGCAATGGTTTCAAAGAAGTATAATGTAACTAGATATACTTAAAAATCAACTCACACAATTATATAGTTGTAAACATTAATTTCGCAATAAATTGGACCGAAATCGGAAGCATATGCCGTTGGCATACTCACAGCATACGCCTCCGCGGTCATCAGTTCGATGGCATATTTCTCGCATACTAATAATAAGTCTGGCATACGAAAGGCATACACGCGGCATATTAATATTTTTGTCTCGGGAAAAATTAGTCTGGCATACGAAAGGCATACACGCGGCATATTAATATTTTTGTCTCGGGAAAATCAATCTGGCATACGAAAGGCATACACGCGGCATATTAATATTTTTGTCTCGAGAAAAATCAGTCTGGCATACGAAAGGCATACACGCGGCATATTAATATTATTGCCTCTGGATCGCAAAAAAGAAGCATATGCCGTTCGCATACACCGGGCATACCACCTCCGCGGTCATCAGTTCGAGGGCATATGTGGCATACATCTGGCATACGAAAAATCGGCTGGCATACGGAAGGCATACACGCGGCATACGAAACTTTTTGTCTCGGGCTGATGTAGAACCCGAAGTAAGTCGTCACAACTTTATTTAACTGTTGAAGATGCAGGTTTTATATATATTTTTTTCTTCTTTTAGCGCGTTCGGAGTGATGTATTGATACAAAGACTGAGAACTGCAGCGTGTGTGTCTCCATTTGGACTCAGGGGAACCATATGTGATAACCTGCCGCGGTCTCCCCAAATATACTCACAATATCACTGGTAAAAAAACTACTTGGTTAAAGTTACTTGGAAACTACTTATTTTTAAACACATTTAAAAACACATTATACCTCACACGTTAAGATTAGTTACGTGTGGGACCCGCAAAAGGGATGTTTACTACCAAAATAATATATATAATTGTTATTTTCCCATACAAGGAAAAATAACCATGGAAAAGTAAAGAAATATTTTTATTATTTACCATTATATATTTTTCTTCGATGCTTTCAAATGTCAATTACATCTGTCAATGTTTTCCCCATGGAAATGTGATGGTCACGATTTTTCTTGGAGTGTGACTAATGTCTATATTAAGGAAAGACAGGAAGTTTCAAGAACCAGGATCTGCAATGGGTTTGAGCGGCAGCGCATTAATGCAAGGAATGCTCAGTGCTGCGGTACAATTGTCCAAATCGCGAGAATTTGAATATTTTGTCGGATAATAAGGTATTAAAGGTTTTTATGATAATTGTAAAATGTATTCGACTTTGGTCTTTGTTATTGCTTTCTACAGTTTAAAGTGCGTAATTTACATCAACATTTTACTGATCATTTGTCCTATCTTTAGGTGAAGTTAAAAAATTTATAAAATAACTTAAATACTATTTTTAATATTAACTATAAAATAAAAAAAAAAATTATGTAAAAAAATTGAATTTACTGTTGGTGATTTAATCTAATTTTTATTCACAACTGGATGTATATCCCACGTTTCTAGATAGATAACCTTTGAAATATATATACAGCCCTTACCATCTCAAAATATTATCAAGTGTTTAATGTATCCACGTTTCTTTCGACTCTTATTTCCTGATACATTCCTGAATCATTTCGATTTTCCAATAATAATCTTCTAAATACTGTTTAGATTTCAACTGCGCATCATTCCCACGCATTTCAACATTCCATTCCCAAACACCCCAGTTTCATATCCTTATATGGTCAATAGAATACGTGAGAACCGAAACTTATATTCAGGATGGCAACAATATCTTGGGTAGTCCTGCGAATTCATAGAAATCCCAACTTAACCATCAGTGATGTAAGATGAGGTTCGACGCCCTCGACTTTTTAGCCTCTATTGCAAACGTATGCCGACTTATAATGCGGATCTTGAACATTATTAAATATATTATATATATATGTATTTACACGACACTAAAGAAATCGACAATTCTATACACTTATATAAACATGAACTTTTGTATATATTTGACACCTTGTAAAGTTGGTTCACAGAGATAAAGAAGCATCTATCAACACTTTCCGTTTTTTAGCAGTTGTTATGTACAAAATTTTGGATTTTGAATTGTAATACTGAAACTTTTCTATGGAAGTCAGACATACACTATTTACTTTTATAGATTTCTTTGAAAATTGCAAATTTAAAAACAATTTTAATATAATAATTTATTTTGTATGTATAGAGAAATGATAATAATACACTAAATACTTGTAAATAAAGCCAAAAAAAATTAAATGTTTCTTATAATAAACTGCATGATTTTTATATTGTATTTTCCGTCTATTATATTTATTAAAATAAGAAAAAAGACATCAAAAGTTGATAACGTATTAAAAATGATGAGGTAGATATTTTTTTTTTTACATATTGAAATTTAATGAGATTTACTGAGATTGTAAATTTAATGAGGTAATAATTCTTAAAATACTTAACTAATAACATATTTTATTGTTAGTAAAATAGGGTAATATTAGTATAAAAGAACAGAAAATTTGTTTTTTGCAGTCACAGACATTATATAAGTGAGAAGAAAGAAGAAAACTACAAAATTTTCTGAAAAAATAACACTACGCAATTTGACATGAATCTAGTTAAAAAAATTCAATGAAATTCCTCGCGCACACCTCGCTGTGCCTGTCAGATCAATTGCATCGGGTGGAAGGTTAATTGTTTATTCCCAATCGATTAATCCCGAATTTTCCAACTGGGGATCTCCAGGTTTTCTAGCAATATACGCAACTTTAAATTTATGTAAAAAAAAAGATTGCACTACAAAGTAGTACAAATAAAAAATCTTTCTATAAAAATAATAAAAAATTGGCATTTACGAATTAAAATAAAAATGTACAATTTCATAAAAGGGACAACATTTTACAATTTCTTTTTATTGAGTTAGAATTAAAAAGGTTTTTCTTTAAATATAATTGCATCGTAAATTTGAGTAAGCCATCTCGCATTTACGATGCAATTATATTTAAAGAAAAACGAGCAGGTTGAGGTTCTCATTTTTAAGTACCTTTTTTTGTAGTGGAGTTTTCGTATTACATTGAAATTTACAAAGTAAATTTTGTAACAAATATAACTTTATACACTGCAAATTTAGAAAACTGCGTATTGTTAAGATAAAGAGTCATTGACATTTAAAAACCTAGTAAATCAAATTTCAAACATATATCATTATATACTTTAGATGCAGTTATTACAATACCAACAATAGTCAGAAATACATGAAGTAAGTATGGGAACCTAGAAATGTCCAACTGCTACCACATGATAAAACCCCTTTTTAAGCACAACGAATCTACACAAAATGAATATTAAAAGCCCACAATTTGTATATAAATATACATTCGGTAGTCAATGATTCATTTTATAGCTTTCCACTCCACAGACGCGAGTGTGAATAAAAAAGAGTATCACATCCCATTAGTCGCCGAACGTGAAAAGAGACAGGCATGCGTCGCTTCACGTTCCGCCGTGCGTGTACAGCGAAATGGAGAGAGAGGGTTAAAATAGGATTTATAAGATGGACTTGCATTTTTATTTATCTTTTAATTTGGCATTTAACCATTGTAGATGTCAGTGGTCTGTGAAGAATCGATTTATTTCATATATATATATATATATATATATATATATATATATATATATATATATATATATATATATATATATATATATATATATATATATATATATATATATATATATATATATATATATATATATATATATATATATATATATATATATATATATGTAATGATTATTATTTAGATTTGCAGTCGTTAGTTATTAGATGATAAGTTCCATGATGCAGGTATAAACTAAAGGCCGAAAGATCAAGTTCACAACATGTATTTCTCCGGACTTCACAGCCCGACTTGATAGCTTGAGGTTACATCGTGAATCTGTAGATAATACGGAATACTTTTAGAAGGAGAATGCACCGTGGACGCCTCTGATTGGTTCATCTCGGTTTTAGTTCGCATTTTTAGGTTTGGGTTCGGGATTTTGAAGTGGCGTGGGAGGGAAAGCAGTCACATGAGGGATGCTTTTGTACTGGGAAAAGGGGCGATATACAAAGTTAAAGACAGTTAATTAAAGTACATTTTAAAGGAGAGAAGAGTTATAAAATATATTACATATATATATATATATATATATATATATATATATATATATATATATATATATATATATATATATATACATATATTTGAACACCTTTCTTGACAATAGCTGCCATTCAATAGTGTATTCCTATAAAAGAAACTTGAGTAAAAAACATCTTTAATGAAAATATATTTCTTATCGTTTTGAAGTGTATTGTATGACCTTCTATAAAAAAGGAATGAAAGCTATGTGACTTCTTCGAAATAATAAAAATTATCAAAATTATTGGAACCTTCATTTGTTTGTATCTTTATTTAAAATCCAATCGTATTTAACGTTACCTGTCTTAAAAACCAATCTTATATATACGTTAAGAAATTACAAATATTTGCATTTCACTAAAGGTGTTTTTTTAGTAGACTACAAAGAACAGACATTTGGTGAATTTATCGGCATACAGGGCCGGAATGAAGTTAGTGGGCCCCTAGGCTGAATATGTAGTGCAGGTCCTTTCAGCTACGGAGGGGAGGGGGGGAGGGCGGAGGGAATACCCTCAGTAAAATGGGGGGGGGGGGGGAGATAATTTTTTTTAAAATACACGTACATTGTACAAATATGTTAAGAATATAGAATTTTTCTCCATCATAAAAACATTGTTATATACTGTTTTCATAAGGAATTAGATTATTACTGTTTCAAATATTTTTTCCACCAGTTGATTCAGTGTGTGTGGTGTGCGCCGCTTTGTGTGCGGGCCCCTAGGCTGCAGCCTATGTATCCTAAATACGGCCCTGGCGCCATAACCATCTGAGTACAATTTTTGAAGTTTAAAAAATTGTATTTCTAAAGTTGCCTTTATGTGCAGACTAAAAAAGGGAATAAGCATTTCTTACCATCAACTATTTTTCACGCGTCTACATATTTCTAAAGTTAGAAAGCACATTTTAACTGAATTTAGACAATATGTGGCATGCAATTTTTCCACTAAATTCTTCAATTGAATCTTTTATTTCAGAAAATCGCCAAGTGTAATGTTAACTCAATGTCAGCTGACGGGTTTCTAAAATAAACATTTCAATTGCAATAAAGCTGTTCTTCAAAACTCGACAAATTTAAAATAAAAAAAATCAGTCCAACTTACCTTCCCACAATACCTCTATATACCTTCCATTTACCGTAAACAAAACCATAAAATCCATCGAAGTGTCGAACACCAGAACTTTTCCAGAAGCAACAGACAATAAAACGGATTTCTACGATGTTTGACTTATTGATTGTACAACACACAGACAAAAACTTTATTGTTCCTCGTAACTCCCAAATCAATAGGGCATTTGCATTTCCCATCCGCTCTCACAAACTTTTAATACCTCAAACCACAATACACCCCTCCAAAAAAGACAGTGAAATCCCAAACCTCAATGCATGGGTTTCGAATCCATTGATGTCCCCAATAGAATATCATGAATCCCATATCATGCTCAGCTTCGCACGAGGCCCGGCGATTTTACGCCTGTTTGGTTATCCTACAACCGATATATATTATCGGCATTAGCATAAGGCAGCGGATTTCTGTGACTTTTACGGCGTTTCTGACTGTGAAAGTATTGCATTTAGGCACATTGATTTCTCGCCATAAAAACGGAGCCTGAAAAAAAGATCGAGGACAAAAGGGACGTGAATGACGTTTATGGTGTCCGTCTTAGCGTCTTCCTTGCCGTTATTTTACGGCTGTCGTGGCGTTACTGCATCCTAAAATGCGTGGATTCAGGCTCGTAACAATGCCGTGTGGTTTTGAATTATACATAGGAAATGGAAATGGTATCTAGCGCCTGTTTGCTGTGCCATGTCAGTTCCTCACGCTTACGACGGATAAAAATGTATTGAGAAATATCTGGGTACTAATTATTGCAGTGTTTAGAAGTGTGCATGTGGATATTTTCCGGTAACAGGTAAAAAGATCCTCGTATGATGAACAAAAATCTTTAAAAAAAATAAAAAAAAATATTAATGGAGTTATTAATTGATATTACATTGTAAACAAAGGTATTTAAAAATGAGTACTTGAAACTGCTCGATTTTTCTTTGAGTACAATTGCATCGTAAATGAGCGGTTGGAACTGATTGTTGCATCGTAAATGTGGATATTTTCCGGTAACAGGTAAAAGATCCTCGTATGATGAACAAAAATCTTTAAAAAAAATAAAAACAATATTAATGGAGTTATTAAATGATATTACATTGTAAACAAAGGTATTTCAAAATGAGTACTTGAAACTACTCGATTTTTCTTTGAGTACAATTGCATCGTAAATGAGCGGTGAAATACTCAAATTTAAGCAATCGTACACTGTTAAAAATAGGTACTTAAAAATAAGTAAAATGTACTCATTTTTGATTACATTCGATGCTTACCATAGCTTCGAGTACATAAGTTTCATTTTTGAAAAAGTCACGTACTCAGAAATGAGTAAAATGAGCAGTTGCTTGTCTACATAGGCTGCCTTCATAAACCACTTTCAATAAATTTGAACAGTTACAACCTGAGTAGTGTAATTTGACGGGTTCTAAGCCGCGGTGCTGTGAGGAATAATGAGGAATACGAGGTGCTGTGAGGAATAATGAGGATTTCTGCGGATCTTTGGCGGATCTTGGTGGTGCTGTGCGGATTTTGGTGGTGCTGCTGGCGGATCAGGGCGGATCTCGTCTGTCAAGCCGCGGGGGCGTGGCCTAATGGAGATGACCTCAACCAATCAGGTGTCAGTAAGTGACGTCACACGCAGGGGGCATGGGAACAGGTGTTGATGACTCATCGCCGCCGATGGGCATGTCGCCGATGGGCATGTCCCACCGTGTCTCAACGTGTCACACCGTGTTTGTACAGGAACGGACCAATCAGGTTCTTGTTTGAGGATGACCTCATGAACAACCAATCAGGTGTCAGTAAGTGACGTCACACGCTGTCGGGGCAAGCAGAACTAGTTCTGCTTGTAACCGCAAGGCGGCGCTGCATGTAGGGGAACGGACCAATCAGATGCTTGCTTAAGGATGAGCCAATCACAGGCCAGAAGAGGAGGCAATTCTTCTCGGTCGTCAGTATAAAAGACGACGTTCGAGCCAAGCTCTGACATTCTCTTAGTAGAACCTGCTCTTGCGACTACTCTAGTTTAGCTTAGCTTTGATTAAAATGGATATTGAAGACGTTTTCGAGAATTCGACATTACAGTTGAATGATGAAGTGATGGCGCTCATGGATTTTGGAGATTTAACAGCATCTCAATTGGATTTTAGTCAAGACAAGGAATTGACTTGTGTGGAATGTAATATGCATTTCAATCAAAGATATAATTTGAATCGACATCAACGGAATAAGCATGGAGGAATGCAATATCCGTGTTCTCGGTGCTCTAAGGTTTTTTCGCGAATGGATAACCTGACCAGACACCTGAAAACACACAAGCGACCTGCAGCTACAGAACCATCTGTACTTCTAAAACGACGCCGGACCAGTGAAGATACATCTATACCAGGACCCTCGACTCTACCAGCACCCTCGACTCGACCAGGACACTCGACTCTACCAGCACCCTCTACTCCACCAGCACCCTCTACTCGACCAGGACACTCGACTCTACCAGCACCCTCTACTCCACCAGCACCCTCTACTCGACCAGGACCCTCTACTCGACCAGGACCTTCAGCTCTACCAGCACCCTCTTCTACGCGACAATCTGCTTTGAAGAACCGTGTGCAGAATGTGCATTTATTCAACACCGAGGAGTACAAAGACTTGAAACCGTTTCTGGTATCCAAAGAAGAAGACTTTGTCAACATCGTCGCATCTGCCCTGTTCCAATTTGAAGTGAAGGTGAATAGCAGGCTCATCTGCCGCTACCAAAAAGTTGCTGCCGACGGAATTCTAAGTGAGGAGAAATGCTTCAAAACGCGAAATGAGATCGTTCTTCCCTCTACCGATGTTGAAGCCCTGTATCTACAAACGATGGAGAGACTACTCAAAGAAGCAGAGGACTTTGAAGCCAAGGAATCTGGGTGGACCCTTGAACGGATACAAGAATTGGAGGTACGGACCAACAAATACAACCCTCTGCGCGGATCCACGTACATCGAACTTCCTGAAGCCATCAAACGCAAGCATGCTATCGTCAATGTCCAGAACAACGACAACCGCTGCTTCATGTGGGCCATCCTCTCCGCTCTCCATCCAGTGGAAGACTATAAGCAGCATGCATACCGAACGCATCATTATGCAGCATACATGGACACTCTCAATTTTACAGGGATCGAATTCCCTGTTAAAATTCAAGACATTCCCAAATTTGGGAAGATGAATGACCTATCCATCAACGTATATGGACTCACCGAGGATTATCAAGTGTATCCGCTGATGATCACCACAGAAGAAAAGGATCCACATATAGATTTGATATATCTCAAGACCGACGCACATGCCCATTATGCCTGGATCAAGGACCTATCCCGCCTCGTTGCAAGACAGCATTCAAAACGAAAGGCAAAAATGTTCATATGCCGACGCTGTCTACAGTTTTTCACAACAGAGCCTATTCTCCACCGCCATCAGCTGAGCTGTAATCAGCACGAAGCCGTTCGAGTCATTATGCCGGAAGACAAATGGGTGATTTTTAAAAACATCAAACATACCATGAAAGTCCCATTCGTGATCTATGCTGACTTTGAGTGCATTACCCGACCGATAGAATCTTGCCAGCCGAACCCTGATAAGTCGTACACAGAAGCCTACCAAAAACACGAAGCTGTCAGCTTCTGTTACTACATAGTGTCGACCACAGGACTCTTCAAAGTCCCTTACGTGTACCGAGGACCGAATGCAGACCAAGTGTTTATGGACCGGATGAAGCTGGAAGCCCTGGAAATTCAACAAGTGTACAGAACTCCTTTACCAATGGATCCCTTAACCAAAGAGGAGCTGGAAGCATTTCGGAAAGCAACGCACTGCTACATGTGCAAGAAGGAATTTACCCAGACGAATTACAAAGTCAAGGATCACGATCATCAAACGAAGAAGTTTCGAGGACCCGCTTGTAATACCTGCAACCTGAAGGCCAGAACTCCAGACTTTATCCCAGTAGTGTTTCACAACTTATCCGGATATGACAGCCATTTATTCGTGAAGTGCTTGGGAGGAGACGATTTCAACATCACAGTCATCCCAGAAAACACCGAAAAGTACATCTCGTTCTCGAAGCAGATCGGCAAGGGACTTAGTCTTCGGTTTATCGATTCATTTCGATTCATGGCAAGTAGTCTAGATCAACTGGCCAAAAATCTCTCAAAAGACCAGTTCGATCATGTGCAGGCGCACTTTCCCTCCTCTCATGTTTCTCTCCTGCTTCGTAAAGGTGTATTTCCATATGATTACGTCAATCATCCAGACAAATTCAAGGAAACCGAGCTACCACCCCGTGATGCCTTTTATAACCGCCTGAACGAATCGCACATCACCATGGAAGATTACCAACATGCTCAAGGAGTGTGGAATGCATTCCAGTTAAACAATTTGGGCGAGTATGCTGATTTGTACGTCAAGACGGATGTGTTGCAGTTAGCAGACATTTTTGAAAGCTTTCGAGATGTCTGCATGAAAACCTATGGCTTGGATCCCGTGTGGTATTATACCGCTCCCGGACTCTCTTGGGATGCTATGCTGAAGAAGACGTCGATTCGACTGGAGCTGCTCACGGACTATGACATGCTATTGTTTGTCGAAAATGGTATCCGTGGAGGAATCTCGCAATGTTCTCACCGTTACGCAAAGGCAAATAACCCATATATGCCAAACTATGACAAGTCTCAGCCATCCAATTATCTATTATATTTAGATGCCAATAATTTGTATGGCTGGGCTATGTCTCAATACTTACCGTTGGGTGATTACGCTTGGATTAACCCGACGATGGACATCTTACAAACCCCTTGGGACAGTGCACTTGGCTATATCCTAGAAGTCGATTTGGAGTATCCAGCCCATCTACACGATCTACATGCTGATCTGCCACTTGCTCCAGAAACATTAGCTCCACCCGGTTGTAAAGAGAAGAGGTTGATGACTACTTTGCATAAGAAAGAAAAATATGTGGTACATTACCGAAATTTGCAGCTATACCTACAACAAGGACTTCAAGTGACAGCCGTGCATAGAATTTTGCAATTCAGTCAATCGCCATGGCTAAAACCTTACATTGACCTGAATACCCAACTGCGCACCTCTGCTACGAATGAGTTTGAGAAAAATTTCTTCAAACTCATGAACAATTCGATTTTTGGAAAAACTATGGAGAATATCCGACGCCGAGTGGACATCAAGTTGGTCGGGAACGAGAAGACAGCTGAGAAATGGATTGCTCGCTCCAACTTTCAAGATCGCACCATCTTCTCCGAAACTTTGGCAGCATTTCATATGCGACGGACCGTACTGAAGTTCAACAAGCCAATTACCATTGGAATGGCTATATTGGATTTATCCAAGACGCTCATGTATGACTTTCACTATTCCAAGATGATACCGAAATATCCAACTGATCGACTGAAACTCCTGTACATGGATACGGATAGTCTTATCTACAATATTCTCACCGACGATGTCTATAAAGACATGAAAGAAGACATGGACCTGTACGATACATCGGATTATCCTGCCAACAATATTTTTGGTTTTCCTCTCGTCAACAAAAAAGTTATCGGGAAGATGAAGGATGAGACCAAAGGAGAAATCATGACGGAATTCGTGGGACTCAGATCCAAGATGTATGCCTTCAAAATAGGCCATGACAATATCACCAAGAAGCTGAAGGGGATTAAGAAGGCCACCATCCATCAAAAAATCAAATTTGAAGATTATACAAAGTGCCTGTTTCAACACCAAGAACTTGTGACCAGCATGAATCTCATACGATCCAAGCAGCATGACATATTCACCATTACTTCAAATAAGTTGGCCCTTTCCCCGTATGATCAGAAGAGGCACATCTTAGAGGATCGCGTGAGCACTCTTCCATTCGGACATTACTCACTAGCCGACATGTGAGTTCATCAGAAGAAGATCATCTATAAATAAGAAGAGCATCTCCAAAGTTCATCATTCAGTATGGATATTTTACGACTGAAACATCCGTTTACTATGATAGTTGCAGGTCCCACAGGTAGTGGCAAGACACATTTCGTGAAAAAAATGATCGAAAATAAAATGATACTACCCTTTCCAAAAACGATGGTATGGTGCTATGGGATATTTCAAAAGTTATATGCAGAAATCCCAAACATTTCATTTCATGAAGGCTTGCCTTCAAATTTAAATCAATATTCGGATGCATTGATTGTAGTAGACGATTTAATGAGTGAGCTTGGAAACGATGCTCAATTGACAAAGATATTTACCAAAATGTCACACCACCGAAATATCAGTATTATCTTTATAGTACAAAATGTGTTTCATAAGGGAAAAGAAATGCGAGAAATTTCTTTGAATGCACATTACCTGGCGCTGTTTAAGAACCGAAGAGACCAATCCCAAGTCATGCATTTAGGACGACAACTATATCCGAGAAAAGTGAAGTTTTTTCAAGAGTGTTATGAAGATGCTACTTCGAAGCCGTACGGTTATTTATTCGTTGATCTGAAAAGTAATACAGAGGATTCTCTACGCATGCGCACGGGGATGTTTCCTGGAGATATATATTACGTGTATCAACCTCGCTAACTTCATTTGTATTTCGTCTCTCAACCTGGAAGGATGTCAGCAGTGATCGATTTTGAAGGGTTTCTGCTTCCGTCGGGACTATTTGTCGTCAAAGAACTAGCATTCTACGCCGTGAAAGACAATCATTTGTGGGGCGTATGGTATTTTCAGCCTCCGTCACCATTTGAAGAATTATCCCTTACGCAGAGAAATCAGTTTTCTTGGGTAACAAGAAACATTCATTGTATGGATTGGAGAGAAGGATCTTTACCTTATGTTAAATTTCAAAGTATTTTATATCTTTTGTTCGAAGTATTTTCCGATATTTATGTCAAGGGAGAACAAAAGCAACATTTTTTAGAAGTGTTAACTAGACGCAAGTGCTATAATTTAGAAGATTTCAACTGTCCAAAAGTTGAATACCTGATGCCAACGCATGCATCCTGTTCGGTGCATCCTCCTGACTTTATCCATTGTGCATTGGTAAAAGCAACTGCATACGGAAAATTTTGCAGAGTGGCTTTAAATAGAGCTGTCAACAGTGACTACTATCATTCGATGTGAAGATGTCTACGTGTACGGAGCAGACCTTAGAGCTCCTGAAAGTGATCTCGAAAAGTAAAAATCCGAAGCAAATCGTTCAAAAAGTTCCCAATAGTATTATCAAGTCTTTGTGTGAATGCGTCTTGAACGTACTTCACGGAAACGTACCTCTCACTAACAGCCAAATAAATAGTCTTTCTAAGCATAAGACGTGCTTACGAAAGCTTTCTGACAAAAAAGTTCCGTTGTATAAAAAAAGAAAGCTACTTGTTCAAAAAGGAGACGGTTTTCTTTCAGTCTTATTACCGGCAGCTATTTCAATCATCAGCTCATTGATTCATGGAGCACAGTAAGAAGTTTATCTTGATACCTGAAGACAGGGCACAATTAATGGAACATCTCTCTGAACTGGATCGAAAAATGACAAGTATTCTTCAGAATAAACAACTCGCGGAAAGCGACAAAGCATCTCTCTACTTGCAAGCCCTACAAAAGTACACCCTGATCGACAAACAATCCCAAGAAATTCCTCGTGAATCAAACTCTTTTGATCAAGAAATAACAAATACCCTTCAGAATACAAATCTCACAGAAAGTGAAAAAGCTTCTCGGTACCTTAAAACCTTGGAAAATTACGACCAGCTTGGAAAACCACCTCCAGATCCAGATAAAAAGACGTTGCAAGATGTGAAGAAAGAAGATACCTTTGAAGATGCAGTTATGCATACCGTGCCTATTCGACACAGAAAGACGGCTATAGACATTTTACAGTTTTTGAAAAATGAAAATGAATTCAAATGGACGGACAAAGGTGAAATTATTTACCAAGATAAAGTTATCCCACACACTAATATTGTCATGCTGGTGAATGACTTTCTTCGTAATAGGAAAAAAGTTCCTGTCGGACAAGCTGTATTCTTAAATGCTTTACGAGATTTGCATTTTCCTTCCATGTTGGATGTAAAAAGAAAATTGTATAGAGAAAATAACATTGTAAAACCTTCTATGTATGCCCGCAGAAACAAATGGAGCCATTTTTAGTTTTTCAATAAATGATGTTGCTGTATCTTGTTGTCCTTTATTATTTTTACTTTACATATTATCTTTATAGGTTATCAACACAAATAAATATAAAAGTTACATATGAATTCGAAAAATATATAGTGAAAATAAAAAAAAAATAAACTTTTGGATAAAAAAAAAAATAGTAAAAAATAAAAAAAAAAACTTTAAAAATAAAAATGTAAAAAAATAAAAAAGTTAAAAAAAAAAATTAGTAAAAAAAAAAAAAGAAAAGAAAAAAAAATTAAAAGAAAAATAGTAAAAAGAAAAAAAAAAAAATTAAAAGAAAATAAAAAAAATTTAAAAGAAAAAAGTTTTAAAAGAAAAATAGTAAAAAGAAAAAAAAAAATTTAAAAGAAAATAAAAAAAAAAAATATTAAAAAAAAATGTAAAAGAAAAAAGTTAAAAGAAAAATGTAAAAAAAAATATATATAAAAGAAAAAAGAAAAAAAAAAAAAAACTTCAGGATAAAAAGAAATGTGAAAAAATATTAAAACTTTAGGAAAATAAAATATTATTCTATAAAAAGTTGTGTGTAATTAACTTTAAGAAAAACTTTTAGTTAAAAATGGTGTACCTAAAAGTAATGAAATCACTTCAAGAAAACATGACAGAACGCAAGGAATACAAATCAAATAAATTTATTTTATAAAAACTAATCTTACAGCATATTTCTTTTTTACAAATTGATACACTTGAAAATCTGATACATTGGTAATATACAGGTGATCCACTATAGAGTACATAGAATGACCTTGACATCGCTTCACTAAAAAATAAATACAATAGTGTCCGCACACGTTGGATGTAAGAGATTGTAAAACAATGGAATTCCATTCTATGTTGGAATAGTAAGATGTATCGATTCCGTAAAAATCAGGAGACATTCCGTAGGAATCATAAAACTCTAACTTTTTCTGAGTACTTGAAAACAATGCTAACCAATGAGAACCAGGTTGAGAGAAGTCATCGGTATTTACTATAGCACACGAGTTGCTTTGTAAAGGTGGGAGGGTATTCTTCGCGAAGACTCCTTTGAAAAAAGGTGACGTCGCAGTGTCGTGCGATAGAATGTGAAAGAGTTGTTGTCCATTCATCTTCATTCAATTTCCAAAGTCAAACAGGATATTTCTTGTCTTGCTTATCTCAATTAAATTTTCGAATTCTGCGAACACAATGACGCATACAGTCTGTGGGAGCGGCTTACTATACTTAATTTCTAATCTTAAATTACTGTGTTTGATAAGATTCAAATGATCTCCAGCACATAGGTCTGGGGACAAATCAAACGCATAAATGACATTACCATCTGTGTACTCTTCTCTGGATATAAAGGAACCTCTATCTTCCCCTATTTTTCCAGTGCCCAAGAATAGACTTTGATAAGCTCTTATAAAGCTATTTTGAGCAAAATTGAGCTCTAATGGATTGTGAGGAACGGGTTGACCATCAATATATATTCCTATGAAATTTAAGTCAAAATGCTCGAAATGGAAAGGTGACTTGGTAAAAGATCCATGAAAGGCTTCGTTATCCACGCATCCAATGATGACTCGCTTCGGCATTTGACCAATAAATACACTATCTTGAACAATGGACATGTTTCCTTTCGGTATGGAATAAGCTTTACATAGCACCCTGTTGATGGGGTATTTTGCTGTCCCCTTCTCTAAAGCTTTTGCGTGTCCTAAAATAACTCCAGGACTTACACGAACTTTTCGTACAAATAAAGAAATTTTATCCAATACTACTTTAAATCCTTCAGATCCTTGCAAGCAAAATTCAGGTTTACTTCGTATCAATTTAATTTTTAAGTCCACTAAATTTAACAATAGTCTTTCTTGATGAAATAAATCACTGTGGATACATCCAATCATATCTACGGATGCACTTTCTTTAAAGAAATCAGAACGTTTCTTCAAGCCATCATCTGAATCTTTATAAAATAATTCTGATGTGAGTTGCGATGCCTTACTGTCTTGACCATGAGATAAAAGGGTTCGTAAATAGGCTTCATATCCGTATGTATTACTGGAATTTGAAACTAGCCGATCGTTCAATGTAATGTCCACTTGCGAAAATAAGGAATGTAAAAATAAATTTACAGGGCCAATATTTGCTTCTGTAGCCATAGGAGTACCATCGTTCTTCAAAATCTTTGCTTTAACGTAAAGTTGAGTTTGACTAAGATCAACATAATCTTCGCCGCTACCGGAAATATGGAATTCTACTGGTCCGCCGTCAAAAACGTTGGAGAGGGGATGAAATTCTATCCACTGTCCACTCTGAATGACAGTTTGAGTCCCTGGCAGATGGAAAAGTTCCAACTCATTTTTTACACATTCTGGGGAATCTTTGAGTAAATACGCCATTACGGATCAAAAATATCACGTCCTATCACCTTGCGCTTCTTAGATGAAATGATTCCATTTCGTGTTTTACGCTTTCTTTTATACTTTCCCTTACCCACCATAGATTGGATTCTATCAACAGCTTTCTGAGCTATATTTCTCCCACTTTCTTTTGTTCTTGTCTTGACTGCTTCTTTCAGATTTTGTCCAGATAACACATCCGATGCGACTCGTGACCCGGCTCGTATAGCTTCTTTACCAATGGTTTTGTCACCTTTCACCAAGAATGGGAAAGCCGTTCTAAATAATCGACGAAATACAGTTCCTAATCCATAGCCTTTTTGAAAAGAGACTCCCTTATAATAAGGTAGGCCTTCACCTGTCTGAGAGGCATAATGTTCTTCGAATTTTTTTGTGCAGCACACGTAAGGTACTCTCATCTTGACTTCTAAAGTTTAAATGAAACAAGCAGTCCGATGTTCGTGTATTTATAGAATTTGTCTCAATCGAAAATGTAATACGATTAAGACTTTTCCTTTTTCAAAGGGTACAAAGCCCCCTGAATTTAATCTCAATTCTATATTAATGGTTTGAAAGGAGCGTTGACTCACTGGTAAGTACTGAGGTCTATCATAATATTGACTAATCGTGTCACCGTCTTGTCCCTTTACTCTGATGATTCTCAAAAGAGGTGCATACACGTCCCCTACTATTTGTGGTGAAACCAGGTCCGTATAGACGTAGAAAAAAGAAAGGCCTGCTTGAGCATCAGCTTGAATTTCACTTTTCATACTTCCTCGAATCATTGTATTGGGTTTAAAACCTAAAAGAGGACCAAGTTTCTCAAGATACAGAGAAGTACCTTGAACAGCATCAATTTTAGCACGCTTTGTCGTTTTGTTGTAAGAAAAAGTAAACTTGGAAGGATTTTTCGGAAGAGTTAATTGTAGGGTGGATACTAAATCATATAGGTTTTCATAATTTCCAGCGTCAATGTGTTTCTTTATCAGTTTTCCATCGCCATAATCGTAAGTAAATGTATTGTTTGCCGCATTGACATTATACCAAGAATGTGGATAAATGATTTCTGACAAACCAATTTCCCATTCTCCATTTAAATTAATTGGACTTGGCAGCTGAGTTATAAAATGAGAAATTTTGTTTGTAGGAAAAAACTGCAGACTACTATCCGAAACTAACGTCACGTAGAAACTCATGATGGGTACTGAACGGAATACTAAGGAAGTAGATCTATTTATAGTATTTTAACATCTGTAACCCACGCATTAAATTTTTCAGGATATCCTAAGAATTTTACAAAGTATTCGATGACACCTCCTTGTTTTTTCCTTTTCTTGATAACTTTTTCCACTGGATAAAAACCAGAGTCAATCACTTTCTGTAACTCTGCTTCATAAAAAGTACCTTCAATTTCTTCTCCAGACAGATCTTTTAACTTGTACACAGTCGGTATTCTAAGAATAATTTGGTTTACAGTAAAAATTTCACGACTCCAATTTTGTTCATAACCTTTTTCAAAGTGTAGCTTTTGTCTGCTAATGCGTACCGTATCCCCAACTTTAAGTATGGGCGGTTTTCTTTTTAAAGTTTTGAGATTTCCATATAAGTTTTCTAAAACCTCATTTTTATTATCTGAATTTACAGAAGCTGGGGTCATTTTAATGCTTCGATGCCAGCTATGGTTGTAGCTATGCATGAAGTCAGGAATTACACCTATATACTTTTTAGTGTTAAATTCTGTGAAGTATTTCCACATCTTGGTTTTCAAAGTCCGATTAAATCTTTCAATTATGCTGGCTTTCGTTTCATTTTTAGTAGTAAAGAATTTAATATTCAACTTTTTTAAGTAATTTTGAACGAGAGCATTTGTCAGTTCTGTTCCGGAATCAGATTGAAGTAAACGGGGTGTTTTTTCCTTGAAAATAGTCTCCAAAGCACTTTTCACACTTTTTCCTGTTTTATCTTTTAAAGGTATGGCCCATGCAAATTTAGAAAAAATGTCAATGCATGTCATTATATACTTATAACCTCTATTCAATTTTGCCAGCGATTGCATATCCACTAAATCAACTTGAAATTGTTCGTTTATGTTACCTACTAACACTCGATTACGCAGAAACTTGTGACGGATTGGTTTATGCAGACTATAGGAATCTTTCTGAGATAACCAATGTTTTACTTCCTTTACACTTCCATTAAATGTCCGTTTCAGTGCATTGACCCCTCCAAAACTATCCGAATGTCTAGGATCTCTATAAGCAGCATTAAAATTCATGTTTCCTACACGAAGACTAGCACACAAATGAATTTGAAAAAATTATGTTGAACTATTTATACATATCTAACAGAAACAGATCAGGACCACGAGAGTGAACCAAAGGCTTCTCGGAAAGTACTATTCCTTTAAGTTAATACAAAACTATATATGTTTCCTTGTTTAAAGCTATAATTAATATTTTAAATAATATTTTATAAATTAATGTTTGCAATACAATAAATAAAAAAGAAGACGAAATGAATGATAAAACAATATTTATTTAAGTAGAAAATCTACAAAATGCTTCTTGAGCGATTTCAATCATATTTGAAATATTCACAGAGTTCAAAAATGGTATGGTTACAAAACTTAACATACTATGATTAGGTACAGGATTAAATGGAAATTGACATAATTTTTCATGAAATGCTTCCGCTACATAATAAGGTCTTAAATCCATAACAGCTGCATGAAAACGTTTCACTGTATTTTCGGCCATTAGAGTTTCGTCTAACGTATGTAGTGGATTCACCAATTCATTTCTTTGTGAGATAACATCGTAAAAAGCGGACTTTACCATATAAGTCAGAGAACTTTGGACTTCATCCATGGAAGCACAAACAGGAGCATGGTATGGAATAGACATTTTGGCCACCAGTTCGTAAAGTTGTTTAAAGGAAGCACGACGATACTTTTCCCGCAGTGCAGAACTCATAACAGAGTCGCCGATCGAAAACAGCTTTTCCCATTGGTCACTGCTCACAGTTACATCCCTTGTATAGGTTCTACCGCTTCGGCACGTAATTTCACTTTTTAACTTCATACTGGAATCAAGCAGCTCAAAAAGTATTTCTTTGTCGTCGTCGTCTTTAATGCTGAGTTGAGTTTCCGATAAAATGGACACAGGATCACTTGCTGGCTTGAATGGGTTCTCAATAAAATAGTCCACAAAAGGGTTCTCTCTAAAGCACTTTGTCTTGAGAGGCTCGCATCCAAGGAGAATCGAGAATTGGGATGGCGATAACGTAACTCCATCAGTCGAAGGATAGTACTTTTCTCCACATTTCTTATATCGACGAATATGAATCAGAACTCGCTTGTTGAAAAAACTGCAGGAAACGAAAATATCGTCTCCAAGGTGGAAGGTTCTTGGTGGAATATCTTCAATCATATTATCAGAATCAGCTTTTCGTTTTAAAGAAGTCATTTTAATCAAAGCTAAGCTAAACTAGAGTAGTCGCAAGAGCAGGTTCTACTAAGAGAATGTCAGAGCTTGGCTCGAACGTCGTCTTTTATACTGACGACCGAGAAGAATTGCCTCCTCTTCTGGCCTGTGATTGGCTCATCCTTAAGCAAGCATCTGATTGGTCCGTTCCCCTACATGCAGCGCCGCCTTGCGGTTACAAGCAGAACTAGTTCTGCTTGCCCCGACAGCGTGTGACGTCACTTACTGACACCTGATTGGTTGTTCATGAGGTCATCCTCAAACAAGAACCTGATTGGTCCGTTCCTGTACAAACACGGTGTGACACGTTGAGACACGGTGGGACATGCCCATCGGCGACATGCCCATCGGCGGCGATGAGTCATCAACACCTGTTCCCATGCCCCCTGCGTGTGACGTCACTTACTGACACCTGATTGGTTGAGGTCATCTCCATTAGGCCACGCCCCCTCGGCTTGACAGACGAGATCCGCCCTGATCCGCCAGCAGCACCACCAAAATCCGCACAGCACCACCAAGATCCGCCAAAGATCCGCAGAAATCCTCATTATTCCTCACAGCACCTCGTATTCCTCATTATTCCTCACAGCACCGCGGCTTAGAACCCGTCAAATTACACTACTAACCTGGGATTACCGGGAATCGAACCCAATCCGTCTACTTGATGTCGTCCACACCGAGGTCCAGGGCCTTATCAGTTGTGCTACCAGAGCCCGACGTGAAGGAGTTATAAACAGAAGTAACTAACGTTAAAGAGGTGTGCCAAAAGAATGGGAAGTAAGATAATTGATTTGTAATAACTCACTTGCCATTTAAGCAATCGACATCAAACAATGTGGAAAACCATCTTCTGAACAACTATTTTAAGTTTGTCTGGTCGCTTTGTTAAGTTGGCTTGAACAGAAGCTGATTTGCAATATCAAATCACACTGCTCATTTTTACGAAAGTACGATTACTTAAATTTTAGTACGTCATCGCTCATTTACGATGCAATTGTACTCAAACAAAAACGAATCAAACAAATCAAAATGTACTCATTTTTAAGCACCTTTTTTTTAGAGTGTGTGAAATTTTTTCCAGTAACATAAATGAAACACTAGTATTACATATTTAAAGTGAAAGTTAAACTTTTTCGCTCCACTACATTGTAAAAAAAGGTACCTAAAAATGAGTATCTAAACCTATTTGTATTTCTTTAAGTTTAATTGCTTCGTAAACTGGCATATGACATACTCAAATGCAAGTAACCTTACGTTCTCAAAATGTAGTAATGGGATTTAATATTGCTAATCTCAGTTTTTATTCAAGCGATCTTAATGGAGCCTGACAAACTTAAAATAGTAGTTCAGAAAATGGTCCTCAGCAGTACTTGATGTTGATTGCTTAAACTGAAACTGAGTTATTACAACTGAATTACCTTCAATGTAAAAAAAAGGTGGTTAAAAATGAGTACTAGAACATGCTTGTTTTTCTTTGAGTACAATTGTATTGTAAATGAGCGATGACGTACACAAATTTAAGTAATCGTACACTCGCAAAAATGAGCAATGAATGTGATTTAATATTGCTAATCTCAGCTTCTGTACAAGCCATCTACAAAGCGACCTGACAAACTCAAAATAGTTGTTCAAAATATTGTTTTCCATATCATTTGATGTTGATTGCTTAAATGGAAACTGAGAAATTCAGTTTGTCACTTTTAAGTATGCCTTTAAATCTATTCGTTCAGAAACGAAAATTAGAATATTAGAATCAATAATACAAAACTTAAGCAGACATAATGCTAAAGATTTATTTTAAAATGTCATTTGACCATTCCTTTTCGGCCTTTTCTGCGTCATCAGCTCATGTTTGGTTCTTATACTTATATAATCCGAATTCAATCGAGTCTTCTTGGCCAATTGGATAAAGTTTTGGACTTTGGAACGACAATACCGCATTTCGATATCGAATTATTGTGTTATATAATTTAAAGTCGTCATAATTTTTGACCAAATAAATTTCTTAAAAAAAAAAGGAAAAAAATATTCGTAGAAAATATCAGGCCCAAGTTTCGTCAAAAATAACAAAAGTTTCGTCAAATATGAGAATGCATTTTTAACAGTGATGTTAAACTATACATTTTGTTAACATCAAATTTTTCAATCAGATAACTTTAAAAATAAACTTAAAACATGAACAAATTATTATTTTGAATATCAGAAGAAAAAAAATCGTCTATTATTTTAAGATATTAATAGCTGTACAATTAAAATTAAAGTGAAAAATAATTAAAAAACCACTCATAACGCTAATATTTTTTATTATTTTGTCTAAAACTTTAAGTTCCAAAAGAATTAATTTACATGTACGAAATATTTTCAATGTAAAATCACTAAGGGTAAAGACAAAAACTTTATACAGGGAAATGAATGTTGTTTCACGTGGTTGCGAATACTCACCTGTTCAAAGTCACGAATTTCATTATAGAAAATATCATTACTGAGCCCGTTCGGTTTTTGCTTAAGATAATATCTAGGTATAAATGTGTATATGCACAGAGTGCATTCCACATTGATGGAGACACTATACAGGTAAAATAGTGATTATATTCTACATTTTTTTAGTACGATATAGATAAACACTGTAAATTGAGAAAAAATATTTTTAGAGAATGTAAGAAATAAGTAACTAATAATAGTAAAAATCCAGTTCCCATTATTAAGAATATTAAAATTATCTACGTCACCAAAAAAAATGACATAATAGAAAACAGGCCAATCGACTATCATGACTTCTTCAAAGATTTGTATAGTTCAATATATCACAATAAAAAATAGTTTTATTAAGTAATCGTTTTTAAAAAAGTTATTATACATTAAAAATGTGGCTTTTTCATATCAGCCATTAGCAAAGTGTACGAGCTAATTTATGTATAAATAATAATATTTAATTTATTTTCCTTTATCATTGTTTTCATTCAATTTATACACACGTTACGTACCAATATCCGAATAATTTAGACCAATTTCCGACCAGTTTAGACCAATTTCCGACCAGTTTAGACCAATTTCCGACCAGTTTAGACCAATTTTCAACCAGTTTTGACCAATTTCTGACCAGTTTAAACCAATTTCCGACCAGTTTAGACAAATTTCCGACCATTTTAGACCAATTTCCGACCAGTTTAGATCAATTTCCGACCAGTTTAGACCAATTTCCGACCAGTTTAGACCAATTTTCAACCAGTTTAGACCAATTTCTGACCAGTTTAGACCTTTTTCCGACAAGTGTCAAATATAAAAATTGACTACTGAGCTCGCATTATAATGGAAAATTAAATTTATCAAAAATTTAAAAGTCTTTTTTAAGAAAGATCGACTGGACTTTTAAAAACATAATTATATGCTCTTAGTGTAAAAAAAATTCCAACTGCTCTTGCAACTGGTGCTTTCAAAAATGATAAACTAAAAAAAAGAATTTCAGCATACTAATTTTAGCTAATTAGGCAAGCTAGTTGGCTATTAGGTAATTATTTTTATTTACAAAATACATTTAAGTTCATAGATAAGTAACTGCAATTATAAGAAAGTAAATATGTTTAAAACCATTCAACAACATTGTAAAAAAAATTTGCTTAAAAATGAGTACGTGGACGTACTTGTTTTTCTTTTAGTACAATTGCATCGTAAATGTAATCATGTTACTTAAAGGTTTTTAATATTTAGGTAAATTTCATTTTATAGTCTTATGAGAGTTCAGTAGTCACGTGGATTTTTATGTTTGGAACTGGTCAGAAACTGGTCTAAACTGGTCGGAAATTGGGACATTCATCCTATAATGTAAAACTTTTAGGAAAATAATTTTATTTGTTGTTATGCAAGTATAAATTAATAATAAATAAAAATAAACTTGAATATACTTCACTCACAGAATGTCATATGATTTATTTCTACTTTTTATAATTTAATTTAAAAAATATATATATATAATTTTTTTTTTTTGAAATCTTTTTAATTTTTAATTTTTTTTTAATTTTTAACTTTTTTTTGTTTGTAATTTTTTTAAATTTTTAATTTTTTTTAATTTTAATTTTTTTAAATTTTAAATTTTTTTTAAATTTTAAATTTTTTTTTTTAATTTTTTTTTTTTTTTTTTAAATTTTTTATTTTTTTTTATTTTGAAATTTTTTTATTTAAACAAAATAGTGTCTGTAGTTATATCTCAAAATTTATTTTTTAAAATTTAAATTATTAGTATTTGGATTCATTTTAATTATAAGAAAATTATAATTATGAAAACAAAAATATGATTTTCTCAACTGCTTTACTAAATTTTACTAACATTTGTTATTTCTTATTAAAGAGAAATAAGTTATTACGACAATTTCTCTCTATAACTTCCCCCACCCCCAAAACTGCTCAATTATAAAAGCAAAAAAAAAAAAAACACTATTTTTAAATTTTTATATAAAACTTTAAAAAAAAAAAATTTCTAATAATCATTCTTAAATTTATTGCGATAAATAGATAATTTGTTGTTTTTGAGATAATAGAGAATCACAGAAATCCTCTCTCTTGAATTCTTCTCTTTGTTGATCATCGAGTAAAAAACGACCCTGCGCGCCATCTATTATCCGTTTCTCAAAACGGAGTGATTGCAATGCGGGAAAAACTCTTGAAACTGCTCGATTCTTAGACAAAATATAGAAAATAATTATTTAAAGATCCAGCTATATTTCTGTGTAAAGATTTTACCTTGTTTTAATATAACACAAATTTTAAATGTTTGTATACTATTTTTAGGCAAAAAGAATTTATAATATGTATTCAAATATTTTTAATAGAATTATTAGAGAATAATGAAAGAAAGGTACTAGCTCAAGTGATGTTTTCGCCATCTTTGCATGGTTCAAAATTACTAGGCAACATTCCTGGGTCGTCGGGATTGACCCTGAAAGGACATCTTGAGCCTACTTCTATGAATGTATTACGATTTTATACAACAAACAGAAAAATTAACTAAAAAATGACGAGGAAGATGAAAATAAGAATTTTTTTTAAAGCAATAAAATTTATGGATATTCTAGATGATTTTGAGTCCCATACTCACTTAAACACACCCTTATGCAACAGCGATTCGCCCTCATGATTCTTTAAAAAAAAAATTAAATAAAAATTTCGTCTTAGGAATACTTTATTACAATTATTTAAGGTGCCCGTATAACATTCTAAAACGTGTGCATTGAAGAGGGAAAAAAGGGATTTTTTTAAAGCAATAAAACATTTAGGGATATTTTAGATGATTTTGAGGACTATATCTACTTAAACAGACGCCTATGCAACAGTGAATCGCCCTCATGATTTAAAAAAAAAAGAAATATAAAGTTAGGAATACTTTATTAGAATTATTCAAGGAGCCCGTATAACATTCTAAAACGTGTGCATTGAATAGGGAAGAAGAGAGAAAAAAGGGATTTTTTAAAGCAATAAAATATTTAGGGATATTTTAGATGATTTTGAGTCCCATGTCCACTTAAACAGACGTCTATGCAACAGTGAATAGCAATCATGATTCTTTTAAAAAAATGTAAATAAAAAGTTAAGAATACTTTATTGCAATTATTCAAGATGCCTGTATAACATTCTAAAACGTGTGCATTGAAGAGGGAAGAAGAGGAAAAAAAGGGATTTTTTAAAAACAATAAATTATTTAGGGATATTTTAGATTATTTTGAGTCCCATATCTACTTAAACAGATCCCTATGCAACAGCGAATCACCCTCATGATTCTTAAAAAAAATATTTAAATAAAAATTTCGTCTTAGGAATACTTTATTACAATTATTCAAGATGCCTGTATAACATTCTAAAACGTGTGCATTGAAGAGGGAAGAAGAGAGAAAAAAGGGATTTTCTAAAACAATAAAATATTTAGGGATATTTTAGATGATTTTGAGTCCTATATATACTTAAACAGACGCTTATGCAACAGGGAATCGCCCTCATGATTCTTTAAAAAAAATTAAATAAAGAGTTAGGAATACTTTATTACAATTATTCAAGGAGCCCGTATAACATTTTAAAACGTGTGCATTGAAGAGAGAAAAAATGGATTTTTTTAAAGCAATAAAATATTTATGGATATTTTAGATGATTTTGAGTCCCATGTCTACTTAAACAGACGCCTATGCATCAGTAAATCATCCTCATGATTCGTTAATAAAAAATGTAAATAAAAATTTCGTCTTAGGAATACTTTATTACAATTATTCAAGATGCCCGTATAACATTCTAAAACGTGTGCATTGAAGAGGGAAGAAGAGAGAAAAAAGGGATTTTCTAAAACAATAAAATATTTAGGGATATTTTAGATGATTTTGAGTCCTATATATACTTAAACAGACGCTTATGCAACAGGGAATCGCCCTCATGATTCTTTAAAAAAAATTAAATAAAGAGTTAGGAATACTTTATTACAATTATTCAAGGAGCCCGTATAACATTTTAAAACGTGTGCATTAAAGAGGGAAGAAGAGAGAAAAAAGGGATTTTTTTAAAGCAATAAAATATTTAGGGATATTTTAGATGATTTTGAGTCCCATGTCTACTTAAACAGACGCCTATGCATCAGTAAATCATCCTCATGATTCGTTAATAAAAAATGTAAATAAAAATTTCGTCTTAGGAATACTTTATTACAATTATTCAAGATGCCCGTATAACATTCTAAAACGTGTGCATTGAAGAGGGAAGAAGAGAGAAAAAAGGGATTTTCTAAAACAATAAAATATTTAGGGATATTTTAGATGATTTTGAGTCCTATATATACTTAAACAGACGCTTATGCAACAGGGAATCGCCCTCATGATTCTTTAAAAAAAATTAAATTAAGAGTTAGGAATACTTTATTACAATTATTCAAGGAGCCCGTATAACATTCTAAAACGTGTGCATTGAAGAGGGAAAAAATGGATTTTTTTAAAGCAATAAAATATTTATGGATATTTTAGATGATTTTGAGTCCCATGTCTACTTAAACAGACGCCTATGCATCAGTAAATCATCCTCATGATTCGTTAATAAAAAATGTAAATAAAAATTTCGTCTTATGAATACTTTATTACAATTATTCAAGGTGCCCGTATAACATTCTAAAACGTGTGCATTGACCAGTATATGAATAAAATTGAATATTCCAATAGGGCACTCTGATTAAAGCTGCTTATTCTGCACTATTAAGTGAAAAATGACTTGGAGCAAGTGATAACATAATCGTCTTCAAATGAGTTATTATTTAGTTAACCACGAAGAGAAATTCTGATCATAACCTGAAGCGAGCCGTTTGAACGTATCATTAGTAACGGTCTGGGAATTTTGCTATGTGCTGCACTCGGTAATTTATCATTCTTGAACAATTTAAATACGCACACCTAAAGACTCACGTAAGTGCTTATGTAATATTTATGATTAAATAAAGGATGGCTTGGTTCTTTATGTATTTGTTTACCATTAAAAGGGGCTGTTATCGAAAAAATGTCTTCCTTGCTTTTGTGATGTCAAACGTTGTGATTAGGATATTAAATTTATTAGTTATATCTGATTTGATTAGTCTATTAAATCTATTATTATTGGGTGGTAGATTCTTTAACGCTTCCTGTAAAGATATATGGTAAAGGAAGAAAATATGTCATGGGGTAAAATGGGTTTTATGAAATTAAATATTGAATTACAAAATGCTAAACTTATGTTTTGATATCGTTCTTTAAAAAAAAAAACTTACTTCATTAATAGAGTACATTTTAGCCAAAAATTACATTTCTGAGTCTTTTAGTTCAAGCCCAAATGTCGATTTGTTTCAGTATAATATTTTTTAAATAATTTAATCAATGAAAAGTCTAAATATTTACGAATATTACAATAAAAAAAATTTAGAAAAAAATCTAATTTATTTAGTTTTTTATTTCTTCAATATTTTGCAAAGTGGAAAAAAGAGGTTTTCGATTTATTAATGTTAAAGAATAAGAAATTCGTAAAAATTGAACTTTATGGAATGTTTATAAACATTCCATAATTGGTACCCATTTTACTGCATCTATGAATTGTATTAGGTTACCTTAGAAAATTATTTATTAAAAAAATTTAAAAATTTAAAATTAAATAAAAAATATACGATCATGTTTTCAATAAATAAGTGAACAGTTTTATGAAACAAATGTAATTTTACAGGTTTTTTCCCAATGCGAAATTTGAACGTCTAAATTCGAGTTTTGAAGACTACAGTAAGTTTTGATTCGTAAATATTTTGTGCGTGCCAGCTACTTCCTCCGTCTTAGGCATTCTCTAGATATCACCACACTTGTCGTAATTGTAGACTTCTTGATACATCAGCAAGGAATTTAAAGGATATTATTTTAATAAATATTTGTTTTTATATGCTTTTCTATATTTAATGCCTATCTCGTGGGTAATGGAAGATAAGTAGACAACTCTGAAGATTTTGTGGTTGAAGTTGTGTTCAAGCCGAGTCTCCAATGTAGCTCATTAAATTGAATCTTGCCGTTGGACATGCTACGCCGATACTTTAACCTTCTAAAGTATTTTCTTGTGCCGGAGAGAAAATAAAGGGTATTTGAAGAACTCATCACAGATTGTATCTGGTCTAATATGAGAAAGTAGTTCATTGATTCTTGAATCCAGTCTTGATTTTTTTAGAGAAGTATGCTAGAACTATTATTATGTCTATTTAAACATGTATACCAGTAAAAAAATAGTCCTTAAAAATGAGTACATGAACGTACTATTTTTTTTAGCACATTTGCATCGTAAATGAGCGATGACGTACTCAAATATAAGTAACCTTACTTTCGTAAAAATGAGCAGTGTGATTTTATGATATATTGCTCATCTCCGCTTCTGTTCAAGCCCTCTTAACAAAGCGACCTGACAAACTTAAAATAGTTGTTCAGAAGATGGGTTTACACGTTATTTAATGTCGATTGCTTAAATGGAAACTGTGTTATGGCTCAATTATATTACTTCCCATTCTTTTGGAACACCTTTTAAACATTTCTTCCGTTTATAACTTATTTTCGTCACTCTGGTAGTACAACGGACAAGGCAATGGACCTCGGTGAGGACAACACCAGGTAGACGGATTGGGTTCGATTTCCGGTAAGTCCTTGTTGTAATTGTTGAAAGTTATAGAAAGTGATTTATGAAAGTAGCCTATGTAAGCAAGCAACTGCTCTTTTTACTCATTTTTGAGTACATGCCTTTTTCAAAAATAAAACACGTATTTGGAGCTATGGTAAGCATCGAATGTAGTCAAAAATGAGTACATTTAACTTATTTTTAAAAGTGTATATAACAAATATGACATACATTTATATTTTTGTTCACAGTCCCCAAAGCACAGATTTTCTACATACCAGCAATCATATTGAATAACGAAAAAGTAAGTCAAATAAAGAAACGAAATCGCGCGTCGTTAGGGAAGGTAAACAAATTACGAAAAATACAACTCGAAACAAACCCATCGCCCAACCCAACTCCTTTCCATCACCGTTTTTGATTCGAAGTGAAATCGAAATCCAGACGAAAAACAGCATTTTTTGAGCTCACGTGATTCCCGGCATTAATCAGCAACGCTTCGGACCACCCCTGAACGTCAGACGATAATCACAGCCTTCGAGCCACGTCCTGGACCAACCGTGAGCTCACCTGAACCAGCTGGTTTGGGTTCGTGGGCGTCGCCTTGAGTTGAGTTATTTTCCAATCCGTTGATCCTGGGGGACCTCCATCGAAGATTTTTTATCCCCCTTTTTTCTTTCCATCATATTTGTTCGAGTTTTCTTGAAGTTGGCGAAATTGGAGCGGAAATGTTGGCGAAGGACCAAAACGATAATAATTTTGAAGTTGCTAAATTTAATGTGTAATATTTTTTGATGCCCTAATAAAGAACATTGAACTAACTACCTGGTGTTGAGATTAAATATCGAAGGATAAACAAACCAAACTGTTTAAAACGCATGCTCGTTTTTGAAGAAATTTTAGTCGTTTTTGAAGAAATTTTCGTCGTTTTTGAAGAAATTTTCTTCATTTTTGAAGAAATTTGAGTCGCTTTTGAAAACATTTTAGTCGTTTTTGAAGAACTTTTAGTCATTTTGAAGAAATTTTCGTCGTTTTTTTTTAAAAAGAAATTTTAGTCGTTTTTTGAAGAAAAAAATCGTTTTTAAAGAACTTTTAGTCGTTTTTTGAAGAAAAAAAATCGTTTTTAAAGAACTTTTAGTCGTTTTTGAAGAAATTTTCGTCATTTTTGACGAAATATATGACAAATAAATGCTCAGATTAAATTTTTCGCCAAAACGAGTAAATTCCTTTTGTCATTTTTTTTCTCACGAAGTTTATTTAATCGAAAATGAGGGCAATTTCAAATAAAAATCGAAAGCTCCTCTCGAACCAGAGACATTTTGGATTGAAGTCACGCGCACTATATCGACCGAGCCAGAAAAGTTCTTTTGAATTGTGGCCAAGGACCAAAATCATACCAATGTAAAGGAATCAGAAAAAATTACTTTCGTTAAAAATTTGAAGATATTTGTTTCGTCAAAAATCAAAGTGATTCAATGACCAAACGATTACCCAAATTGCTGAAAGTAACCGTGACGATCACAGAATGCTTAAAAGTAAGAGTGTAGTAGAATAGTAGTCCTGTGAAAAGTAGCCCTGTGCTTAATATCTCTTCAATAAATATCCACTAAAATTGCATAATTTAATTAAAAACAAACTACAACAGTACCCTCGGCGGGACTCGAACCCGCAATCCCCGGTTTAGGAGACCGATGCCTTATACATTAGGCCACGAGGGCTTCAAGAACAGTTGCCTTTTCCACTTACCCAAATCAGAACACTCAAGAAAATTTTATTATCTGAAAATATCTGAAATAGAAAGTGGAAGAAAGCGTGAACTAATATTTTTGAAAATAAATAATAATATTCTAATTTTGATGTAGATGAAAGTTTTAAGGACAAAAGCATCTTCCCCAGTGCCGAAACACAAAAAATATTTTGGTGGGGTTGAAACAAGAAATTTCCCAACTTAACAACGATTCTAAATTCTCAACTCAACAGTGTTGAAAATTCCCAGTTTCAACTTATTGACATTTTTCATATTTTTTTTATATATATTTTAGGTAATATTAAACAGTTCTCTCGTAAGCATTGATTTGTTGCACATACTCAGAAGTCTAATTAAAATGTAATCTTACAAATTGGGCAATTTCTAATCTTCCCTACCTTTCATTTGTTAATAATATTAATTTTCTTCAAATATAAATTTTCCTAACTTGGGGTTTTTAGAAGTTGAAATTTCTAACTTTCAGGGTTTCCAGATTATTTGGGGGGTCGGACTCTATCCCCCCCCCCTTCACCTAGTGCGACGGACCTGGTCTCCACAAAATTTACATATCTCCGCAGAATTTAATTAAGCAGATGAAGAGGAGTAACATGTATATGTTTCACTTATAATTGGTTCGATTTCATTAAGCGAACTTAAATGCCAAATGTGCGAAAACGCGCCAATTTTGGTTACCTTACACCACTAATCACGCTCACGATCGATGAATAGTTAAAAATTTCGTGTCAATATTTTCCTTAGCGACAAACAGTGAATGCTCAACGGTAAGCGACTCTTTTCTTCAAAATTGTTGAGTTAGTTATAATTTTTTTTTTTTTTTTTTTTTATCTTGGACAGTGAATTTTGTCATTTAATCCTTTCTTCTACTTGGCCCTTTAATTATATTCTGAAATATTTAGGGATAAAAAAAAAGAATATATTTTCTATCGCTTATACATATTGTACACTTGTATCTAGTTTGCTTGTTTTTCCCCCTTACCGTGCGTGGAACGGGTATTTTAGCTAGGTATTATTATAAATCTATGAAAAAACTTTTTAGGATATTAATTTATTTCTGACAAGCAAGCCTTAAGCCCATGTTATTTTTTACTGAAATTAAGTATTTATCAAAAAAAAAAAAAAAAAAAAAAAATCATTATAAACGATTTTAGCTCAAAACTGTATTCTGTAAAACCGTTTTTTCTGCTATAGTATTTATTATGCGGTGCAGTAGCAACAGAGCTGCTGACGTATGTTTTTCAAACTACATCGTTGTTTGTGAAATTAACTGTTCTTTAAATGTTTAATAACATATGCATTTTTGACTAGTTGTTTTAACATATTAGTATTTTTATTTGGTTTAAAGAAAGGGTAGGCATAGGTGTTTGTTATATTAAGATATATATTTAGTTTATACATAAGTATAGGAGAAGTATCGTCTATTTAATTATAATTAGGATTATTACTTATGAATATAGTTTTTTTTTATTTTAAGAAAGTTGTAAATAAAATATTAAAATGTAATTAATGATTTTAGTTTTAATATAAATATTAAACCAATTTTTAAATATATTTTTTAATTTTTTTATCACAGAACATTTGGAAAAATTTTTTATCACAAAAATGTTGCGTAATCGGTCTTCTGTTAATACAAAGTTGTAATTTTTTTTTAGAAATATGATATACCATCTAGTAGTCTAAAAATCGGAATACAACGTGTTTGTTTAAATTTGATTTCTTCAAATACTAATATTTGTTAAAACTACTATATTTATAATTTTTAAAGATTTTGTGTTCTTCAAAAATGTTGCCTATTTCCATCCATTTAAAACTTTTTATGAAACTTTCAACTTTTTTTAAAATAATGCGTCGTAAAGCTGTGAAGTTATGACCAAATCTTTATTTTGTAAGTGCAAAATATTTAATAACACGCTGTTATAACATTGCATCCTCGGAAATTAAAATTTTATTTCTAACATAAAGTTTATTTAGAAATTAGTATAAATATTTAATCGATGCTTTAATAAATAAATTGTTGATATTATCAATATTTAAGCATTATGTGAAATCTTTATTATAATAATAGATTGCCTGCAAAATTATAATTGGAAGTAATAATTAAAAAATATTTTTAAAATGGACGTTTGTGAATATATTTTATTTTAAGCCCCATATAACTTTTATTTATTATATGTTATTTTTTAATTATTCTTTCTATAATAATTCTTTTATTTATACATGTACTTAAAATTAATATATGATTGAGTTAGCGATTTAATACAGAAATACAATGGGCTATTGGCGACCTTTATTGATTTATCCCAAAGGAAAGACTTGGAAACACTGCCTCGTAATTTTAAACCATAATCAAATGGCGAAGATAAAGACTGAGCCGGCACCTTACCTTTCAACAGTGATCATACACTGTTAAAAATATGTACTTAATTATAAGTGAAACATACTCATTTTTGAGTACATTCGATGCTTATCATGGTTCCTAATATATAAGTTTCAATTTTGAAAAAGACATGTACTCAAAAATGAGTCCTACATATGCTACCTTCTTCAATCATTTTCAATAACCATCGAAGAGTTATAAACGAAAGGAATGTTAAAGAGGTTCGCGAAATGAATGGGAAGATAATTGAGTTGTAATAACTGAGTTTCCTTCTAAGCAATTGGCATCAAATTAGGGCATATTTTAACATAAAGTTGGTGGGGCATTTTCCCCACCAGTACCAAGAAAAGCCCTACAACTCATGTAGATTCGACGCAAAAAAAAATATTTTCTAAAAGAAAAGCATTAATTATTCTTGTTAAATTTAGTACATTAATTTAGTTCGAATTGACAAAATATTTGTGTTTGGCACTTAAAACCCAAAGTTATTGTTACGTATAGACCATAGAATTTTTTTTTCCCCCACCAGTAAAAAATTCCTAAAAATATGCTATGCATCAAATAATGTGGAAAATCATCTTCTGAACAACTATTTTAAGTTTGTCAGGTCGCTTTGTTAAGATGGCTTGAACAGAAGCTGAAATGAGCAATGTTAAATCACACTTACCATTTTTGAGAAATATAATGACTTCGATTTGAGTACGTCATCGCTCATTTACGATGCTATTGTACTTAAAAAAAACGAGTAGCTTCAGATACTCATTTTTCAGAACTTTTTTTTTACTATGTAAAGAGAAATTTGGACCACGAGAGATTTAACGTGCACCTGAAATCTCCACACGGCCATCTTCCATCGGACAATGAGGAGCGAACTCTCACCAAGAGCGTCGCTCTTCTATAAAATCCACTGTACAACTTTTAAGAATATATAAAAAATGAATAATTAACATCAGAAGCCAATTTTGCCACTCACTACTTTTCTAAACTAGTGTAACTTTAATACACATCTTTGAATAGAAGCAGTGTTAAACTACAAGATCATCTTTATTACAGTTATTAATGCTAGTAGCCAAGGCAGATGTCGCAGGAGGAAGAAAAAAAATGTAAATTACATTTTTATTTCAAAAAAATAAAACCAACCCTCAACGGGATGAATTACAGCCTTCAAATCCAACACATACAACATGATTCTTTTTTCTTCTCATCCCATCATCAACTTTTCATACAACCTCACCCCACAAATAAAAACATTAACAAAAAAAAACTCTCTAATTGAGCAGCAAAAAGCAATTTGTATCTCATACCAAGGCATTGAGGTTACATAACATTATCTCTGAAACCGATACATCATTTTGGTACTTAATGACTTAATGAATCTGCTAAGTCTAAATGGGATGGATAAGAGGGGTGGGGGGAAAGTAACCCCCTTCCCCCCCGTGGTAGGGGGGAGCAGGAAGAGGGTGGAATGAAAAAAAATCGATGCTGTAGATCTCCCTGCGCCTATAGGCGGCCTACCACGAAGCAGCTACATTCCTATGCGTAGCAGCTGGGTTTAGTTTTGATAGTGAAACTGCTCAGCATAAGGAAATGCTTATGCATGTTCACCTACTGAAGGGGATTATCTATGTAGGAATCTGTAGGGTGATGGATAGGATTTTGCTTTCAAGACTAAATGACTCTTCGAGGGTTAGTTGTGGTGAGTTATGATTCATATTGGAGAGTAATTTGGAGCGATTAATAATTTTAGGGTTTAATTATTAGATAATAACACAGCACTTTCTGTTTTTTAATTCTTTATTATAATTAACAAAAATATATTAATATTGTATACAGGGGCAGATTTAGCATAGACTACATAGGCTGCAGCCTAGGCGCCCGTGCCATACACCAAATAAAATAACAGAGTCAAATTTCTCAAAAAAATATATAAAAAGGATGACAATCCAAATCTTAATGAAAATAGTACACTACAGTATTTTTATGATGGAAATATATTCTATTTTTATTAACAGATTTGTACACTATAAATATACTCTAATACTTTAATTTTTTTTAAATTTATTTATTTAAAATTTTACTCCAGAACCAAAATGCTCATTGAATTTAATTCAACTAAATGTTGAATAGAAATAGAAGAAAATCTTAAACCCTTTTATGTTCAACACAATTTATTTGTTTACAATTTCTTCGTTTATATTAAAAATCTAAAATTTAATCTAGATTTCTTAAATATTTTGATCTTAAAAATTTGTGAATCTATAGTTGATTTCTAAACATCACTGTACCTTATGCGTTTTTCTTTTGCCTCATTCGTCATGAGTTAATTTCAATGTCAGAGTCTTCGATGGATAATGGATTCTCCTTATTGGTGAATTTTATTTTATACTAAAATTATTATTAGGCAAAAATTATACTATAACTTAAATAATTAAATTCTAAGTATGGCAGGATTCATTAAAAAACACATGGTAACTGCAATGATATTTGAAGTAAAACTATTATAACATCCATATTATTTGATATTTGAAAATATTTTTACTTTTAATAATTTATTAATCAGAGTTACCATTTGAACAATGCGCTAAAAAAATAATACTCAAATTAATTTTCAATATTCCACTTACAGACCCAACCAGAATATCTCTGACCTGGTCAAAAGACACAAAAAGGAAAAAACGAAGACCCAGGATGACTTGGAAAGGGATGATCATTGAAGATCTTTTAGGATGGGCAAACTGTGGCCTTTGCCCGGAACGGAGTGGATGTTGTGATAAACCCGGGGCCTTATGTGATACACAGGTACAAAGAACTTCATGTCAATTAAATTTTTAAACCCAGTTAAGCCATTTCATTCACCCCCAATCAGCAAAATATAATAAAGCGAACCAACACTCACAGAACAAACAAGAATCTAAAAAGAAACTCGCCAACTTTTACACTAATAAAAACGCACTTAAAACGCAAACTTCTTTAATGACACCCATAAAAAGACCATCTCCAGTATCATAAAAAAAAAGATACCAACGTGCGAATTGCTAATTGCGCCATTTTTTCAACCCCCCTTTCTAGAATGAATTCTGTACCAACGTCTTCGAACCAACGAATTCTGTACCAATTAAGAGACCACCAACAACCACTTCTCCAAACTAAAAAATCTCGTATTCCAATCAGAAGGGTTTGCTTTCACGTCTCCACTCCAAAACCATAATTGCTGGAGGCATTTTTTATCGAGCTTTCACCAAGGACAATGTTATAATTACAGTGCCTTCCTCCTTGCGGATTATTACTGTATTATGTATAAGGATACCCTCTCTGCGAGGGGGATTGAAAATCTTATATTGACAAATAGGCAGCGAGCAGAGGCGTGGTCGCTTTAGCGCGAGAGGTAATGAGGGGTTTTGCTGGTGTGCTCCTTGTTCCAGGAAAGAATCCGAGTGGCGTTGTTTTCCGTGACAATGTTCACAATTGGGGAGGTGGCTCCAGCTGTTGGAATAGATTATTCGGTTTCACCTGGTGTGCAAGAATCGTCGGGAATGTGACCACCTAGGAGATGAGGACCTTTGCGTGTCTGGGTTTTGTCCACCACTGTAGTATCCATTTCGGATTTCTTCACGTAATACCTTAGGTCTCTGGTCGCGGCTCGCGAGCCACATGCGGCTCTTTGGCCTCTTGAGTGTGGCTCTTCCACAAAATACCACGTGCGGGCGCACACGTACAGTCTTAAAAACAACGACATACAAACTTGACTTACCTAAACTTTTCAAGGAGATGCAAGGCCATTGTTCATATTAGTGTTTTTCAGTCAATGTTAAGATTTTTTTTATGGATACCCAGCAAAAAAAAATCAGAATAAAACCTTCATCAAAATTGTCAAATTGAAGGTTTTATAAAGGATATTGAAACAAAAAACTGCAGTTTTTTTGAAGTTTTTTGATTTTTCTGCATAAAACCGTTAACATATCTGCATTTTCCCTTCATGAATAAAAATTGAAGCTTTTTTGCAGGTTTTTATGAAGGTGTTTTACAGTTTTTATGAAGGATATTGAAACAAAAACCTTTAATTTTATAGATCTTCAAAAAAGCTGCAGTTTTTCTACATAAAACCTTCAATTTCAAAATTTTGATGAATGTTTTATGCTGACTTTTTTTGCTGGGTACCTTATTAGTATTAGTTATTAAGTATGATGTCAAGTTTTATTCAACGTACCTATATCTTAACTAACACTTAAAACTTTCAAAAAAAATTATTAAGTTAATTTTAGGGAGCGTTGTGGAATGAAAGAAGATGTAGTGTCGAGCATTGAGAAAGGTATGTTGAGATGGTTTGGACGTAGAGAGGATGAACGAAAGGAGATATACGAAACAAGTAAACAAGACGAGTGTGGATGGGAGAGTTGGAAGGGGTCGACCTCAGCGAACGGACCTCAATCAGACTGAAGACGTTTTTAGAAAAGCTTAGGAGTACCCTAATTAAGTTAATAACAATATAGTTTAAGTTTAAAAAAATTGGCTCTTAATTTTTTTTTAATCGTTGTACTGTTAATATGACTCTGTTGACTAATGAGTTTGCCGACCACTGCCTTAGGTGATTTCCAACTAGCTATTTGTATATCAGTGCACTGTTAAAAATAGATATTTAAAATAAGTATAATATACTCATTTTTTGATTATATTCGATGCTTATCATAGCTCCGAATACATAAGCTTCATTTTTGAAAAAGACATGTACTGAAAAATGAGTAAAAAGGGCAGCTGCTTTCCTGCATAGGCTGCCTTCATAAATAACTTTCTTTAAATTTCAACAATCACAACCGGGACTTATGGGAATCGAACCCAATCCGTCTAGGTGATATCGTCCTCATCGAAGTCCAGGGCCCTTATCCGTTATACAGCCAGACCCGTGACCAGAGCGACATGAAGAAGTTACAAACAGAAGTAATGTTAAAAAAGGCGTGGTATAGCTCCGAATACATAAGTTTCAGTTTTGCAAATGACATGTACTCAAAAATGAATAAGAAAAAGCAGTTGCTTGCATACATAGGCTGCCTTCATAAATCACTATCAACAATTATAAACAGGAATTGTCGGGAATCATTCTACCTGCAATCATCCACCTCAAAGTTCAGGGGCATATCCGTTCTACCATCACATCGATGTGAAGAAGTTATAAAGAGAAATATTGTTAAAAAGGGGTGGCAAAAGAATGAAAAGTAAAATAATTGAATTGTAATAACTCATTTTCCATTTAAGCAATCGACATCAAACAATGTGGAAAACCATCTTCTGAACAACTACGTTAAGTTGTTCATGTCGCTTTGTTAATGTGGCTTGAACAGAAGCTGATGTTAGCAATATCAAACCATACTTCTCATTTTTGCGAAAGTACGATTACTTAAATTTGAGTACGTCATCGCTCATTTACGATGTAATTGCACTAACAAAACCGAGTATGTCCATGTATTCATTTTTAAGAAAAAAAATTTACAGTGTAGTTTGCAAAAAGAATGACGAAATTACATTGTTAAAAATGCATTCCCATATATGCAAATTCCCATATATCCCAAAAATGCATATCCTTAAAACGTCTGAAAACCTACTAAAGTGGCTGGGTGTGCGAGCTCAGGTGTTGATCTCTTCATTCTTCTCCTTTGAGATAGATCCCGAACAGTTATAATTATCCCAATGCGTATTTTTAGGGCTGCGTTAATTCAATCAATAGGAATCTGAGTAAATGACTTTCGTTCAAAATTTGAGGATTCCTGTTTCGATATAAGTCAAGTGATTGAATGGTGAAAGGATTGTTTAAAATTGACGAACGTAGCCTTGGCGATTGAAGATTTTTAAAAATGAGGGTGTTATGTTTGGGAGTTTACAGTTTTGTGAAAAATGGATTCATAGTATGGGGTTCAGTCTTCTTGCATAGTTATTGAAATCACGGAATTGTTTGATTTGAAGGATAAAGACGCTTGACAAAACACAATTCAAAATCTAAATCATTTAAAAGTTTAAAATTGATAAATTCAAAATATTTTTTTAAAGTTTAAAATTGATATATTTAAATATCTTTTTTTAAAGTTTGAAATTGATATATTTAAAATATCTTTTTTTAAAGTTTAAGCTTGATATATTCAAAATAATTTTTAAAAAGTTTAAAATTGATATAATCAAACAAATTTTTTAAAAAGTTTAAAATTGATTGTTTCAAAATAAGTTTAAAAAAAAGTTAAAAATTGATGTATTCAAAATAAGTTTTAAAAAAAAGTTTAAAATTGATGTATTCAAAATAATTTTTTTTTAAAGTTTAAAATTGATATATTTAAATATCTTTTTTTAAAGTTTAAGCTTGATATATTAAAAATAATTTTTAAAAAGTTTAAAATTGATATAATCAAACAAATTTTTTAAAAAGTTTAAAATTGATTGTTTCAAAATAAGTTTTTAAAAAAAGTTTGAAATTGATGTATTCAAAATAATTTTTTTAAAAAGTTTAAAATTTATATATTCAAAATATCTTTTTTTAAAGTTTAAACTTGATATAACCAAAATAACTTTTAAAAAAAGTTTAAAATTGATGTATTCAAAATATTTTTTTTTAAAAGTTTAAAACTGATATATTTAAAATAATTTTTTAAAAAAAGTTTAAAATTGATATATTCAAAATATAGTTTGATAGTTCAAAGTTGATGAGCTTGACATTGGTCGTTCGTGTTCAAAGCCTCAGATTTATTACTTGTTTTTTAAAAAAATTCTAATTTGAAACTTTTTATAAGTTTAAAACATTAGAGAACTTTCGAAATTTTCCTTTACTATAATAAATGAATAATTTATTATGCTTAAAAAAATTGGTTGTAAATATAAATAAAAAAAATTTCCACATGGTAATATAAATTGATTAAAAATTTTGACCAACATTCGGATGGTAATATTTAAAACAACTTGAGTGGCAAAGAAAATGTCGAAGTGGTAAAATTTACTTCACTGCAAGATCATTAAATCTAAGGTTTTAATTATTTAATTGTAAATTCACACAATTAAACACAGTTTTCAATTTACACCATTAAAATCTTACACAAATTTAAATATTAATTATTTAAAAATTGATAGCTTTAAAAATCCCAATTATTTTAGATAATGTTTTTTCTTCAGAAAATAATTTCAAACGTATTCAATTTTTGTGAATTATGTGTATTTTGCATTGCTAGAGAGTTCAAATATCTTGTCTCCTGAGATTCCAAATATCTCTAGAGATTTCTAATGTATTTTTGGTCAATAACTTTGGTCAATAATTTTTTTAATGCTAGAATTTCTAGGAAATTTCGTCTTGCTTAGGATTCGATAGTGGCACTTTCAAAAATCTTCAAAAACACATAACTCACAAAAATTGAATACGTTTGAAATTATTTTCTGAAGAAAAAACCTTATCTAAAATAATTGGGATTTTTAAAGCTATCACTTTTTAAGTAATTAAAATTTTCATTTGTGTAAGATTTTAATGGTGTAAATTGTTAACTGTGTTTAATTGTGTGAATTTACACTTAATTAATTAAAACGTTTGATGAAACCTTAAATTTGATGATGTTGCAGTGAAGCAAATTTTACAACTTCGACATTTTCTTCGGCACTTAAAATGTTTTAAATATTACCATCCAAAGGTTAGTCAAAAATTTTAACCAAGTTTGTTTACCATGTGGAAAAAAGTTTAATTTACATTTACAACCAATTTTTTTAAGCATAAGAAATTATTCAATTATTTTAGTAAAGGAAACTTTCGAAAGTTCTCTAATGCTTTAATTTCTATTGTATTTTTGGTCAATAATTTTTTTAATGCTAGAATTTCTAGGAAATTTCGTCTTGCTTAGGATTCGATAGTGGCACTTTCAAAAATCTTCAAAAACACATAACTCACAAAAATTGAATACGTTTGAAATTATTTTCTGAAGAAAAAACCTTATCTAAAATAATTGGGATTTTTAAAGCTATCACTTTTTAAGTAATTAAAATTTTCATTTGTGTAAGATTTTAATGGTGTAAATTGTTAACTGTGTTTAATTGTGTGAATTTACACTTAATTAATTAAAACGTTTGATGAAACCTTAAATTTGATGATGTTGCAGTGAAGCAAATTTTACAACTTCGACATTTTCTTCGGCACTTAAAATGTTTTAAATATTACCATCCAAAGGTTAGTCAAAAATTTTAACCAAGTTTGTTTACCATGTGGAAAAAAGTTTAATTTACATTTACAACCAATTTTTTTAAGCATAAGAAATTATTCAATTATTTTAGTAAAGGAAACTTTCGAAAGTTCTCTAATGCTTTAATTTCTATTGTATTTTTGGTCAATAATTTTGGTAATGCTAGAATTTCTTGGAAATTTCGTCTTGCTTAGAAGTCGATAGTAGCACTTCTAAAAATCTAAATCTTATCTTTTTTTTTATCCTTATGGTGTATTTTCATTAACTTTGATTCTTTGAAAACATCTTTTTATACAAATTTATATTAATATTGGAAAAGTTATGTTTAACTTTATTATTTGAATATAAATTTAAAGTTAGTATGGAAATTAAAGAACAGCACTGTTGATGGTTAATAATCATAGCTAAAAGTCAGTGATGAATTTGCGTATTTATGTTTAGTCCAAAAATATCAAATGTTCAAAAATTACTTTGTAAGACTCCAGCCTATTTCATCAAAATATATTTATATTTTACTACTTTTATTACACAAAATTAATTAGACAATCTTTAATAAAATACTTAAATAATAGCTCGATATTTCGAAGATGGGTTCTAATATATTTGAATTATCAAATTTTTATTTCAGATACCTTTCATTTGTTCCTTCTTCCTCTGAAAACTAAGCAAAATGAATTGTTTAGGATTACACGTTGAAAACATATAATTTTTTTTCTGTGTTTTTCCCAAATACCTTAAATTACTTTGTTTACCTCTTTAAAACCGTAGTTGAACGATAAGTTTTCCTGTCTGATATGATTTAAATTCTACAATAAAGCCTTTTACCATTTCATGTTCAATATATAATTTATTTTTTGGTAGGGTTTAAATGACTGAATATCAATATTTTTACCTTTGATGTGATTTGATTTAACACAAGATGAAAAGCCGATTCGAATGTTGTATTGTATTTTTTACTTAATAATTACTAAACATACTTTTTAGGCTTTATTTTAAAACAAATCAATTTGGAAGTCTCTGCAATTCAAATGATCAGTAGTGCCCAGCATGCACAAACACGCAGCACTTGATTGTATTTTTAAAAGCAACCTTGTGTCAGAAATGGTCTCAAACACGACATTTAAGAGCACCTAGAAAGAACCGGAGATACACTACATTAACTATAACTCCTATAGGTAATTGTGGGATAAAGGAAATAGAGGCAGTGCCTAATAATATATTTCTGCTTTTGATGACTGTCACAATGCTCACATATTTTTTTTATTAATAAAAATGCATTGCCTTTTTTTTCAATTACCTATTTCGTTTTATTACAGGACATTACCATTAGTGTTACATTCAGGGTAATCACAATATGTTTATAGCGATTATAATTGTTTGGCTATTTAAGTTTAACTACACATAATAACCCCTTTTTTTCATAAAATTTAACAACTTTGTTTATTGCTATTAAAACTAAGCAAATTGCTTAAAATACATAAAAGCGATTTAGATAAAAATAATGTTTTATTACGCTAATGTAGCTGAATGAAATGCAGCCAAACAATTTGTGACCATTCTGTATTTTATATGTTTTTAACATGTAATCCTAAGCAGTTAATTTTGCTTAGTTTTCAAAGGAAGAAGGAACAAATGAAGGAAATCTGAAATAAATATTTGATAATTAAAATTTATTAAAATTCATGCGATTTAGACAAAAAATAATGTTTTATTATGCTAATGTAGCTGAATGTGATGCAGCCAAACAATTTGTGACCATTCTGTATTTTATATGTTTTTAACATGTAATCCTAAACAATTCATTTTGCTTAGTTTTCAAAGAAAGAAGGAACAAATGAAGGATATCTGAAATAAAAATTTGATAATTAAAATTTATTAAAATGCTTCTTTGAAATATATAGTTATTATTTATGTATTTTATTAAAGATTGTCAAATTAGGTTTGCGTTATAAAAATATTAAAATGCAAATACATTTTGATGGAATAGGCTGAAGTCTTACAAAATAATTATTTTTGAACATTTGATGTTATCTGGATTAGAAATAAATACGCAAATTCATCACTGACTTTTAATTATGACAATTAACCATAGGCAGTGCTTTTTCTTTAAGTTCCACACTAACATTACATTTATATTAAAATAATCAATATTCAATATTAATATAAATTTGTATAAAATGATTTTTTCAAAGAATCAAAATTATTGAAAATATACCATGAGGATAAAAAAAAATAACATTTCGGTTTTTAAAAGTGGAATCACTGAATTTATTCTTGGATTGATTGTGTTATGTATGGCAAAACTGAGCGAGAATGCTATTATAACATTACTATCCGCATCTCTTAAAAATATTTAAGGGAAACAATTTCAATTATATTTATATTTTTTCACCAAAATGTTTTTTCATGTCCATTGATTTATCATACATAAGAATTGAGAACTTAATTTTCTATACCACAATTATTTAATTATTTTACAAATAGTTATTCAAAATAACACAAAATGTTTCCTTAAAACTAATTTTTATTTACTTTAGTAATTTAAAAAAATTACTACTCATAGAGCTAATTCACATGCCAATTAATAATATACACATATTTTTCAATATTCTTAAAAAACTATATATTTATCATTTAATGAAAGGAAAAGCCTTAGAGTTTCGAAAAACTTAATATGAAGCAAAACCAAACATTGAGAAAAATCGGTTTAAAGTTTTCGTACCTCACATTTTCTCTCCTGTCGTTCAGTATAAAATCTTAAATAACTCATTAAAAAACATAGATACAGTTCCCGAATTTTGCAAGCCTATTTAGAAGATTCCAAACTATAATTGTAGCAAATGCAAAACAATTCCAGAATGTTAAAATTTTTGGTTTACTGTGTACTCTTATACTAACGATCTGGTAATACCTGTATGAATTTAATAAACTCTTTATTAATAAAATTTATTTTCCCGAGATATTATTTCATATGACGTTATGTACCTAGCATGAGTGCATATCAATCAATCCACCAATCCATTCATCCGGCTGTACCCTGGCCAGCCTGGTCATTAGATACAGTTCTAGAATTTTGCAAGCATATTTAGAAGATTTCAAACTACAGCAAATGAAAAACGAATCCGGAATGTTACAATTTTTGGGTACTGTGTCCATTTATACTAATGATCAGGTAACCCCTTCATAAACTTAATAAACTCTTTATTAATAAAATTTATTTTCCCGAGATTTTATTTCACATGTTGTTATATACCTAGCATGAGTGCCTATCAATCAAACAACCATTCCATTCATCTGGCTGTACCCTGGCCAGCCTGGTCATTAGATACAGTTCTAGAATTTTGCAAGCATATTTAGAAGATTTCAAACTACAGCAAATGAAAAACGAATCCGGAATGTTACAATTTTTAGGGAACTGTGCCCCTTATACTAAATGATCAGGTAATCCCTTCATAAACTTAATAAAATCTTTATTAATAAAATTTATTTTCCCGAGATTTTATTTCACATGACGTTAATAACTAACATGAGTGCCTATCAATCAAACCATCATTCCATTCATCCGGCTGTACCCTGACCAGCCTGGTCATTAGATACAGTTCTAGAATTTTGCAAGCATATTTAGAAGATTTCAAACTACAGCAAATGATAAACGAATCCGGAATGTTACAATTTTTAGGGAACTGTGCCCCTTATACTAAATGATCAGGTAACCCCTTCATAAACTTAATAAACTCTTTATTAATAAAATTTATTTTCCCGAGATTTTATTTCACATGACGTTATATACCTAACATGAGTGCCTATCAATCAAACCATCATTCCATTCATCCGGCTGTACCCTGGCCAGCCTGGTCATTAGATACAGTTCTAGAATTTTGCAAGCATATTTAGAAGATTCCAAACTATAATTGTAGCAAATGCAAAACAATTCCAGAATGTTACAATTTTTAGGGAACTGTGCCCCTTATACTAAATGATCAGGTAACCCCTTCATAAACTTAATAAACTCTTTATTAATAAAATTTATTATCCCGAGATTTCATTTCACATGACGTTATATACCTGAGTGCCTATCAATCAATCCATCCATCCGGCTGTACCCTGGCCTGCCTGGTCATTAGATACAGTTCTAGAATTTTGCAATCATATTTAGAAGATTTCAAACTACAGCAAATGAAAAACGACTCGGGACTGTTACAATTTTTGGGTACTGTGTCCCCTTATACAAATTATCCGGCAATACCTGCATGAATTTAATAAACTCTTTATTAATAAAATTTATTTTCCCGAGATTTTATTTCACATGTCGTCATATACCTAGCATGAGTGCCTATCAATCAGTCCACCAATCCATTCATACGGCTGTACCCTGGCCAGCCTGGTCATTAGATACAGTTCTAGAATTTTGCAAGCATATTTAGAAGATTTCAAACTACAGCAAATGAAAAACGAATCTGGAATGTTACAATTTTTAGGGAACTGTTCCCCTCATACTAAATGATCAGGTAATCCCTTCATAAACTCTTTATTAATAAAATTTATTTTCCCGAGATTTTATTTCACATGTCGTCATATACCTAGCATGAGTGCCTATCAATCAATCCTCCAATCCATCCATCCGGCTGTACCCTGGCCAGCCTCCTTCCCATTCGATACCAATCTCTTCCAAACGATAAAAAAACAACCTCTCCAACAGCAAAGAAAATGACAAATGGAAAACTTGATCCCTTCATGACCAATTACTCCGCAAACCTCGCCATTAGACCCCAGACCCTTCCTCGACCGAAGATAACATGCCAACCACACGCAGACCATGGGAATTACTTACCGGAAACCTCTACTTTTACCTTCCACGGTTATCCCCCTTCAACAATATTAATTAACATACATATTGCCATTGATAACTATCGGGTTTTCGGTTGGCGACGATAGCCATCGAGCTACCTGAGTGTGTATTTGGCACAGGTGGGGATTGGATTGGTGGGTCTTCCTGCCACGGAGTGTTGGTCGAAGGGGGGTTGGGTTAACCGCCCCTTCTTTTGTTCCTGATTATTACCTGGGAAGTTTGTTAGGGGTTGTCTGTGGGATCCCGGTAAGTGGGTAGGAGAGTTCTTGGTGAGTAATGTTTGGCAGTGGGGTTGGTGAAGTGGGGATTGGCGAGTTTTTCGTGGAATTGCTCGCCGTGACCTTCTTGGAATTGGATGGGTGGTCCTGGGGGAAGCGCTAATTTGTAGGTGATTATATTCTGCGGGTGGTTTGGATAGAGATGCAAAAGTCGGATTGGGGTGGCACCGGGGCTGTGACCAGGTGGGGGCCGGGGCGGGATTACCCCCTCCCCTGGAAAAGCGTTCCCTTTTAGAACAGTTGAAGCAAATATTTTTTATAAGCAAAAAATATTCCAGAATGTATAAGAGCTGAACATTAACGTACATTTCGGTGCAAATTAATTGGAAAAAGCCAACCTTTTCCAAATTAATTTGAATTTGAATGTACGTTGTTGTTCAGATCTTATAGTTCAGCGTAATGTTGTATCATCCTCGTGTATTTTAGAATATACTAAATATAGTTGGATTTCAGTTGTATCAAGTCTGTAACCAGGCAACGGCCGGGACAAGCATTACCACCTAAAAACTTTTTTCCACAAAGGGTATTTTAGAATATACTAAATACAGTTGGAGTGTGGTTGTATCAGGCCTGTAACCAGTCATATGACTGCATGAAAAAAAGTTTCACAATAAAAAGTTTAATTGTAGCATTTAAAGAACAACCAATTTTGACACTCTACTGTCACTTCTCAGGTGACAAAATAATTATCTGTTCTTTTCTTGTTTTTTCTTCAAAATGTCCGAGAAAAGAATTGTCTTGAGTATAAAAAATTTTGTTCTTTTGTGAGCTTGTTTTATCAATAAATATGGTATATTGTTTCCAAAACGTTATATTGTTTCCAAAATGGTATATTGTTTCCAAAATGGTATATTGTTTCCAAAATGGTATATTGTTTCCAAAATGGTATATTGTTTCCAAAATGGTATATTGTTTCCAAAATGGTATATTGTTTCCAAAATGGTATATTGTTTTTGTTATCCAGGAGACATAAAATATTTAGCCAAACAATGGAAGCGGGATAACTGTTCTTTTAAAAGAACGTGAATATTAAAGACGTTCTTGGTGTGCAAATGATCAATCTTATACACAAATAACATGCAAACAAATTATTTTTTCCTTTACACAGATTTTTTAATACAATTTTAAAATATTTCTTGAAACCTGTTTGATTTGTAATACTAAAATACAAATACAACACTAAAACTGAGCAATAAAAATACATATTTTAGATTTTATGAATTTTTATTGCGGAGTTTTAACGTTGCATTTGTATTTTATCAATGTAACTCAATGTTCTATAAGACTAGATTTTTTCTTACTGGTTTTCAAAATACTTGTATTATCGTATATTTTAAAAAGTGTAAAGTAAATTATTTGTATTCATTTATAAATATCACAAAACTTTCGTTCAATGCAGGAAAATAAAACAAGAAAATAACTTTCTTGTACGGGATATTTTAGAAAAAAAACACAACTTCAAACGAAATATTTCTCAATATATTTTTACTCACTTTTCCATAAGTTGATTTACACCCATTTTTTCCCACATATGTATCATTTGCTATAAATAGAGTCTTTCATGAAAAGAAAAATAGGGTATAATAAGTCCAAAATACCCAAACGCTCTGGAAATAAGGTGCTTTGTCCCTAGCCAATCATTACGAATTCTCTTATTGGCTACTTCGAAATCGGAGCTCGAATTTGGACCACCCAGGCAACGGCAATTATTACTCTAATCTCTCCTCTTTTTGTTGAGTTTCTGCAATTACACATCTTAATTAGGCAATACTGCATGCACATGTTGTACATATACTTTGTGTTGCAGTCTCACTAATTGCACTAGAATAGGTTAGCTTTCCCATAATTTAAATAGCCTTAACCGTGGATGTCTGGTAAATGATTAATTTATTGATAATGTGTCGAGGCGAGTTCGAGATCTGTGATACTTCTCTCGGAATTCGCCAAGAGTTATGAAATTACCCCAAATTCTTGTGCCAAATGCGTAACTGGTGAGTAGAAAGATGACGGATAGTAATTAGTAAATAATTTGTGGTATAATGATGTATTAATGAAATGTAAGATTATATTTTTGAGCTGTGATTCTTAGTCTGAGGATTTAGAGGTTCCTAACAGGTGGTCCATAAGACGGTCCTAAGTGATCCGCGGGGCTTTATGATCAATTCCATTTATTTTTGTTCTTGTTTTATTAAGCAGGAGATGACTGTCTGAAATATTTCCCTTTAACAACCAAATCTAAATTGAAAATTACTGTACTAACCTTTCAATATCATCATTTCATATGTTTGCTTGAATTATCAATGGAAACAAAAGTCAATTCAATGTGTTTTGTTGAAGAAAGTATGATTTTTCTTTCGAATGTCACCATCCATTGTCAGTGTACTGATTTTCATTATGGATGAAAAATCTGATTTTGAAAAGAAAATTGTAAACGAAATCCTTCAATTTGTGTATTGAACTGAATATAACACCGATATTATAAGTATGCAACACAGAGATACATATTTGAATAATTTGAAGTTTCACGTAAAAAAAAATATGTTTTAATAATAAATTTATTTACAATAAATATGTTACACTTAGTACCTAAGTATTTTCTTTGTAGTGGTCTACAATTTGTCAATTATTAAACTCAGTGATCTGCGACTTGACGAATTTCAGCCTAAGTATTCCGTTGTTATTTAGATGGTGAAAACTACTGGTTTAAATGGACTAATACTTGAAAGTATTTAATAATTTAATATAATTTAATAATAAGAAACGAATGGGTTCAGATTGTTTAAGATTTTAAAGACATTAAATTTATTAACGATCTAAGTGGTAGGGACATATATGTAGTCCATAGACCACCTGTTTTTCCATATAAATTCAATATTCAATTATATATATATATATATATATATATATATATATATATATATATATATATATATATATATACAAATTACCACTTTACAAATTCGATATTTTTCTTGTTGTTTAGAGGGTTAAATGTGCATGATCTTTAAATGAATATTGACTCATGTTATTTTCAATAGTATGCTTATATCATAAAAATATACGTTTCTCAAATATTATTTACGGTTCAGAATGCATTAAATATATCATTGAAGTTTGATTTTATGCACTGTTTTAAAGAGCAAATTCTCATTTAAGCAAATTTTTCGTTAGATATTTACTTTTAGTCTTATATGAAATTTGTGAAACTTTATAATTTACTGAAAATACTATTATAATATTGTGTTTAGCTTCATTATAGAAAACAAAATTTAAAAAATATTAATTAGTGTTTTTTCTTTGATAGCAAATAATACATAATTCTTTTGTAATATTATAAATTTAAATTTTAAAAATAGTTTAAGTTTACTACCTATTACTCAAATTTAACATGATTCTAATAATAACTAATAAAAAAGTGAAACCCGTCGCCAATAGACCACTGTGCAGCTCTAGTGCAACGTTAATTAATAAACCAACCAAAAGTGAAACTTGGTTATTTGAATATTGAAAGACCATATCGATGGATATATATGTTATTTTAAATTTTTTTTTTAAATTAAAACTTTATTAATTGTTTAAAAATTACAAAATATATAACTGTTTCCACTGCATAAATAATTATAATTATATTCTGTTTTTTTAACTTAACATGTTAACATGTTAATTCAAAGAAAAATTATTGGTTTAATTTTTAAGCAAAATTAAATTTGATTACGCTACAAATTAATGTTTTTGGAATTATTTTGCCTGGAATATGAAATTCTGAAATATGTTCTAAGTGTACACTGTTAATAATTAATTAATAATTAAATATACATAGGTGCTAGAACAAAAGTAAAAGGTACTAATTTTTGAGTACATATGATGCTTAAAATGGTTCCAAATCCCCAAATAAGATACAATTTAAGAAAAATATATATACTCAAAATGAGTACAATGGGTAAAAATTAGTAGATGCTTGCCTACATACCCTGCCTTCATAAATTACTTTCAATAAATATCGACGAACACAACCAAGTCTTTACAAGAATCGAACCCAGATCCCCTGCACTGCAGTCCAATTGCCTTATCCGTTAAACTGCCAGGAAATTATAAACAGTACAAAGTGTTAAAAAAGCCATAGCAAAAGAATGGGAAATAAAATTAAGTTGTAATATTTTAGTTTCTATTTAAATAATCGACATCAAATAATGCGGAAAACCATCTTCTGAACAACTATTTTAAGTTTGCCAGGTCGCTTTGTTAATAAAACTTGAACAGAAGCTGGTACTATTAGCAATATTAAGTCACACGGCTCATTTTGAGAATGTACGGTTACTTATATTTAGTACCTCATCGCTCATTTACGGTGCAATTGTAAGAAAAACAAGTATGTTCAGGTACTCATTTTTAAATATCATTTTGTGTCAGTATTTTTTCTGTGCATCTTTAAAATTTTATTTGATTTTTAAATTCAACTTCTCTAATCATAAACGCTAAAATTGTATTTTGCATTAAAATATAAGCAGGTTTTACAGATGAATTATTTTCAGGAATCATTTTGCATGTTCTGCCTTTCATTTTTGATTATAAAAACATATATATTACTTTTTTAAGTAAATATCTAGTGCAGCGGAAGCTAAAAATATTCTTAATAAATGATAAAAAAAAATAAGGATTTCCTAAAAAAAATTTATCGAAAGTTTATTAAAATATTCCTGATCAGGTCAAATCACTCGCACGAAAGGTTGTAAAAAAAGCCTTATTCGGGTACTTTTCGTGCCAGTCTCCAACACTCCTTCCGGTACCCATACTTCAACCTTCCACTGTATTATGGTAATAAGACCATGTTCTCCTACAGCGAACAACCCAAGGAACTGAAATATGATCTGTATGATGATTCTGATGATCCGAAATTGTGTAATTTATCGTTAGTTAGGTTTTACATCTTCTTAATTTAGAGCATCGAATCGTCTGATTCTGATGGGACAGGGCGGACATTTCGAATGGGTGGTCAAAGGATTGGAACATGTTGAAGTTGGAAAAGAAGAACACATGATAAATATAATTTTCCTCACGAAACTCAGTAACTGAATCATTAAATTTGATTTCCTGTCTCTCTTAATAACTTTCTTTCTATATTGTTAAATGAATGAAGGGTACAGCGGAAGAACCTTGTCATAAATCTTTTGGTCGAATTTGAGCTGAGGACACCATCTGTTGGATTTTCAGGTGTAGCTAGCTTCTGAATATGCCGTCATTTTCGGTGAAAAATCTCATCATTGTAGTCCGAAGGAATACTGTTCAAAATTGGTATTCAAAAATAAGTAAAATGTACTCATTTTTGAGTACATTCGATGCTTATCATGGCTTTGAATACATGTTTCCATTTTGAAAAAGTACTTAAAATGAGTACAATGAGTAAAAATGAATAAAAAGAGCAGAGGCTAGCCTACCTAGGCTGCCTTCATAAATCCCTTTCAATAAATATTAACAATTACAACAAAACTTATCGGGAATCGAACCCAGAGTTTTGTCCGTTAAGCAACCAGGGCGACGGGAAGAAGTTATAAAGCAGAGGTAATGTTAAAAAGGTGTGCCAAAAGAATGGGAAGTAATATAATTGAGTTGCAATAACACAGTTTCAATTTAATCAATTGACATTAAATAATGCGGAAAATATCTTCTAAACAACTATTTTAAGTTTGTCAGATCACTTTGTTAATATGGGTTGCACATAAGCTGATATTAGCAATATAAAATTACACTGTTCATTTTTGAAAAAGTTACTTAAATTTGAGTGCGTCATCGCTCATGTACGATGCAATTGTACTCAAACAAAATCGAGTGGGTTCAGGTATTCATTTTTAAGTACCTTTTTATTTACAGTGCATTAACTATTCGTTGGTGGAAAGTATGTGCATTTAAATGATTTTTAAAGGAAAGTTTATTATGGGGAAATTTACATATTTTTAACATTTTTGTAAAATAAAATAAAAAGACAAATTTGCAAACTATTACATTCATTTTTTTTATTTATACTCTAATGGAGTTTGATATTAAAAGGGAAAACAGTTATTGTGTTCATTTTTAAGTACCTTTTTATTTACAGTGCATTAACTATTAGTTGGTGGAAAGTATGTGCATTTAAATGATTTTTAAAGGAAAGTTTATTATGGGGTAATGTACATATTTTTAACATTTTTGTAAAATAAAATAAAAAGACAAATTTGCAAGCTATTACATTCATTTTTTTTATTTATACTCTAATGGAGTTTGATATTAAAAGGGAAAACAGTTATTGTGTTCATTTTTAAGTACCTTTTTATTTACAGTGCATTAACTATTAGTTGGTGGAAAGTATGTGCATTTAAATGATTTTTAAAGGAAAGTTTATTATGGGGTAATGTACATATTTTTAACATTTTTGTAAAATAAAATAAAAAGACAAATTTGCAAGCTATTACATTCATTTTTTTATTTATACTCTAATGGAGTTTGATATTAAAAGGAAAAACAGTTATTGTGTTCATTTTAAGTACCTTTTTATTTACAGTGCATTAACTATTCGTTGGTAGAAAGTATGTGCATTTAAATGATTTTTAAAGGAAAGTTTATTATGGGGGTAATGTACATATTTTTAACATTTTTGTAAAATAAAATAAAAAGACAAATTTGCAAGCTATTACATTCATTTTTTTTATTTATACTCTAATGAAGTTTGATATTAAAAGGGAAAACAGTTATTGTGTTCATTTTAAGTAATTTTTATTTACAGTGCATTAACTATTCGTTGGTGGAAAGTATGTGCATTTAAATGATTTTTAAAGGAAAGTTTATTATGGGGTAATGTACATATTTTTAACATTTTTGTAAAATAAAATAAAAAGACAAATTTGCAAGCTATTACATTCATTTTTTTTATTTATACTCTAATGGAGTTTGATATTAAAAGGGAAAACAGTTATTGCATTCAAGTTTTACAGTTACTAAATACAAATAATTATTGAATTTTTTAGTGAGATATTGTTCTTTTTAATAAATTTAAATAATAAATTCCGTTAAAACTTTGATTAAAAAAGTCAAGAATAAAAAAGTTTAATAGGTATCATGATGTTTTAATCCGTTATTTTTTAAAGAAATATATTTTTTAGATAAAAATGTTAGAAATGGTTACCCAAATATAAGGCAAGTATCGTGAAATATGCTTTTATTAAACTTTTCGGTAAAACAAAAAAAATGAATTGAAGAATTTAGAATCAAAAGTACCTAAGTACATTTGTTTACTTTCCGCTTGGTGCAGTTTTCACATGCCTTAATCTCTCTGAATCGTATAAACAAGAACAAGAAATTCTTGCGTACTTTTGGCACTAAATTCTACAATTGTTAAAAAACGTAAAATTTTCGTCAATACTTAAACTTTGAGTGGAAAACTGACGAAAACATTTCACCATTTTTAAAGAAAAATTATACCTTTTTAACAGCTATCTAAATATACTTCTTTGAAACTAAAATATTAAAGGGACATAGTAACATATAATTTTTCTGCCTTTATGAATCAAATTTTTAGTTTATATTATTTAAATTTATTTAAGAGAACAACATTTCACACAAATATTTCATAATTATTTGTATTTTGTAAAAAAAAAATTTTTAAAGATTTTAGAAACCGCTAGGACTTTTTTAAATAGTTATATATTTTCACTAAACTTTTTTTCTCACATTCTTTGAACTTAAATTCATTAAAATTGACATTAATATTTTGTATACTATATGTATTTGATTTTTAAATAAATCGTTATTAATAATACATAAAATTTTCCTATAGACTCAATTTGTTTTAATTAAGTAATTTATAAAAACAAAACTACTAATCATAGAGCTAAATTTTATGCCCATTTATAATATTATAACAAGACTTCTATAATACTAGAATTAGCATTTCCGTCTTATTAAGAAATGAATTCAGGATGAAAACATTTAAATATTAATTTAATGAGGCGCTGAATTTTCGGGACAGGCGGCAAAGTCGGGGATTTCATGCTCTCTGATTAGAGTGAAACGGTTTACAAAGATTTACATTTCGCGGAAGGATACATTTGGTTATTTTCTAAGGAAATAAAAGAGGAAATAACAGACAGTTCCATTTTGGAAGAGTTCCTGTACGGGGAATTATATCTATTACAATATACACATATTTTACGACATGCTTTAAAATTATACATTTGTCCTAAATAATAAAAAAAAAAACGTTTCTAAAAACTTAATTTCAAAGGACACCAAACACTGATGACAAAATGATTTAAAGTTTTCTTTCCTTGAAAAACATAATTCAATACAAAATCTCAAATAACCCATAAAAACACAGATACCGTTCTGGAATTTTTCAAACATAACTATAAGATTAGAAACTATAATTTTAGGAACAAAAAAAATCACCAATTTCACAATTTTTTGGGCACTCCCTCAACAATTTTTAGAAATCAACTGGTGTCTGAATTACGAATAAACGTTCCATTTCAATCAGACTACTAACCCTAAATATCAAAAAATAAAAATGCGATCATCCACTTCTTATCCCACAAGCATAACAACCCAAGCACACACACTCCACATCCCATTCCATTAAATCCCATCCTCATCTATAATTTCATCTCGAAATCCCTCTCCATTTCTCCACAAGTTCCCAAGCATCAGAAATTCAAGAAGAGATATAACGGAAACCCAGACATTAATAACAGAATCACGAAACGCATGTGCATGGGGCGTTCTTCGAAGCAGAGATTTCACCCACAGTTTTTTTTTTCTTTCTCCTTTTTAATCAGGACTGCGTATCTCTGTAATTGGTGGGGAGGTGCTCCAGCGTGGTATTAATTGCAGCATCAGTACATCTATGTCGTAGTTGGGGGGTATTTGCGAGAGGGATTGCAGGGGTGATGGGGGGACATCTGCCGGGGTATGGTGCCCCCTCCCCCATCGTTTTATAAATTGGCCTGTATGTAGTTTTTAGCCCCGCCCGATCGATAATCTGGTATATCGCTCTAGGGCGCGTAAGTGGTGTCGAGCTGCGTCTCTAATGAGATAGGGGCTTCGTGTGGGGGATTGCTGGTGACAATGTGTTATATCTTGGATTGTTCTACATTGTAAAAAAAGGTACTTAAAAATGGGTACATGAACCTACTCGATTTTCTCTACATTGAAACAAAAAGGTACTTAAAATGGGTACATGAACCTACTCGATTTTCTCTACATTGTAAAAAAAAAGGTACTTAAAAAAGAGTACATAAACCTACTCGATTTTCTCTACATTGTAAAAAAAAAAAACTTAAAAATGAGTACATGAACCTACTCGATTTTCTCTACATTGTAAAAAAAAAGGTACATAAAAAAGAGTACATGAACCTACTCGATTTTCTCTACATTGTAAAAAAAAAAAATTAAAAATGAGTACATGAACCTACTCGATTTTCTCTACATTGTAAAAAAAAGGTACTTAAAAATGAGTACATGAACCTACTCGATTTTCTCTACATTGTAAAAAAAGGTACATAAAAATGAGTACATGAACCTACTCGATTTTTTCTACATTGTAAAAAAAAGGTACTTAAAAATGAGTACATGAACCTACTCGATTTTCTCTACATTGTAAAAAAAGGTACTTTCAATGAGTACACGAATCTACTTGATTTTTCTCTACATTGTAAAAAAAGGTACTTAAAAAAGAGTGCATGAACCTACTCGATTTTCTCTACATTGTAAAAAAAGGTACTTAAAATGGGTACATGAACCTACTCGATTTTCTCTACATTGTAAAAAAGGTACTTAAAATGGGTACATGAACCTACTCGATTTTCTCTACATTGTAAAAAAAGGTACTTAAAATGGGTACATGAACCTACTCGATTTTCTCTACATTGTGTAAAAAAAGGTACTAAAAATGGGTACATGAACCTACTCGATTTTCTCTACATTGTAAAAAAAAGTACTTAAAAGTGAGTACATGAACCTACTCGATCTCTCTATATTGTAAAAAAAGGTACTTAAAAATGAGTAGATGAACCTACTCGATTTTCTCTACATTGTAAAAAAAAGGTACTTAAAATGGGTACATGAACCTACTCGATTTTCTCTACATTGTAAAAAAAAGGTACTTAAAATGGGTACATAAACCTACTCGATTTTCTCTACATTGTAAAAAAGTACTTACAAATGAGTACATGAACATATTCGATTTTCTCTACATTGTAAAAAAAGGTACTTAAAAATGAGTACATGAACCTACTCGATTTTCTCTACATTGTAAAAAAGTACTTACAAATGAGTACATGAACATATTCGATTTTCTCTACATTGTAAAAATGGTACTTAAAATGGGTACATGAACCTACTAGCTTTTCTCTACATTGTAAAAAAGGTACTTAAAATGGGTACATGAACCTACTCGATTTTCTCTACATTGTAAAAAAAGGTACTTAAAATGGGTACATGAACCTACTCGATTTTCTCTACATTGTAAAAAAGGTACTTAAAATGGGTACATGAACCTACTCGATTTTCTCTACATTGTAAAAAAAGGTACTTAAAATGGGTACATGAACCTACTCGATTTTCTCTACATTGTAAAAAACGGTACTTAAAATGGGTACATGAACCTACTCGATTTTCTCTACATTGTAAAAAAAGGTACTTAAAAATGAGTAGGTGAACCTACTCGATTTTCTTTGAGTACAATTGAATCGTAAATGCAAGATGACGTACTCAAATTTAAGCAACTGTACTTTTTCAAACTGAGGAGTGTGATTTAAGATTGATAATCTAAGCTTCTGTTCAAGTCATCGTAACAAAGCGACCTGGCACACTTAAAATAGTTGTTCAGAAGATGGTTTTTCACATCATTTGATGTCGATTGCTAAATGGAAAATGAGTTATTACAATTTCAATTATCTTACTTCCCATTCTTTTGCCACACCTTTTTAACATTACTTCTGTTTATAGCTTCTTCACGTCGCCCTGGTAGCTTAACAGATAACGCTCTGGACAGCGATGCTTGAGGGTATGGGTTTGATTCCCGATAAGTCTTGGTTGAAATTGTTGATATTTAATGAAAGTCATTTGTAAAGGCAGCCTATGAAGGCACGCTCTTGTTATTCATTTTTACTCATTGTACTGAATTTTGGGTACATGACTTTTTCAAAAATGAATGTTATTTTTTGGAACTATGATAAGCATCGACTGTATTTAAAAATGATCACATTTGAATTTTTTGAGTAAGTATTTTTAATAGAGTACGAATTCTGTTTTTTATCACAAAACTCGTTGGATTAATTTTCTTAAAATAACACGTAAATATTTCATAAATAATCAGGAATAGCATTTTTGTTGCACGTTCAAAAAGTTATAAAGAAACTTGAACCATGTTTTAAAAATACGTTTAAACATGCACCATAATTGATATTTCATTCAAATTAGATTTACAAAACGTTACCCAGTTTTTTACAGTTTCTTTTAAGAAAAGAATGATCTTTTTTAAATTTCATGTACTAACAATTGTTATTATCGAAATTATAATTATTTATGTATCTCTATACACAGATCCATCTTACACGTTTTGACATAATTAAACATGCACCATAATTGGTATTTCATACAAATTAGATTAATTAAAGTTATTTATGAATGCCAATTTTTTACTGTATATTTAAATAAAATAAATATTTTTTTTAAATTTTAGGTACTAACACTACACCGTTGAAAATTTCAGTTCAACAATGTACCATACCTTGGTGCAAAACAGAGGTCTACACCATATTATGGTGGAATCTATTTTGAACCTAAAATCCTTTTTTTAAAAAAAGCGGATGTTTCACTGATAATTGTTCAACCTCTTTAACTGCACCCGAAATTTTGTCTGTCGCTACACCAACAAGTACCTCCAAGAAAGACAACGACGAACATGGGTCAACGTGGCCCAGTGGATAAAAGCATTAAGCTATGATTCAGAGAATTCCTAGTTCGAGCTCAATCGGTGACAAGATGTTATTTGCGGTCGGAGGGTTGCCTACAAATATACTACTACTACAATACTAAGAAATCTCGAATTTTGAGTTTTATGCAACGTTATGAGTAATGGTGCAAAGTTTGACCACTAAACCATCCGTCAAACGGTGGAACTATGCACCAATGTTGGTTGCAGCTAAATGGGTACCAAAGTTTGGTGCAGGATAGCAATAATTTTTAACAGCGTAGTTATTGTCGAAATTATAATTATTTATATATATATATATCTTTACACAGATCCATCTTACATTCCATTCGCTGAAGTTTCTTCCACTAATGAGCTTGAGATAACGTTTAGGTCTTAAATTCCCTTCTCCGCTCGATCGAATCCGACTTCTTTGTTACACTGCGCTTTTGACAAGTCCGGGCGGTATGTTCAGAAGGGATTACGAAGGCTTTCCATAGGCGGATTACAGTGTCGTGGTACCAACCCTGAGAAACCTTTTCGTACATAATCAATCACTTCTCCAATCCCCAAAGGAAGGCAGCAGATGCGAAATCAACACCGTGGAAAATGAGTCTAAATCCCCCCTTTGTTTCTGCGGATGTTATCTTGTTCGGTGCAGTTCGTGGTCGCGAGAAGCTATAAAAAGCCGTTCTCGGTTTGGGTAGTTGGCGAAGTTTGATCTGATTTTGGCTGTTTAAGGTGTTGTGGTTTCGTCGGGTGGATTGCGATCGCGGCTTTCTGGTGCGATCAATTTTTTTATGGAGGCTGACACAATGTAATCTTGATTGGGGTACTTATATATGGAGTTATCCGAGTGAAACGTATTATGTCAAGTGTGAATGGTCCACCTTAGCGGGGCGTGTTTTGATTCTTGGGTACTGTAAAAGCGTCTCACTGGTTGAATTTCACTCTCACACTGTAAAAAAAAAGTGCTTAAATTGAGTACACGAACGTATTTTTTTAAGTACAATTTTATTGTAAATGAGCGATGACGTACTTCAATTTAAGTAAAAGTATTTTCTCAAAAAGAGCAGTGTGATTTAACTGTAAAAAAGTATACTGTAAAAAAGAAGGTCCTTAAAAATGAGTACATGAACCTACTCGATTTTCTTTGAGTACAATTGAATCGTAAATGGAGGATGACGTACTCAAATTTAAGCAACTGTACTTACTCAAAATGAGCAGTGTGATTTAAGATTGCTAATCTCAGCTTCTGTTCAAGCCATCTTAACAAAACGACCTGCCAAACTTGAAATAGTTTTTCAAAAGGTGGTTTTCCACATTATTTTCTGTCAATTGCTTATATGGAAATGGATTTTTGGTTTTGGTTAATTAACGCCGCACTAGAGCTGCACAGTGGGCTATTGGCGACGGTTCGGGGTCTATCTCGAAGGAAAGACCCGGGAACATATACACATTCATACCTGCACCTCGTTATTTTAGAACCATGGTCAGATGACGAGGAAATACCTGAACTGGCACCCAACGCCTTCAATAGACGTCGGGACTTTGGACCCCGATCAGATTTATCGTGCACCAATCACGTGTACATGCCGTTTATTTTTGTGGATGTTCTGGACGACTTTTCTAGTATTTTGTAGCAAAGCTGGCAACCCTCCGATCACAAGATAACTACTTTTTACTTTTCTTTGTCAAGTCCATTGCACGGGTTCGAACCACTAATCCTCGGATTAGTAGCTGAACGCCTTAACCACTCGGCCACGGAGGCCTTATATGGAAATGTAATTCTCAGAAATCAAACCATCTATTATTTCCTAAAAGACCGACACTTTTGATATTGAAGAGAAATGTTGTTGTTGAAACAAAATCGCAAAACAAATCTCTTTTTGGAGTACGCATTTTGAGAAAAAATTATTTAGTATGATATTGAATAACAAACATTATACACCTTGTTGAGAAACATTCCTTACTGTAAAAAAAACTATTTAAAAATGAGTACCTGAGCCTAGTCGTCTACTTTCTTTGTAAATGAGCGATTACGAACTCAAATCGAAGTCATAGTTTTTCTCAAAAATGAGCAGTGTGATTTAATATTGTTAATCTCAGCTTCTGTTCAAGCCATCTTAACAAAGCGACCTGCCAAACTTGAAATAGTTGTTCAGAAGGTGGTATACCACATTATTTGCTGTCAATTGCTTATATGGAAATGGATTTTTGGTTTTGGTTAATTAACGCCGCACTAGAGCTGCACAGTGGGCTATTGGCGACGGTTCGGGGTCTATCTCGAAGGAAAGACCCGGGAACATATACACATTCATACCTGCACCTCGTTATTTTAGAACCATGGTCAGATGACGAGGAAATACCTGAACTGGCACCCAACGCCTTCAATAGACGTCGGGACTTTGGACCCCGATCAGATTTATCGTGCACCAGTCACGTGTACATGCCGTTTATTTTTGTGGATGTTCTGGACGACTTTTCTAGTATTTTGTAGCAAAGCTGGCAACCCTCCGATCACAAGATAACTACTTTTTACTTTTCTTTGTCAAGTCCATTGCACGGGTTCGAACCACTAATCCTCGGATTAGTAGCTGAACGCCTTAACCACTCGGCCACGGAGGCCTTATATGGAAATGTAATTCTCAGAAATCAAACCATCTATTATTTCCTAAAAGACCGACACTTTTGATATTGAAGAGAAATGTTGTTGTTGAAACAAAATCGCAAAACAAATCTCTTTTTGGAGTACGCATTTTGAGAAAAAATTATTTAGTATGATATTGAATAACAAACATTATACACCTTGTTGAGAAACATTCCTTACTGTAAAAAAAACTATTTAAAAATGAGTACCTGAGCCTAGTCGTCTACTTTCTTTGTAAATGAGCGATTACGAACTCAAATCGAAGTCATAGTTTTTCTCAAAAATGAGCAGTGTGATTTAATATTGTTAATCTCAGCTTCTGTTCAAGCCATCTTAACAAAGCGACCTGCCAAACTTGAAATAGTTGTTCAGAAGGTGGTATACCACATTATTTGTTGTCGATTGCTTAAATGGAAATCGAGTTATTACATCAATTCAATTATTTAATTCTCATTTTTTTTGGCACACCTGTATAATATTATTTCTGTTTATAACATCTTCGCATGGTCTTGATAGCTTAACTGATAAGACTGTAGACAGCAGTGCTGCAGACATGGTTTCGATTCCCGGTAAGTCTCAGTGGTAATTGTCGATCTTTATAGAAAGTGATTTATCAAGGAAGACTACGGAGGCCAGCAACTACACTTTTTATTCATTTTTACTCATGTTTGAGTAAGAAATGAAATTTAGGTTTTCAGAGATATGATAAGCATCGAATGTAATCAATAATAAGTACATTTGACATATTATTAACTACCTATTTTTAACAGTGCAGAAATAATACAATGAGTATTCTGGAATCGCCAAGGCTAATTTCGTTATATTTTACAAAAATTTGCCATCTTGCGATCGGAGGGTTGCAGCTTCGCTACAAAAATACTTCAGCTAGTGTATTAAGAAATTTGAGTTTTATGCAGTTATGAATTTTGGTGAAACGTTTCACCACTAAATTGTGTCCGTGGTAGAACCGTAAAATGGTAAAACTAAGCACAAAGTTTTGGTGGTAAATGGGTACCAAATGTTTGTGCAAGATCGTAATAATTTTTAACAGTGTACACACTTCCTTTTCGGACCTTTTCTGAGTCATCAGCCCACTTTTGGGTCTTATTCTAATATTGTCAAAATTCATATCAGTCTGGTTGTACGAGTAGACACGGCGCTCGTTGATATTAAATTAATATATTATTTAAAATTTTCCTCGTTTTTGAAGAAATAAGTTTATAATAATTCAATATTAACGAAATGAATTCCCTCAGTTGAACTAACATTAATCGGAGCATATAGCAAGTGTCTGTTTCGTCAAAAATGATAATAATGCATTTTTAACAGTGCTGGTGGTGAAATTATGTTTAAAAGAGTTTTATCTGAAATGTATTATTTTTTTGCATATTTAAGAAATAGCTCATTAGTGTACAGTCATACTTTAACACGTATCAAATCTGTTTTGGATCAATAAAATAGTTTAGGGGAATTTAAAATTTGAAGACGAATTCAGTAATGAAATAATCCATGTTAATTCTTTCCATGTTAAAATTCCACTCCCGCCTTCTAAAAGGTAATAATCTAGTTATTATTATTATTTTTTTAAATTTGAGCTTAACACGTTTTGAATGTTTGCTCCTTAATTAAGGTTACTTCTATATATTTCAAGAACACTATAAATAGACAAATTCAGTAATGTATTAATCCATGTTAATCTCATGTTAAAATCAAACACCCGCCTTCTAAAGTGTAATAATCTAGTTATTGTTTTTTCGAAATTTGGACATAACACGTTTCGAATGTTTGCTCCTTAATTAAGGTTACTTCTCTACATTTCAAGAACACTATAAATAGACGAATTCAGTAATGTATTAATCCATGTTAATCCCATGCTAAAATCAAACACCCTTCTAAAGGGTAATAATCTAGTTATTTTTTTTTAATTTGGACATAACACGTTTTGAATGTTTGCTCCTTAATTAAGGTTACTTCTCCACATTTCTGGAACACTATAAATAACTTATAAATATATATATAATATATGTATATATTATATATATCTAATATTCTAATATTAGTGATGCTATGACATATTGCAGATAAATGACATGTCTCTTCAATTACTGTAACAAAAGGTCCACCTGCAATACAACCATGATAAGAGATCAACAGGTCAGAAATTAATTAACTAATTAATGGTTGGTTAAGGTCACGTTTAAAAACCACAATCATACAAACAGCGATAATTGAGGAACTAACAATCCATGTTCTACGAGAAAGATATGTTCTCAAATTTTCCACCACCAACAACAATAGGAACCTTGTTCTTTAATCGCTATTTTTTAGCTGTTGGTAATTGGTAATGACCCAACCGTTCACAAAATAGCTATAATTACAACAAAGCACGTTTTTGTAATATAGTTTTTATGCTCATTGTTATTAAAAGCACCGTACTTTGTTGCTCGTATGGCCTTCCACTTATGAGTTTCTAAAAACTAAGCGCTCTATTAGTGTAAGAGAAAACAATGATTATCGAATCTAAGGGTGAACAGTGAACACACGTTTGGGAAAGGTAAATTACATTTGCATTTTCGATGTCTTTCTTACAGGTCGAGTTGAAATCCCCATGTAAATTTCACTGTAATCATTACTAATTAAATTCCACGCGTAAATTTCGCTGTAATCATGACAAGTATGTTATTTAAACGTTTTGATTGTCTCATGAATCTAACAGAAGCTTCCGCTGTCGTTGTATGTGACACCATTGGGTGATAAGGTAGACAGTTTGGTAATTGTGACTTAAGGCGTTTTAATGTAAATGTAGATGTTTTAAATTGAGGAAGCAAAGGAGATGGCTGTTTAATGGTTATGGTCTTAAAACAAAGGATGATTGTTTTCTATAATTTTCTTAAATCGAAAATTACCTCAGTTAATATTACATATTATAATTTAACAATATTGTTAATAACCATTAGCTTTGAACAGTTTCCTGAAAAAAATTCAATGCATTTATTTCAATCAAATTATATAAAAACATGTTCTGGTAACATGTTCTTTAGTGTCTATTTACTTTTTAAATTAAGTTATGTTTATAAAATAATTCTATTATTATACTTCCGACAACCAAAACATACTCAATAATAGTATATTTTAAACATTATTTTGTATGGTTTTTGAAATACGAGGACGGAACTTTCAAAGAGACAGCCATGATGGATAACAGTCACGATTTCCATCCTAATTTTCAAAAAATATGCTATACAATATATAAATTGTAGCATTCTGTGATAGTATAAGCAATAAGCATAAGTTAAGGAAATCTCTCATGATTAAACGCTATAGGCTATTGGTAACAGTTTAAATATATTAATATTTCAATTTTAGATAATTGAAAATATTATTTTTTATATAAAATAATTCTTCTAACTCTCAATAAAATCATGCGTCCTAATAAAAAATAATTTAAAATACAATAACTATTACAGCGCAATCAGTTGTGACTTGAATTTTTCTGATTCAGAAAACACGCAATTTATTTCATAAAAATATCCTAATAGCTAAAATTTTTTCAAAGTAACTTCTAAGCTCTTCTCTAGTTTCGATAAGATTCAGATCAACACTGTCATCTATTATTTATATATAAAATGGGCAATTACACAATAACTTCCGCAATTCGAATATTACTGTATTTTCACAACGTCATTACAACAAAAAACAATTTATAATCATCCTGATATATGAAAAAAAAAACATATATGCAGGGATGACACGATATTTGGTTAACTGAAACTATTTGAAAGAAAATATGGTCCTAGTGCATGCGCAGTAACGCACAAAAGAAGAGGACTACGCAATGCATCTTGGGATACTGCCAACAGTTTTGTTTTGCGCAGAACTTGAAAACCGGTCGGAGCGCATAAAAGAACTCATCGGCGCAATGCATCTAGGGATACAGATTGATGAACAGAACCAGTCGGCAATACTTCATATTCTGTCACTTTTAAGGCTTCTCCTTATTCAAACACTGCATAAAACTACCTTTAAAAATTGAGCATGGACTTAGTGATTTCATTCTTCCATATATATTTATTACAAATATCCCCAAAACAGATATTTATGATTCAAACACACCTCTCTTGTTTATTTACATTAATTTAATTAATATACAAAATCTTTATTATCTTCGAATGTTATTGTCTCTCTTAGCATCTTCATAGTTGAATATTTCATTTGTAATAATCCTGATGCATAAGGAAAGCATATATACAGGAGGAACGCTCATGTTAAGAACGTCGCTCCGACAGCTATAGTTATAAAATTGGCATCTAGGTTTAGTACAGTGGTTGCGCGTTATTCAAAGAGACTGCATACATCGCCCCCTAATGGCATAGTCAGGACTTAGCGTGCCTATCTCAAAAACTATACAAAATACCAAAATAATCAATTAAACCAAAATAATCAATTACCAAAATAATCATATAGCAGCATCGACATGCAAAGGCATCTAAATACTTAAACTCTTTAAATTATGCAAATTACCTGAACGATTTCTGTGGCTTTCTGTTGGCCCATTTTTAAAAAGCATGTCTTCTGTTTATAACTTTTACAATGCTCCTTGGTAGTTTAATGGAGAAGGCTCTCGATTGCTGTGCATGAGGATATGGGTTCGATTCACGGTAAGTCTAGGTTGTAATTGTTGATATCTAATGAAAGTGATTTATGAAGGCATCCTATGTAGGCTAGCATCGGCTCTTTTTATTCATTGTACTTCTTTTTGAATACATGTCTTTTTCAAAATTCAAACTTATGTATTTGGAGTCATGATAACCATCGAATGTACTCAAAAATGAATAAATTTTACATATTGTTGAGTATTTTTTTCTAACAGTGTAATACATCTTTATCATGGTCATGGCTATATATATATATAGATAGATAGATAGATATGTTTATTGTAGTGGGCCGTAGCCCATTTACAAAGGTTGGCAACAAATTTTAACAAAAGCGGTTACAAAGTTTGATAACACAAAATACAATATAATACATTTTCAAAAAAACAACTAAAACACAATTTGAGACAAATATACAAAAAAAAGACAAAAATAAATTACATGAACAATTAGAATTGGGTTTTAAATCTGTTATTCCTGCACAAGTTCACTGATTAAGTCCTCCCGGAATTTTAAAACAGATATTGCATAATTATAAAAACAAAAATATTCTTTATTGTAAAATTTTAGGATGGTTGAAATGTTACTGGATTCAATTGATAAGTATTTTTGTCTGAATGCATCGTAAATAGGACAGACTAAAAAAACATGATCCCAGGTTTCATTTTCTGTTGTGTTACAAAACTTACAGGACTCGTTAGGAAAAATTTCGAAAGCAACTCCTTTAAAAAATATACGCGATTGACTGCAACGAATTTGTATAATAATTCTTTTTATAGTGATATCTATATTTGAAATTAAATTAGTCTTCGATTAAATGTGAGTTTTTGATATATTTATACTGTGAGTGGTTGATACTATTGTTCATTGAAGCAAGATCATTTTGGGTGTATTGGTCGTGGTATACTTGTACAATCGTTGAAATGTAATGTTCAGCAACTTTATAGTCTTGCGAAAGCCAAACAAAATAAAAACCAGCGTTTTGTAAAATATTTCTTATCGAGATGGCCCAATTATATTTATTGTTTGTGCAGTCAAAGGATAAATTATACATGTTTAAGTAGCAAATTTTAGCAAACCTATCATCTGACATTTTGAGAAGGTGTATCCAGTATTTTAAAATTAAACGAATAAAAACTAAAGAGATCCTAGGATGACCTAATTCGAGTCTTAAAATATATCCAGGTATATAACGGGAAACTGTAAGGAGCTTTCTAACAAAAATACAAATGTTTTTTTATGTATATATGTAAAATTAATTAGTTTCAAGAATCTAGACCCAATTTTCAATACTGTAGTTTAATGCATTGTACTATTTTTCAACAAAAACAATGTTTATTAAAGTACTAAGTGTAAAGAGAAATAAAGTGTAGAGAGAACAAATAAAATATTGTTTTAATTACTTTTCAATCATATGCTGTAGAAGCACAAGTCCAATATTGAGTTGTTTGGCTGAGAGCCACAACAGGGCAAGTCCATTTTTAAAATAAATAATGCATTTAATAAGAAAAAACTCATTTGACTATTAAAACTGTTTATAAATTAAAAGAATTTTATCATTAAATATATTATTATATGGTTACATGTTTTATGCCAAAGCTCTGACAGAGTAGGATTCAGTTTTTTCCCTCGTATGAAGTTGCCTAAATGTGATTTAGGCCCATCTGACTGAGGCAAAATTTTCTTGTGCATCGCCAAAATGAATCGGATCCTAGATGTATTATAGGTTGTTTTTTACATCATGTTAACTATTACTATGCAATACTAATAACTTATTATTCAAATGAAGAAAACTACAACTACTAAAATTTTAATTGATCAAGAGCTGATCAAATTGACTATGACAAAGTTATTGCAGCTTTGGAAAAATATGATGCTCAATGTTGTGATAGAAAGATATGTTTAACAGCAAATTCCGAGAAGCTAAATATTTTGATGAATTTCTCACATAACTGAAAAGCTAGTTCGAAACAATGAATTTGGTGA